>VTPC01089948.1:404410-437545 GCA_011009095.1 Ignelater luminosus | reverse complement strand
CCCCCGAAGAAAAATCAGTAACACAAATCATTAAAAAACGATATCAAAGCTGGGCTTAGCCTGATATGACATTCATGATAGTGTTCTGTATCGGTATTTGATCAAATCTCCGAACCGCGGTAGTAAAACTGTACTGACTTCTCTAGAGGGAATCTTGTCAATAGATTTCGAACGTGTGCAAAGTGGTGATAGCCTATAGATTCTTGCATGCTGAGGTGCCTAGTTAAAAAATTTCCAGATATTAAGTATGGCCGATATGGAAGGAAAAGGGAAATCACCATATTAAGCATTATGCTTCCCTAGAAAAGCAGCAAATAAAAGAGATCTTCAGAAATTAAGTATAATTCCGGAAATAAAATAGTCCCGTAATCGGACTTCCAGGCGGCGACAATTTTTGAAGATATGAAGGAAAGACGAAATGAAAGTATAAGAAAAATGGCATGTTGGAATGTAAGAACTTTTCTGCCATGTGGGAAATTAGAAAATTTAAAATTAGAAATGAAAAGAGCAGAAATAGACATCCTTGGCTTGAGCAAAAAAAGATGGCCACAAGGGGAGTTTTGGAGCGGGTACTACAGAATAATCCACACAGGTGCCAAACAGGATGGTACTGGCGGAGTCGGCATTATTCTAAACAAGTCAATGGGAAACGCGGTAATTGGATACGTACAACGCAATAAAAGAATAATAATAGTAAAGTTAAGAACCAAACCCAAAGACACTAGAATTATACAGAAGGGGGCAGGGCGGGTCAAAAAAATATAATTTTCGAGTATCGAATTCTAATAGGGCTCAAAAGTTGCCTAATTGCTTACTGTACAGGTGACGCCCCACTGTCTCATCTCAGTTGCTATCAGTTTCTACTGCATGAATATCGTAATGCATTCAGCAAGCTTTATGACTTTTTAACATTTAAACACACACATTAACACACAACATTGCTGTAAACATTGTTTAATTACAATGGCGACTCAGAAAAATGTGTTGATTACTAGACAATCGCATCGTTGTCCTTTGTTCGCTTTAACAAAAGAACTCAGCAAAACTGTTTTAACGACATACGAAGACGTCCTGTTGTGTTATTTTAATGAAAGTTATAAGTTATCAATATCATCAGACTCAAAGAAAAATCCCCCATTTTCTGCAATAGTTGATTGTGTGGCTACACAAATAATATGTATTTACTCTAAAGCTTCAATCCCGACTGTGACTCACACTCGTGTCGTGCAATTGATAAAAACATATCACGATGTGTACTATAACTTCAGGAAGTCATATAGTCGTGACAAATCTAAAGTTACCAAAAAAAGGTACAAAACTTTGTATCAGAAAGCAAATCGAAACTTTTTGATATTGCAGCTTGCAAGTGTAAACATGTTTTCAGGCAGTTGTAAGAAAAAAACCAAGTTCATGTGATTCTCCTGTTTCTATTGATGGTAAGTGTGAAAAAGTAAAAAAGATTTCACTTTTAAAAAGAAAATTTATGTACGACCAGCAAACTACTAGAATGCGTTGCATCAGTGGAGTGAATAAAAAAGAAACAGAAAATCTTACTAAGGGGAAAGAAACAAAGCAAAAACTTTCTAGAGAACGGAGAAATGTCTTCTCTGACAATGTAGGCCTAAATTGCGAAACTAAAGACAGCTCGTATGAAATTTCACATGAATGGGAAAGGGTAATAAAGAGTTCAATGCAGTTTTTTCTACATCTAAAGCTCAAATGAGAATCAAGTTGCCTCCTACTGATTCAATTAGTGATAAATTTGGCCTATCAGATAGATCAGAGCTACAGCTGCTATTGCCTCTAGTGTCATACAAGATCTGGGGATGATTACTGAAGAGGACATGTCAGTAGTTATAGACAAAAGTAAGATTAGACGAGAAATACAAAAGGCTAGAAAGATACTTCTAGAAGTTGAAAGTGTGGCAGTTGTAAAAGCTATTTACTTTGATGGACGAAAAGATAATACAATAGTCCAAGAAAAAGTGGGAGCAAAAATGTATAGTAGAGTGGTAAAAGAGAAGCACATTAGTATTATTCATGAGCCTGATGGAGATTACATTGACCACATAACCCCTATGAATGGAACTGGAGCAGAAGTAGCCTAAATGCATCTTTAATCACTTAGAAGAAAAACAGTTTGATATGAGCCAAATAGTTGCACTAGGGTGTGATGGTACAGTCACAAACACAAGATGGAAGAACGGCGTAATTCGAAACATAGAAATAAAAATTTAGCGTCCTTTACAATGATTTATTTACCTACTTTATTTTAATGAATTACCTTTCAAATACTTGTTTCAACACCTCGACGGTGAGACTGCAGGCCCATCTTCGTTATCTGGTAACGTAGGCAAACAATTATCAGACTGGGAAAAACTTCTAGTAGTCATCTTTGAAAAAATCGATTCTGAAGAAATCACAATCACTAAATCTGACCTTAGCAAAGATCAGCAATACTTATTGGAGATTGTTCAAACAGTTCAGAAAGGAGTATGTACATCTGATCTTGCGCTAAAAGACCCTGGACTGATAAACCATCCACGGTGGTTGACAACTGCAAACAGAATTTTGCGTCTGTATATTTCCTAAACTAGCCCCTCTAATGAGTTGACTACATAGTGAAAACAGATGCTTCTATATGGTTTGAAATCAAGAGGAAGCACTCAGTGAAATTTGGACCTAAACACATTTTTAACTATTGAAAATAATCGACCCAGTGATTGAAAGAAATTCTTTTTTTAGCTCATCCTGAAAACATGCTTTTGGTTATGTCAGTGGATGAGAGGCCACATTAGCTTTTAGGAGAGTACTGAAGGCTAGAAGTGAACTATCAAAAGTTAAACCTGTGAGAACATTTCTTACGATCTCATTTAATTTAAAGCTTCAGACTACACAAAATTGATAAAACTGGACAACATGTAAACTGTCTTCCCCACCAATCATGGACAGTATACCAACAGAGAGTATTTCTTTATCATTTCTTTCAACTAAAGCTCCACCTAAATTTGAATTCCTCAAATTTCCCTGCCACACACAAGCTGTGGAAAGATGTGTACAACTCATCACAGAATCTTCTGGGAGAGTATGTGGACAAGAAAACAGAGATGAATTTATTAGATCAACCTTACTTTCAAGATCTAAAATGCCCTAACTTGAGCAGAAATCGCATTTTAAAGTTATGGAATACATTGAAAATGGCCAAATTGTAAATTTGAAATATCTTTTTTGTTAATTGTATTTGTAAATAGTGTAAATAACCACGTCCTATATGGTTGGCTGGCTGGGAAGGGAGTGGGCGGAACTCGAAGTGCAGCCACCTCCACGTGGTAAGTTCTGGGTTGATTTGATAATTTATTGGTGAGACGAGCGAAGAGCTGCACAAATAGAAAGCAGAACTTTTAAATATAGTATTTCTATCAGGAAACCACAACAAAGTATTTAGACACTATTAAAAGCATAATAACATTACCTGTATACTTCGAGTTTAAAGCTAAAATTTTGACTTTTTTTATATTAGTATTAGTATCATTTTCTTAATTAGTTTACCATTAATTTGTTAGCGATTAGGCAACTTTTGAGCCCTATGGGAATCCGATACTCTAAAATTATATTTTTTCGACCCGCTCTATTATACAGGTATTATATGCCAACGACGAATCATGACGACGAAGAAGTAGAAAAGTATATAAAGACATACAACAATTAATTAAAAAAGTAAAAGGAGATGACAATCTAATAGTAATGGGAAATTTCAATGCAGTAGTTGGCGAGGGTAAAGAAGGAAATATAATACGAAACTACGGACTAGGGAAAAGGAACCCTAGGAGAGAACGACTCATAGAATTCTGTGAGAAGAAAAAATTAATAATAACCAATACGCTATTCCAACACCATCCGCAAAGACGCTACATATGGATGATGCCTGGTGACGTTAAAAGATATCAAATAGATTACATTATAATTAAACTAAGATAGAAGAACCAGGCAAAGTTTTCAGGTGCGTATATAGATAGTGACCACAATATGAATGTCATGAGATACAAACTACAACTAAAAAAGCTTTTAAAATCAAAAATGAATAAATGTGGCATTGATAAACTTATATATCAGAATTATACTAATCACATAATGCAAAGCCAATAATACAACTGCAAGAAAACGAAAAACAAACAGATAACAACTCGATCTTGATATCAGAATTTAGCAAAGCTCTATCAACACTCAATGACAACAAAGCTACAGGTATCGATGATATCCCTAGTGAAATAATCGAATCCCTCGACACGCGTACGTTACACAGAATCTTTAAACTCACACAAGACATATATAACACTGGAAAAATTCCAACAGCATTCACAGAAAGTATAATCATAACCTTACCAAAAAAAAGCAGCTGCACGAAAATGCAAAGAATACAGAATATTAAGCCTCGTCACTCATAGATCTAAAAGTATAACAAAAATCATACAACATAGGATAAAAAAGGTAATTGAAGAAAATTAACTGAGGACTGGCTTCAGACGAAACACGGGAACAAAAGAGGCCATTTTAGCATTACGTCTAATTAAAGAGAAGATAATAAGAAAAGGTAAACAGATATACATCGCTTTTGTAGATGCCGAGAAGGTCAAAAAGAAAGAAAGCTGATACACAGCATATACAAAAATCAGATAGCCGTGATAGAATACAATGGAGAAAGAGAAGAAGCACGAATAGAACAAGGTGTAAGATAAGGTTGCAATTTCTCACCACTACTCTTCAACATTTACATACAGAAAGTTATCGACGACTTCCGACAAGCAAACAAAAATGGTGTAACCATACAAGGGGAAAAATTAATAAAGTTTTCAAAGAAAAATATATCAAAATAAATAAACAAAAAACAAAAATAATGGTCTGCGGGAAAACAGAACAACACATAGGTAGTATCAAAAAAGGAGTAGAAGAAATACAAGAAGTCAATAATGAACAGACTTGCAGCCGTAGGTGGCAAGTTGTTGTAGTGAGGGTTGGCGTTTTAGGGCTAACCTCGTTATATGTATAGCAAGTATATTGAGACTTTTTTTTATGTTGCGCTAATAAACTTGCAAACGCTGCTTGGTAGCACATTGCTTCATTTATAAAATGTGACACAATGATACTGACTGAATTTTTTAATAATCTCGATTTCTTTATTGAAATTAAATTATTGAAAGAAACTTCTGTTTAATTCCAAGATTAAACACTAAGTTCCCCATATCTCGAAAGTATGATAACAAAAGACGGACGAAGCAACAACGAGATAAGTTGCAGAATACTACAAGCAAAAAAAGCCTTTTACAACAAAAAACAACTTCCTACATCTAATAAGGTAGATAAAAGAACAAAAGAACAATTCATCCAAACATATGTGTGGAGCATAACTCTATACGGGTGCGAAACGTGGACTGTAAACAAACAGGACAAAAGGAGATTAAATGCCCTAGAAATGTGATGCTACAGAAGAGCGCTAAAAATTAGCTGGATGGAAAGAAAATCAAATGACGAAGTTCTAGAACTGATAGGCGGAAAAAGAAAACTGTGGCAACAAATAGTAAAACGAAGAGATTAACTAGTAGGACACATACTTAAAAGAGACGGACTAATGAAGACAATCATTAAAAGACAACTGAAAGGAAAGAACCCAAAAGGACGCCCACGCCTTCAGTATATAAAACAAATTATAGAAGACTCAGATAGTAGCAATTATACCGATATGAAGAGAAAGGCTTCAGATGGAATGAAATGGATACCTGCAACAAACTAGTCCCAGGACTGTTAACTTGGGATGAGGAGGATGCGAACAAACGAACGAACCTGCGTGACAACCCGGAGAAAAAAAAAATCATCACACGCAGAAGATACACATACCGCGAGCACATCTGTCACGTTTGCAAAAGCAGGAGAAGGACTAGTTTACCAACGGGTATGGCGTACAAGTCGCATTATTTACAACAGTCCTGGCGTGGAAGCCGTCGCACAGATTTTAGTTACAACAGAACCAAACTGGGTGGTTCGATGCCTTCTGCTTGGAATATTGAGTAACTACCGTGGTAATCCTGTATTTTAGAAAGCTAAATAAAAAAACGTTTTTTTTCCGGAGACAATCTGTCGTCTCACTTCTCAGTGAAGACATAAAACTTTATTCTGAAAGTAACGTCAATTTTATTTTTTTACCCTTAAACTCCACCCAACTAATCCTACTGTTGAACACCGCCTTTTTTCGGCCCATAAAAATTCTGTGGCGATAAATTTTGGTGCAGTAGAAGAAAGGTCCAGGTCGTACCGAGGCAACTATTCAAAAGTTTCCGAGTTTCCTTAAGAAACTGTGTTCTGCGTCCTGAAGGCTTTGCTGTAGTAAAAGTCTGTGGCAAAACCAAAAACTCTTGCTAAAATTATGTAGCTTAAGTCCCAGAATCTGTCGATTCCGGATACTTAGGGGTACTCTACAAAAACGCTTCCCAGATGCAATGAGATTTTTCAAGACCTCCGAGAAATTGTACTTTCGCAGTGATGATGTTGTTTTTAAGTTGTCTTCTATTAACAGTTCGTCGACTCGTTTCAAAGACACTATTGCAATTAAAGACAATTTGAGTGACCTGACTATTTATTAATTTATTAAAACGAAATACGTGTTTGGCTCACTACGAATGCCAGAACTAACGATTCCTAGAATTACAATGGGTTGTTATAGCCTATAGAATGTTTCTTCTCATTTTACAAGAATATTTTAGTTTACTGACGAATAAAATTTTGAAAAAACTAATTTTTAAGATCTGTTGGATGCAGAAACAACCTATCTCCACAGAACAAATTTTGTTGTTCTTTTTCACGGCTAACTATTTTTAATTTGAATGTGTTTTGCAAAGTATCTTGTATAATACAGGTGCGACGATACACTATTTTCTTAATTATCTCCAAACTTATAAAATGTGACTGAAGTTGTTTCTGCAATCAGCAATTCAATTGAATTTTCATTTCACAACTTCGTTGCTGATATTGATTTGGAGCCTGTCATATTGTCACCCTTCATAACTAATACAGTTGGGGTTACACTCTACAAGTCTGCCATATGGGGGTTGTATGGTTCTTCGTAGTTAAATACTGTTATTGTTGCTGACTATTTGAGTTACATAATACAAACTTGTCATATTTTATAGTTATTGATAACAACTGAAATTACATTCTAACTCTACTATTTCTTCGTTACTATTGTGGTTGTTAACCATTTGGATTATTTATCACAAGCTTTTCATATTGCATGGTATAAACTGGTATTGGTATATTCGTCTTTATTAGTAATCATTCTTACAATTCTACAAATACAAAATATAAATGCTTAATGAATGAGCACAAGGCTCTATAATAAAACTTGGAAAACATCCTCAACAGTGACTATTACGGTATAACAATCCTACTCTGTTTATGTTGATGTCTTTGATAACCTTTTCTAGACCAAGATTGAATAGTACCAGTAACAGGGGCTCGGTCCCCCTGCGTTAGGGCCTTCTCTAACTTCAAAGTTTCTTAACATTTCTCCTGCTACTCTTACCACGTTCTCTGTCATTGTCAGCGTCATTTTCATTAATCTGTGGTTTTGTTAACACCCTGTACTTTCTTAGCTTTATACAGTTCTATCCTGTTCATCCTATAGCGCGCTTGTTTAAATAGACAAAAAGAATGTGGATCTCTTTTTTGAATTCATAACTTTTTGCTTCTACTTCTTTCAGCACAAATATTTGGTCAACCACTGGACGTTCTTTTCTAAAACCGCATTGATATTCTCCTACTGCATTTTCCATTATATACATCAGTCTATTTTTATGCAAGTTGCTAATATTTTATATACCACATTGCTATAAGAAATATCCACAAATTCAAATAAGCGCTCCCCAAGTGCATTTTATTTAAGAAATTGCCACAAGTTCATTGACTTTCGGTAATATGGAATCTGAATTAAAATCTCTCTGTAACAACGTTTTGTTCCGTGTACAGTTGTAGTTCAAGATCAAGAAAAAATCCAAAAACCTTAATTTTCATATTTTCCCAAACGAAAACTACGCAAAGTTGAGATTATTAATACATAAAATTCTAAAAACAAAATCCTAGTTTTATTATTTTGTATAGAAAGTGTACTGCTTGGTATAAATAAGTGTTTTATTTTGTCGTATTTGATTATCTGCCCTGTTGTTATTTTATTATGCTGGATTGAGTGCTCATAAATACATGTAATTATCTACCCACTCATATAAGGTACTGATTGAACATGCAGCTATAGCTGTCAGTAATTTTTTATTAATATTCTCTATTGGTTTTTAATGTAGCTTGGGATTGTGTATGTTGTATTTACTCTACGAACTACTTCTGATTGTAACAAGATTAACTTGATCCTCATATTGGAAAATAGAAATATTCTCTTTAACTTCATTTCTAAAGGACAGAAATGCGCAAAACTGTGAATCCTTTTCAATATTTTGGTTTCAAAAATCAAAGCATGCCTCTTACCCACTTGATGAGGAACACTGTCAAGTATGAACCAAAACAATTTGATCCAGTGCGAATGAAATCAACATGAACTCTACTTAAAATATCTTTAGATGTAATGCGTGTTTATCCTTTCAGAGCGGTATGCATAAAGGTTTTGTATAGACTTTGATAAGACCAAACCATAAAATCTGCTTTCTTCCTGTCGAACCGACTTTTACCAATTTAGCGGTTGTTAGAAGTTTTGGCGTTGTTAAATGCCAAAAAACATATGAGCACATCCTCCCACCTGCTAAAAATAATTTTTCTTCTATTTGCTATTCAACTCTGAACGCTTATACATTTTAATACTTCTGCCTTTTGGTTTTTTCGATATCCATCGTCTTCTTGTTTAAATAAAGCTGCAGTAGAAGCTCTTTAACTGATGTCCGGTAATATCAACAGACGTTTGGAGGAAATTCACCTTTAGATTTGTAATTGCAGCAAGTGCTGTATATTTCTCTATTTCTTAAATGAGTCATATTACATATCTGTAGGACAGTGCCTGCCCAGGTATGCTTCCAGGCTTAGATGTGGGCAGGCAAGGTCATATCTTCAATTATCTAAATTTGTGAATCTGCATGAAGGTCATCAAGCTGTTCGAACTGCTCAAACGTTTATAGTGGCTCGGACTTTTCGGCTCGATTTGACTTTTATCAACCACTTGAGCTTTTTAAGTTTAATTTTCCCTATTGGTTTTCTTTATTTTCTGAGTCGTACGTAGAAACAAATATTATAGTCGAACAAACATGGGTTCAATAGTCCAAAGGATTGTACCTACAGGAAAATGCAGAAATAAACAAAAAAAAATGAGAAGAAAAAGTAACCATAAGAGAAGGGCAAATTCAAAAACCAACAATTACAATAAAAGGAACACAGGCAGAAGCGGCGATTAGAAAATTAAAGAAACAGGAAAGCACCAGAAAAGGACAAAATCAATAACGAGCTCTTAAAATACGGAGGAACGCAACTTACAATAGAGCTAACAAAACTATAGCAAATAATAATGGAAAAAGAAACAATCCTTAACAGCTGGAAAACGAGTGTAACGATCCCTACATTCAAACAAAGAGAAAAGAAAAACCCAGGAAGCTATAGAGGGATAACCCTACTAAGCTCAGTAATGAAAACCTTAACTAGTATCCTGAAAGCAATGATTAAAGAAGCATACGAAGACAGTGAAGGACAACAGGGTTTCCGAAAAACACAGACCAACAATAGATGCAATATGCATAATACTACAATTAGCAGAAAGTAGCAGTAGAATTCAATAAACCACTCTACATGCGCTTTATTGAGCTGACCAAAGCATTCAACCGAATCAGGTTAAAAGATGTGCTAGACACTTTAAAACAAAATAAGACACCCAAAACAATCAGAATACTAAAAGAAGAACTAAACCGAAAAACAAATACACATATTAGAGTCAACAACAAACTTATCGTTGGAGTAAAGACATCACAAGGAATCAGACAAGGTGATTCGCTTAGTCCAACACTATTTAATATGATACTTAACATACTCATAAAAAATAAACAGACACAAGAAGGATACAAGCTAGAAAGAAACGAAATTAAAATAATATGCTTTCCAGACGATGCAGTAATCACAACTGAAAATGAAGATGACTCTCTGAAGGCCTTTCTAGGTTGAAAAATTTTTAACATTGCCTAAGGGCTCAGAAATCTGAAACTGCCTCAGGGCGCACGAAATGCTGGGATCAGCCCTGCCTATATCTTCTAATTTCGTTTAAATATTTATGACGTGGTACAACTCCATAAAATAATTTCTGATTGTTTAATAATACCTTTTTTTCAACAACTTTTATAAAGCTAAGAAAATAAACAAAAAAAACTTCCATAAAGTGTTTCTTCACATAGTAGGGAGTGTTTCATTTACCTTAAGTTTTTGTAAGATTTGCCTAAAGTTGATGCTTGGATTGGGAAAAGAACTCGTAAACAAATTGCCAAACTTTTTAGCTGGACTTCATCTAACTTTTTATAGATATTTCTTCAAATTCTTTTTTTTTTCTAGTTAATGAAGAAAAAGCACCCACTGTTTTTCTTTCAGAAATAATTACTTTGAAAGTCCAGTTTATGCTGCTGTTAATTCAACATTTTTATATTTTTCTTCATCTTTTCCTCTCTTTGCAATGAGTAAACGTTATAGTCATTTGCTTTTGCCTTTTATTGATAGTCTTACCTTCAACCATTTTACCTTTTGGATTCTATTTCTTTGACAACTCTTTGTATTTGCATTTAATTTAGGAACTTTTGAAGCAGCCATATTAATTTTTTCTGCGTCTTCCAAGGTATCGTACACAAAGAAAGTGTGTATTTAATGGTTCGACATACAAAAGATTTGCACAGACAAAAAAGATTATGTTCATGTTTGCTGTAAGTGTAGTAGTTGGGTTATAAATAAAGTCTCAAGATTGCAAAACCGCTTTGGCTCACTATTAAAGGTATTAATCCAGTTATTCTAGGTTTTAACCTGCAAAAATCTAAGGTGAAACTGGAAACTTGGTCGTAGATAGCATTCGTTATGTTGAACATCTTAGAGTATCAGATACCAATGTCATTCTTCTTCCCCGCACGAGTACTTAAAGACACGATTTTCAGTAATTCGGTATAAATTTGAAACTATCCCACCAATTTTAAATATTTTGGGTGATGTCAAGTTATAGAAGATTGGCAAGAGCGTCTTGAAAAGAAATCCATGCGTGTTTAATCGACATGAAAGGAACGTTCAATAGAGTTAGAAGAGGCGACAAATGGAAAAGTTTAGAGAAGTAAGGTGTAGGCAGGGATATAGATTGAGATAATAAAAACAATGTATAGAAACATGGAGTTGTAAGAATAAACCGCACAGAATCCGAGAAGTTTGAAACCAGAGTTGGTTTAAAACAAAATGCTTTTTACAGAAGTCATAGATGATGTTATAGAAAGAGCAAAAGAGAGAATGAAAGCATTTATAAGGTTGGAAAATGGGAATGGAGGATGTAGAAATAACAGAGTTAATGTTTGTGGATAATATGGCAATGATAGCACACAGAACAAAACTTGTAGTAAAATGTCAATGTACTTACAGAAGAGTTAGAAAAAACTAATATGGAAATCAACGCTCTTAAAACGAACACAATGACAATGTTTAACTCTTATAAACATGAAACATAGTATCTCAGTCACAAACTTTTCCCACATTAATCAACATGGAAACTAAACCTTCCAAAAAAAAAAAATTACCTCAGTAGGTCAAATTCCAAAGGTAATAAACAGAATCCACAGAATTGGTAACAACACCAGTTTGAGCTCCTACAAGCAGCAGAAAACGCAGCACCATAAACCAGAACGCATAAACTTGCCTGGTGGACAGACGAACGTGACCAGCTTATACAACAAGCGTGGCAATATTGGTTGAGTAGGAGAAACCAAAAGACCCTGCAAGAACTCAAAGAAACCAGAAAAGCAGTTATAAATCGATAAGAAAAATACGCAAACTGAATGACGATAAAACATTACAAGAAATAGATGACGACTTCTAGAAAAACAATTCAAAAAACTACTACAGAACATTCAAACAAAAATTGACTAAATACTCCTTACCATCACTCCAATTTAGAAACAAAGATGGGAAAACTGCTCACAACAATATTGAAAATTGTGAAATCCTTGCCAACTACTTTTCCAAATTGCTCAACTGTGAAAAACCACCCACATTGAAACCACCAAGCGTACAGGAAATCAAAGGGATAATCCAATCCTTCAAAAATAACAAAACATTGGTAGAAGACCAGATCACCGCAGAACTCGGGAAAAATACAGGAGAAAACCTCATTATAAAACTCAAACAGATTCTGGATGGAATCTGAAAAACTGGAAAAATTCCTGAGGACTGGAGAACGGCGATCATACACCCATTACATAAAAAAGAAAGTAAGACAGACCCAAACAGCTATCGCGAAATCTATTTTTTAGTCAAGTACTAAATTCTATCCAAAGCCCTCTTCAATCGAGTGGAACTCCAACTGGATCTACAACTCGGCGGATACAAGGTAGATTCAGAAAAGGACGATACTGTACACAACAAATTATAAATCTGAAAATTGAAAAATTCGATGAAATATTTCTGCATCACATCTAACAAAGGTTTTGCCATCACATTTATTGATTTTAAAAAACCTTACGATTGCATAGACTTGGAATCCCTTTTCTAAATACTAGCGAAATTTAGACTAGACCGAAAGACAACAAACCTAATCAAAGAAACACTCACAGACAGCATCAAAAGTGAAATTTATGTAGGAACTGAGCAAAGAGTTTTAAATAGACAACTTGACGAACTATGCTTGTTACTCTTTAACTGCGCCCTTGAAAAAATTGTAAAAAACTGGAGAAAAGTAGATGTACCAAGACACCACCTAGGACCAAAAACCAAAGATGTAGAAATAGACTGTCTAGCCTTTGCAGATGACAGGTACTAATTACCAAAGACATCCCGAACGCACAGAAACAACTCGCAATACAAGCAGCAAAAATCGATTTACAAATTTCCTTCGAAAAAACAAAATTTATGACAGACATCAAAACAGCACCACATGAACTTAAAATTGGCAACAACAAAGTTTCCCGTGTTAAAGAATTTAAATACCTCGGTGAATGGATCACCGAAAACTGCAACAAAAAGAAGTCCATAGAGTCAAGACTTTAGATAATGGAAACAGCGTTTCAATTAACAAAAATTACCTACAACAAAAAATGCCTCTCCCGGAACTATAAAATCCGACATTATACAACAGTTGTCAAACCAGAAGCGTTTTATGCTTCAGAGACACTAAGTCTCCAACACGAAACACTAAAAGAACGCAAAATAATGTGAAAAATCTTAGGCCCAAGAACCAAGGATGGAATACATTACGCATGCGACGATCCCAGTTTAGGGGACACTTGGAAAGAATGGACCCAAACAGGCTAACACACCAAATTCACACTTTTATGCAAAAAAAGACTACTAGACCTGATTGGTACAAACACACAGAAAAAGACTTGCAGAATTAGGACCACCAGATCTATAGGACCGAGATACAATCAGAAATATCACACAAACACGAGGTTTTGAAGAACAGCAACGAAAAAGAAAAGAAGAAGAAAGAATATTGGGCTAAAAGGAAGATGAAAACTTGTTGATTCCGCATAGTAGACAAATCAGTTACAGCGATGATTGAAAAGAGACAACTTGGTTGATTTAGACATATTCACAGAATGAAAGATGAGAGAGTAACCAAACAATTATATGTATAATGCTAGACCAGAAGAAAAAAATAAAGCAGACAATTGCAGAAATTTGTATCTTGAAGCCTGGATACTGAAAATCATTTAAAAACCATCTGGTTTGGGATGAAGAAATCCCATCAAAAACTATGCAAAGGTTCGTAGTTAGTCAAACTATCGGACTTGAAAAATATGCAAATTTAGTTTATCACAAAATGGTTAGGTGATTAAATTTGATCGTGTACCGCTGTCTAAAGAAGCCAGTCACGTTTTACTCACACCAATTGTATTTCTAACTAAAAAAGTGACTGTAAATAATAAAACCTTATTAAAATATAAAAATTTTTGTGTTTGCTAAACGATAGGTGTTCTGGTTTTGTTTGTGAAAATGTTAATTTCTCAGATAGAAATTTTTTTGATGTTATCACTACTAACCAAGCTCAAAGCTTAAAACTTTATGTATAATAATATAAATTGTAGTAACAAAGAGAACTTTAGTTCTATTGAAGGCTTTACTTGACGAGAATTGCTAAACTTGTGTGATTTTACAAGAACTCGCTCGATACAAAGCAAAATTGAAAGATAACATAAAAAAAACCTGCTTAAATGAAATGAAGATGAAAGTCGATTTCACATGAAAAAAAGTCAAGTTATAACTATTTTCTACATAATCATAGTAATACAGATTTTAAAAATGTATTACAATGAGGTATAATTCAACATAATGGCCTTGGTAAACCTCACTGACAAGAAAACGAATGAATAATAAATAAAAGCATGTAGGCGTAATTATATAGGCATATCTGAAGCCTGGGATAGCAGTTATTTCTTCACCTTTGCAATAACAAGTAATAACAAAATATGATAAGAATTATAATTTTCGAATTATTTACGATAGCTTCAGGGTATCAGGAAGACATCTTCTTTACAACTATTTTCCCAAACTTTTTACATATAAGGTATATTACGAGTAGTAACCTTTACCACAGTGAATTTTCAAAATTTTCACTATTAGATTGAATATTCGATCTTATTAATCCCTCTTTTGTTAATAACTTTCTTGGTAGATTAAACAATTAGCAAATTAAAAACCTTTTAAGGTTTTTACATTTTCCTAAAACCATTCTTTAAATATGTATTTAATAAATAAAAAATTTTTTAAAATTTATATCTCGCTTTGCTGTCTGAACTTTTCAGAAAAATATAAAAATTCAGAGACAACCACATCGTGAGAGGATATTCGTAAATAAGAATTTTACAAATTCAGAACACCTACCCGTATAAAAAATTAATATGAAGCTGAAATTCCGATTCCACCCTTTTTCATTTAGTTCTTTTCTTGGCAAGCAGAATAGAGAGACTTCTTTATATCTTTTTGTCGCAATTAACACTAGTGAACAAGGAACAGCGTTAGAGCGTTACTTTCTATTTTTATTTGATTCTATCATGCTAGGGAGTATAATTGTATTGATTAATGTCAGTTGCAATGTGATTTAAGCTTTCATTTACTGATTGACGCAATTTCGTTTTTAACTTAAAAATGAAAGATTCTAATTTTATATTTACTTTTTAGAAAGACTTTTAACTTAAGTGGAACACTCTAACCTTGATATATACCTTATGAAAAAAGCCATTTGAAAAAGTAAAAAAAGCCAAGAGCTTTTAAGTAAATTCAGCGTTATTTATACGAAATTAATTTCTTTGTACTAATAGCCCAGTAGAATAATCACGCAAAAGGTGGAGTACTTTTGATTTTTATAGGTATGTCGAATGTTTCAACTCTCTTATGAAAAATCCAAGTTTTCAATCTCGTACTCCTTGTGCCTTTTCCGCTATCTTGAAAAAACCGCTAAACAAACGCCCTTTCTTTAGTTTTTATTTAATAACTCGCTTCCAGTGCGCTGTAGAGGAAAATGTTCTATTACCAACTTTCCTGTATTTGGCTGCACTAATCATCAGTTTCTATCGCTTCGGTCCTGGTAGAACGGATGTTGTTCTAGCTCATAGCTCAGCACAATGGCTTCTTCATCTTCTCGATGAACAAGGAAACTTCTGATTTTTTTCCACAAGACTCAATATCTTCACAATGGAGGCATACAATCGAGCATCGCAGTCTAGCTGCATTTGGTGCCGCAAGCTTTTTGGCACTGACACGAATTGAAATTAAGCAACGCCTGTGGATCTCGTTTACTGATCATTGTGATTGGAGTTAGGCCACTAATACCCAGCTTCTAGCCTTAATTAGAGTTTTTTTCTCAAACACACTCATGTTTGAACTTAGAGGTAAGTTCTGTACGTGTGGCTGTGGGCAGCATCTCTAGTTGGCAGTAGTCGAGCCAAATTGAACTTAATGCTTGTCGCAGCTTTAGCAAAGTGAAGATACTGCAACTCATCTATGAAGTTGTTCAAGTCTTCTCACTATTAGGCTACACGGAAAGATTTCGTAGCTTTGATGATCTTCTTTTTATCTGCAGCTGGATCTTTAAATATGCGAACGCATTCATTGAGAGATGGAAGCCTTCGCAAAGTGGTGCAAAACTTTATTTTCTCCTGGCCGAAAGAAGCAGAAATTGTGTTGCAATCATTCACATCGTGAAGAAACAAAATGTTTTCGTATTTGAAACAGCTTTTGAAGTACAGATCATTAGGAATTTTGGCTCCTTTCGGATTTGTGGAAATACACGTTGTCAGGAGTTAAGGCAGTCACCAGAACTAAGAAGTTAATGTCTTCATGAACAACAACTACAGAGTCATGTTCAAAAGACAACGATTTGGCTATATTTACAATCAACACATCTGCATTTCCTCAGGCCTGTTTGGTAATCATGTATGCGTTGAAATTTATGTTGAAGCATCTGCGAATACATGGACTCATCAAACAAAACTTCTGCAGAAGAGGGTATCCATAAACGACTAACCCTTTCAGCGCTTTTAGTGCTCCTTTGATTATCTACAGTGAGGTGATTATCAAAGGCAAATAGGACATTTGGATCATGATGTCGCTGTACGTAGGTTACATATTTTTTGAAGATGGTGAAAGAATATTCTCTGCGATCCCAGAGAACTCTTTACAGGAGATATCCTTCATTTACAACCTCGTTTTTACTCTTTTCCATTACAGCGTCACTTGGAAAGTATGTAAAGGCCAAACAAAATGAGGACTTAGTCCCTTTGCGGATGCCTTCCTCCGAGAACAGTGACAATGGGAAGGAAGCAAGTTTATATTGCAAGTATTCTCTCAGATCACCATCAGATTGCTTAGGGATGATGATTCTATGAAGAAGCATTAGAGGATCCACAGCTATTTTTCCTGTGCTTATCTTAATATTGTTCGCAACTGTTGCCAGAAAAACTACTGCAACTTTACGTTTGAAATGTATGTTTTCAAAATTTTCATTCAAATTCTAGTCAGCACTGTTGAACCAATTTCGTAGAACAGCTGGCTGTTGACGTCTTCACCTCTTATCACGTCATTGCCTATGAACATAATGTAATTACCTCTTGAGAAGGGATTGTGAGTGAAAAACCGCTCATTGAGTTTGTTCACGTCACTATCGTCTCTGCGGATTCTAGAAGGTTTCATGTCAACATGTGCTGTCGTTGCCAATGTTTAATGTTCAAGTTCGTCATATACGTTCTGTAATGCAACTAACCCCCGAGTCCAGCGCGTGAAAACACTCTGGGTCATCCTACGTCAGCGAGTCAACCCATCAGAACTCTTTATTGGTTTCCTCAGGGTTTTTTATTGTCATACCTGATCATATACTGGGTCAGAATTTGCCGAAGGGTCTAATAGTGAAGTAGCCGTCAGTTGTAAATGTTTTAAATTCAGTGGGATCCATTTTCTCTTCAAAGGCTAGTATATCTTGCAAGTATAGTTAAGCATATTTCGCTTATTAGAAGTAATCACTCGCATAAAAATAAGGAATCATTCTCTGTCCAAAAATACTAAGGCCACAGTTTTGCTGTATTTCCAGTATCCTCTAAGTTCTTCAGTTCTTCATTGAATTTTGCACTGATACTTTGGGAATGTGGATTGTCTAAAGCGGTATCTGTCGTTATAAAAAATCATGACATCCGTTGCAGCTCGTTTTTCATCGGAAATTTGAATAGTATCGAATATTATTTTGGGTAAAGTCCGCTGTACTAAAACATGAACTCTTAAAGCTCGCGAGTACGCATAAACAAACGCCATTTTCTTAAGACTGGTTTTCTCATAAATCTTATTCAAACCGGTACCACCAGTAATGAACCCAATAGCTCCCATAAACGACATTAACATATGGAACCTATTCAATCTTGGATCTTGACCACTACAAACAATATCACGTGCTTTTAAATATTACGGCTGGTCGAACATGACTACACAACTTTGTTGCTAAAAAGAAAGATCAACACCGTATCATAATGGTTTAGTGGAGAATTTATGAACGGCTTGCAAAGAATGTTGATCAGCTGTAACCTCCTCCAGGCATTAACTCGCAGTCTGACTACTTTTCACATAACTACATAAAATCAGGTGAAGATGGCACGGCACGGTTTCATTTGACAGTGGGTGATTACCTTCAATGTCTTCAATGGTGATAGTTTCTAAGTCACAGCTCTCCCATCTGTGGAATACTTCCATTGTAACAGAACCAATTTCTCTTATTAAAGATTAGCCTGATGAGAACTATCTTTTTGCTTTAGGACCACAGAGGTGCTTGGGGTTATAGATTTCTCGCATCGCGTAAAAGGTACCATCTCCATTCAAATTGTAGATACTGAAACCAGCATTAGCAAAGGTGAATTGGGAGAATGAAATTTCTTTGAATGATGTGTCTAAATAAGTGAACTACAGCAGACAACTGAAATCGACAAACTTCATCATAACTGGAAGTAAATTAGACTGATGGCAATATATTTGTCGTGATCCAAACTTCTTGTACAAATAAATGCCCACGCCAGTGAGAAGTAAAGACACAAAAGATCGTGACCTTACTGTTGATATCACTGCGTGCGATAAGTCAACAACACTTCTTCTTTCATCTGTCGAGCCGGCCACGTTTGTATTTAAAAATCACATTTTCCATAAAATAAAGATGCTGGAATCACGGACTCTGCATCCTGAAGGTGTGTATTTACCTGTGTTATAGACTTGGGAACAAATGTCTTCTAGGATGATATCTCGAAGTTGTTCTTCTTCAGGATTATTTTTTCTTTCATCGAACCATTTATCAACGAGCATTTTGTGACAAATATTTTTGAAGCTGACTATCGGTTGCACGTTTTTCAGCGCTAAATATGGCTGCTCCATAATGTTTTTTGAAGCCTTGCTCTAATTGCTTGCAAATCTGGATGGAAGTCTCCTTCAACTTGGTTCGCCAAGTGATCAATTGAAAACTGACATTCATCAGAGTTTTTTTTCAGATGATGAATGAATGAAGCTTTTTAAAAATTTAAAAGAGTGTATCTGGTCTTAACAAGAAGAAAAAAAAGGCAAAATCGCTTGCCATGGAATTAGAAAATGTGTAACTTTAATGATGAAAGCAGAACCGACACAATGTCTTTACTTGAAAATATATCCGGAAGGAATGTTGTTCACAGGCCGCACTCGTTGATGGAAGAGCGACCAAATTAAATGAAACTTTTGCAGGTCGCCTTGCTGATGCGGACGGTAGCCCAAGTAGCTTGTTCCATTATCGCCAGAGAGGGCTACAATGGACTGTCAACTGCTGCGGTAATATCCGTCTCTCTAAATATTGAATTTGGGAAATTTTAAAGACACTTTGTTGGGTTGTTTTGAAAAACTAGTACTGTTTATTAATAAAAAAAACCATTTCAATAAATAAGTAACAAATTGACTAGGGCCTGCTGATAAGCAAGTCGTCGTCTGGTTGTTTTTTTGTTAATTCTCCAATAGCGGTGGAAGAAATGGGGGTGAAAGTTGGGAATTTTGCAGTTTTGGAAAACGAAAAATCGAAACAACTCGAGAATGTGTCAGCCGATTTTGATCACACTTTGAGGGTAGATGATACTCTAGGACCGATCTGAACTAGATCAGGGACCAGGGACACTAAGATGCAAGCCTCCAAGGTGTGTTTTATGCTAGGCAGTTTTAAAGGTGGGCCTCTAGGCATCCATGTTGGAAGTTTTTAAAGGTCTCTAAAGGCCGCAACAGGTAAAACCCACACTGGCTCCTAGCTGGTCTTCGCTGTTCGACCTAGTTTTGCGTGTATTATCGGAATGGAGATAAATTTTCAAATGTATTTGCAAATTTTACGACCACCAGCACAATCATCCTGATGGTCCGATCATCATGGTGTATACTTGAAAAGATTCAGCTTGATTTGATTAACTTTATATTTTTCCTATGGTTTGCCGGGATTTTCACTTAAAAAATTCGTAACTCGGTGTACTATGGGCCAATCGAGCTGAATCTTTTTCTTCCTAATAAAGAGAATGACCGAGGCAACAAGACTAGGTGATTACTAGTGGTACGTGGATGATTTTGGGGTTGGTTAAAAGGAGGAATTGCAATTTGTCCTTTTCAGCCTTTCTAGAGCAGTTATACAAGGTCCCAGAAAAACGTAACTCTTACGTTTTCATGCGGCATGAAATGGCAAACAAAAAAGGTTCAATACATTGTTTGCTTACTCGATCAACTAGGTCGGTTCTGTCATGGACACCCTTTAAACTAGAAAGACGAATTTTCTGCTTTAAACGTAATTTAGTGGCGCTTGCCCTTTCATTCCTTCTAGTGCCGTTATTCTTGAATAACGGTACGTTCTATTGACTTTCCACTATTGTAAAGAGAAGCAAAGTACGTAAACAAAACAATTTTTTTGTACTTGAGAAGCGCATTTGATAGGATAACGGACACAAACGTAGGTAGATGAGTTGGTGCCCATAGGCATGCTGATGGATGGTTGATAGAAGAGTTGATGGGAGATACCTCTCGCTATTAAATATTTTATACTTATGGTGAAAGCTGTACCAACAGTTATCGCAGGTGCAGGAAAATTTAGAAGTTATATTTTACTAATAAATTCCGTCCCGTATTATTTATTACAATAATAGATTAATGAGCACACTTCGTTACCTCTTGTAGTTATAAAGTTTGTTAGCATGACGAAATATCGTTCCTATATTAAACAGTCCACTTTTTAATCTGTAATAGCCTGCAAATATAAAGTAGTCTATTTTCGAAATAAATTTGTCTTCAAAACACAATTTTTCCTTTTTTTCCTAAGAGTTAAAACATAATAAATGTTAACAAGTATGAGACGATTTAATCCTTTTCCTAATGAAATTACTACAGTAGCCCAGGTATTTACTGAACTGCTATAGGTAAATTAAAAAATTCCACCCTGTATGTATATAAGCTCTGTCCAGGCCTGATGAGATCCTTCCATCTCTTCCTGTATTTGGCTTTTTCTCTCCAGTTAGTTATCTTTCTGTCTTTGATGTCTTGTAACGCTGCTTCACACCACCTTCTCCGCGGTCTTGCTAGCTTTCTTTTTTCATGCAATCTTTTTGACTATCTTAGTGTCTCCTATGTGTTCCAGGTGGCCCAATCATTGCAACCTTCTGTTCTGCACTATCTCGTATATATTCGGCTTGTCAAACAACTCATATACTTCTTTGTTTGTTGTCCTGTCCAATCCTTGTTCCGTTTTTCCCTCCATAGATATCTCTTAAAACTTTTCTTTCCTAGGGCTCAATTTTGTTTTGATTTTTTTAGTGAGTGTCCATGTTTTACTTCCGCATAATAGTGTTGGTCTTACCATTGTCTTATACATCTTTTTCTTTACTGTTCTTTACAGGTTTTTCGATTTTATTATCTCATGCAGTGCGCCTACATATATGTTGCCTTTTGCTAATCTTTGAAGTCGATTTCAGCTTGTTCTTCACATTTATTATTAATAATCACTCCTAAGTACACACATTTCTTAGTTTCTTTTATTGTCATCCTTCCTGCATTCTTTGTTGTAATCGTTAAGTGGTCGTTATTCTTGTAACGAAGTTATTTGACTTTTATAAATTAAAGGACCTTTAATAATAGAATTGTTATTTAATTGTTATACTTTATTGTTTATCCGCACATTGTATACACCGGCCAGCTTATCCGGTCACCTATGTGGTGCCGATTGATAGCGCCTGTAGATATTTGTTGTGTTACATTTTATACCCGAATATTAATTGAATTGTTTAAAATTAATTTTCCGATTAATGTATTAGAAACCGCTAATACTTTTATTAATTTCTATCAGCAAAAGGTTTAATTTGAGGCTAAAGATTTTGCAATTCCGACCGATTAATAAATTGTAATTTGAACCGTATCCGTTAGTCGTGTCATTAGAATTAATTATAGGTAATTGAGTCTAATGTTATTATTCATTTTATGGGTGGGGTAAATAATATATTCCTCCACTAGACCGTTTTCTCCCACATTTCCGCTACAAGTGCTTGCTAGCGTGGGGGAACCGAACGGGTATAAATTGGAATGTCCGACCATCGAATGGAGTTGTGGTTGCATTGAATCAGCTCTTCTGGTTCACTGGCGACTAACGACTCTATTCACTGCCTAGTGAATATTCCGGGGATATTGAATACCCAGACCCGCTGTATGGTGGTAGGGTGCTCTGTCGCATCCGCTCCCTTGCTACTTTTCATCCGTCCGACCGAAACACTGGTAACCGACCCGACTAACTGGAAGTCCGGCCCCGTTGCCACACTGCCTAGGGTGTTAATAATAGTTTTGTGTTTACTTTTGTGGTTCCATCACCTGCTTGTACATTTATATTTATTTTGGTACCTCTGCTTAATAAATATTGTTTAGTTTTATTGTGCCTTTTATTTTTTAGCACCGCAGATCTTTTTATTCTAACCGTCGACCCCTGGAGTCATCGGGTCTCCATCGTAGCTGCCCGGTGAGCTCTTTCCCGACCGCCTCAAGGGCGAGGTGGGGGAGTAAACCGTCTAACAAAATCTGGCGCTCGAGCACCGACCGACCGAGGATCAGTAAGACAACGCGTTACATTGTTACCGTGCTTATATTTTAGCTGTATATAATGGCTCTTTTCCTCATTAACTTCTAATCTCATTTTCTTCGCGGAATTTACTAAAATTTCAGCAATTCTTTCTAACTCCTTTTTACTCCTCGCCAGCAGTACCAAATCATCTGCGTAAGCCAAGCTTTGGTGACTCTTATTTATTAAGGTTTCATACCTATTTATTCAACTATCTCTGATGGCTGATTCTATTACAAGATTAAAAAGCACCGTGGATATCGGGTCGCCCTGCCTTAGCGCTCTACATATTTCAAATTCTTGTGTCTATTCTCCCTCCATCAGGATTGAACATGTTGTCTTTTTGAACGTCACTTTTATCAGATTCACTAGTTTCGTACGCACGTCAAAATTGTTTTAATTAGTATATGGTCTATTTGGTTTGTCTGAATAGTGCCCGAAATTATCCATGTTCCTTTGTGGATGCTTTTCCGTCTAAAATATGTATTCATAATCATCATTCCCTCTCGATTGCGAAATGTATTAATCTTGTTCCGTTGTTATTGCTTGTCTCATGTTTGCTCTCTCCGCCAGTTCTTGACTTATATATTTCTTCTCTACCTATCTTAGTATTTGCATCGCCTAGCACTATTTTTATGTTATTTTTTTTTATATCTGATTCAGGTCTTCGTCTTTTATTTCACTTTCTTTTTCTTCAGTGGGAGCATTTATGTTTATAGTTGTTATATTTTTTGGTTGGTTCTCTATTTGTACCTTACTCGTTCACTGCTGTTTTCAGGTTTTTGTGTATTAAGAAACCGGCGCCGTACCTTCTGCTATTGTTACTACTTGTTGATAGTATATAATCTTCGACTTTCGTTATGCTGCTTCCTGTTAGATGCGTTTCTTGTATCGCTATAATGTCCATCTGGTATTTTTTGCTTCTTTTGCCAAATTTTTAATAGCTCCCTCTTAGTTGATTTCTTGCAAGTTTCATGCCTCCAATATTATTGTTGGTATCTTACCTTTCTGTACTTTCTTTTGAGCTTTTAGTCTCTGTTCATATTTTTTTGTTTTGTCCACTATTGTCTAATTCATATCCTTGTTCGAAGCATTTGTAATTGTAATTGTTTTTAATCTGTCAAGACGCAGTGGGGTGGAAACATCGTGTTTCAGTTTGCAAAATTATATTTGCCTTTGACCAATAGGAGTATACATTTGTGAATATGTTTTTTGCCAATAAGAATTTTTCGTGTTTGTGCGACTTTATAATGTGATTTCGTCTCTTAAATACTTCCCACCTTGTTATCTTCGTCAGAATATTTTCAGTTACCAATCAGACACTATGCCTTGTTGAGTACTAAAGAACCTCCCTGTCTTCGGCTTTACTTACCGTATCGTCAGCGTGGATGTTTTCGTTGTAGAGGATATTTCATTTATCGTATAGTATCGTATTCTCTTCAGAGTTTATTATGGGAATCTTCTACGGAGTATAGATCTCCCAGTGCAGTTGTTACTAATCGAATCCGGCCGCAACGAATTTGAGCGTATATTATCTCAATGTCCTGTTTATCAAGATGCTACGACTTAACGTTTATAATATTTAGCTTCTCCATAACTTTTCCATAAACCATACGTAAAGTTACTGAATTGATATTTAATTATAGTTTATTCAGCTGAAGTAGAACGGAAGGCATTTAATTGTTAATTCCGTATAAGTAAACTCTAAAGGGAACTCATTGCATTGATTTATTCATTTGTTCAGTCAAAATTTGTGAAATCAGGTCTAACTGTCGAATCAAGAGTTTTGTATTAAGAATTTTACAAAAAAGATGTATAAATCACAGCCAGTAGCGGAGGTAATAAGCTGATTTCATTGGGAAGTTACGTTAACTCATATATCTAACCATCTATCTGTGTTTATAAATCGCACTTTGCTATATAGGAAGATTTAGAAAGGTCTGATAGGTTAGACAGAGCTCTTTCTAAAGCAAACACATTTGTTTATTTATCTCTGATCGTCTATCCATACATGTAGCTATAAAGTCAGTGTAAAGCAAAAGATTTGAAGTCAGTGATTTGTTAGAGAGAAACCCATGTTGTTGGTGTAACCGACACTCCTGAAAGAAACTGTACATCACTTAATGCAGTAGCTTCTCAAAAACTTTATTAAGAATTCGCAATTTTGAGATAGCTGTATAATCGTTTACGTCATTCTTCTCACTACTCTTATACACTGGAGTTATAAGAACTTTCTTTCGGATATCCAGAATTCAAGACAATGACCTTCAGATAAAGATTTATTGTATAAAATACTAAGCGAAGGTGATAGTTTTTTCGTTTACATTTAAATCGCTTAAAATATTAATTGAGATGTTACTTTTATTTATAGTGGCATTATTGTTGTTGTTCCATGTGTAATGGAAGTATAAACCGAATTAAAGTATTTTGAGGAAGAGTCACAAATATCGGATACCATCAGTATACTAAATTGCATAGTATGAGAGATTCATGACTGAATCTTTTATTTTTAGTGTAAGATGACAACCTTTTAACATTACTATTAATGTTGTTTTTAGTGCCATTAATAAGATTTCTAAAAGAAGTTTCAATTTTATGTTTGATTTTTTTTCTGAGCGAACTAAAACAGATGTAGCCTGCGGGTGATTTACATTTTTTTTAATCTTTTGTGAACTTTAACCTTTTGTTTTATTAACCTACTTAAAGTTTTACAAAACCAAACTAGAAACTTATTTTTAGATTTTACAACACGCGATGAAACATGATCGGATGTTATGATGTTATTCAAGATTGTATAAAATGTATCGACCGCTGATTCTGTATCCAAAGATTTAAGTTCAGACTTCCAGTCACAGGAGAACAGCATTTCGTTAATGCTAATAAAGTCAGCCTTAAAATAATTATGATACTTATGTGTGTTTATCTCTAACCTATCAGCTGACTTACATTATAGGGTCATTTCAAGTAGCGACGGATGATGACTGTCAGTTATTGTTAATGGAAAACTACAAAGTGAAATGTTAATAACATCTTGACACTTAGTATTAGATATAATGTTATTAAATGAATATTCTTAATATTATTAAACAGCATGAAAGCAGTTTCAGAGATAAAACCTTTAGAATTATTTAAAATGATCTCTTTGTCTTTCAAAGAAATTATAATCGTACGTAGTTTATCGAGAAATCGAAGTAATAACGTATAGTGACCAACTCTAGGTGGAACATATTTTTAACATACTTTGTAACGACCAACTAATTTTTTCTTTCACACCCATCACCATCTTTTTCATTACATTTATCACTTGAGTGATCATACCTGTAGATCTGATAATCGTTACTGAATTTCATAAGTTTAATCCAAAGTTCGTACGGTTGAATTATGATGGGGCTATGCTATTTAGAGACAGTGGACTATCATCATTGGCGCCCATTAATTTGACTCATTTAGCTACTTTGCTATCTAAAGATTAAGTTACCTAGCCGAACTACCAATTCTCCGACGTGCCGAGCTAGCCTAGTAGCATTTCAAATTTTATGTTAATTCCAAGTTCTCAATTTAAAAATTTATCAGACCTATCGGGCCTACGTTCGGTCAATCGAACCGTTAGGTCTTGTCAAACTGTTGGAACATGTTGGACCTTTCGAATCATGTGGGTCTGTCGGGTAGTTCAGGCCTGCGAAGCTGTTTGAACCTCTCGAGCCCGTCGGACCTTTTGGGCACCTTCGGGTCACTTGAGTCTATCGGGTCGTTTGGGTCTCTCTGGCCTGTCGACCCATACGGGTCTATTGGGCTGTCCGGGCCATCGGGTCTTTTAGATTTCTCCGTCTGTTTAGCCGTTCGAACATCACGGACCGTTTGGACTTTTCGGACCGTTCGGGCTGTTAGGGCCTGAGCAGTTACTGGCTTTTTTTTGGATTGTGTCCACTTTGTCCCTAGTCGGACCGGGTCTAAGAATTCCGACCTGTGCAGGGCTCTATACTATACAAGTGTCCTAAAAATGCCCAAACTCAATATTAGATTTGCTGGTGTTTAACACTTTGTGTCGCTTCGTTACAGCCCAGTCTGCCTTTTCTAATTTCAGCATTTGATTATACTTTTCCAAGATTCCAGACGTTTAAACCCTTGGAATCTCTAAAATTGAGATATGTATACACCGTCCACGATGTTTCTGGATCGTATATGGCTGTGGCAGAATGACAGTTTGAGTATTGTAAGCTGGGCTGTTTATCTATTAACTCGACTTGTAAAATCTTACTGACGCTTAATGTACTTTAAAGTTATGATTTTATGACAGTTTGACCTCACGCTGTTGCCTTTTTTTGTAAATCTGTAAATCGATTGCACTAAAAGATTATTTCACGAAAATTTCTATTTATTTATATTTATACATCAAAGTTTTATGTTTTTATTTATAATCTTTGGCATTCTTCTTAATTGGCATTAATAGATGCAAAATATAAAAAAAATTGATCTTTTTTTTAACAAAACAAAACTAATAGGTACTAAACATTTATGCAAAGTTTCTGATCGCGCAACGGTGCCAAATACAGACGCAGGCACGGCAATTTTCAAGAAAATAGGAAGCAGCACTTCCAACCGCAACCTAACAAAATGAAATCAGGGCATGTTACGATCCAGAAACATCGTGAACGTTGTATAGTTGAGAATTTTTAGTATGTTTTTAAGTTTCGGCTTTACAATGTTTAATTTCAGTTTGAAACCTAAAACTTTCGGACTGTACTTGCAGGATATTCGTAAATGTTACGTAAAATGGAGTTCAATTAACCAAGATGTCATTTTTTTTACTTTGTCAATACAAGGGCCACACATGCATAAACAAAAATTAGAAATGTTGAATAAAATTTCGTAAATAAAGATTACGTGCAAAGCAAGTAAGGTTGACCAGACTATTTGGGATGTGGTTCAGACAATAAGAAAAAGAAATGCAATTTGCGCTTATAGTGACTGATTTATTCTTAAATATCTTAAAAGAATGAAATTTCGTGATAGCCAAATTGTAACTGTTACATCAGAAGAATTTGTTAGCAAAAACTCTCAGTTTCTTAAATAGATGTTTCGGGCTTTGGGACTATCGTTGTTATGAAAACTGCATAAAAGAATTTAAGTATTAGGAAAAATAGGGAGCATAAATAACCTTTGCTAATCGCAAATGTTTACGTTTATTAATTTGTTGTTATGAAATCTAGCAGCTTGATTAACTCTTGTGTTGATTCACAAGACCATCTTTACATTTTCTATTAGTAACCGTAAACTTATTAAACTAGTTACTCCCTTGTAGTGTAGGGTTTATCGCTTGCTTCATAATGGATATCATAATTCTCTTGAAATGCTAAAGGCTACGTAGACTAATGATAATTTATTAAGCATTTCTGTATTTTGTGGTATAACTAAAGAGGATGCTAACCTTTAGGAACTCTGGTGTCATATGTTCTCCAGCCATAAGGTCAACCGGCTTGAGATTAAATTTGATGTCCATAGCTCTGGCAAGCATAAGCAAAGCCCTGCATATTGGACTTGGCGGGGTGTAATACACGTCGATTTTTCCAGTCATAGGATTAAAATGTACACTAAAAGTTAAAAAAAAGATTTAAAAATATGCATCTACCCACATTCAAATATAAACGTGCAAGAAAGCACGAATTAAAATGCAAATTGTTTTTAATTAAAATTTTTAAAAAGTCGAAACGTAACAAACCAATTTTCACCTCAAAAGAATGTTAATTATATGCTAAAGAATTTTAAAAGAAAAATATTCAAGTTTAAAATAGATTGTGAAAATATTCCTGAAAGATTTATCGTTTCATCAATTTATTATGGCATATTTTAGATTTAATTATCTCTTAAAGTAAAACTTCAAATTGCAATAATTCTTATGGAGTTTTATTTGAAATTTGACAAGTGTTTTTATTTATTTGTATTCTAAAATATTCGTGCAGAAAATTAAATCATGATATGCCAACGCGAACCTTTTTCGACCCTGGAAGTTTCATGTAATGAAATAAATTCCACCGAGAATAAAGAACTTTATTTGTACAAGAAAAAAGTTTCCAACTTTGAAAGTGGGTATATTTATTTAAAGAAATTAGATTCAACTTCTTATTATAAGTTCACTAAGCCAATTTTTTTAAACCTTGAAAGTTCCTGATTTAAATTTTTTTCGCCTTTTTAAAAACTTCCAAAATGAAATGCTTTCCAACATTATGTGCTTGCTTCAATGAACAAAGCTGTGTTTCAAACCTGTTAGAAATAAATGAGGGTGCTACACCCTCAATGTCCATACACTGCCCCAGATTGGATAATAAAATTTACACCACAACACATTTATCGATCTGTGAAAGCACAAAACTTCTTTTTATTACTTTCTAAAACCAACAAAAGTCTTTTATTGCTTTAATGCCCGTGGAAGCTTTGACATAATCTCTCCATTGTCAGTCTGTATAAGGATTCGCCGGATCTAATTATATTTTTATAAGCTAATCCGTTACCATGGTGACTAATTCATAACAAACCTGGAATCCGATCAAATACAGGACAACGATAGCGATGAGCCTGGTCAGTGTTTACCGAGAATACCAAGATATCGATAGCCGGAGTTAAATATTTTAGAATGGAATTAATAACGAGGAGTTTGGTTTTACACGTCATGTCAGTTTACCGTATTATTTGCTTTATATAAATAATAGAAGTTCTAGCTGGAGTTAAATAAAATCGTTATTGACGTTAGAACTTTAGTAATTATAAAAGTAAATAAAGTTGAAGTTGCTTGTAGTTACAGGGCACTGACGCCTCGTTATGTTCACGTTTTGCTTGTAATTCCGGGCAGAATATTAAAAAACGATTAATAAACTCGGATAAAGCTTTTTGTTGCAGGGGAAATGGATAGTATTTATAAATTTGATACTTTATAACGGATTCTTATCCAATTTATTTTCAATGTTTTTTTGTTTTCGATGTAATTTATGGAGAGAATATTTTTCTACAAATTTCAGTTTTGATATTGAAATATTTAACTATATTCTGATGAATTTTGTAACATCAGTATCGACCTAACAAGAAACTAGTAGTATACATCTGTGCATTCATAAGCAGTTGTTGGTTCTCACGCTATACGTCTTTTAAATAATAACGAATTCGAAATAATAATAATAAAACGAAAGAGAACAAATGATTGTGTTTGAAGCAACATATAGGAAGCATTCTAACGTTATTCCACGTTAGACTTCATTGCATATGCAGCAGAGAAACCTCAATTCATGTCTGGAACGCAAGATTCAGACAATTCCACAGAACAGAATGTGTTTTTAAATGCTTATCTAGTTCTACATGTGAAGTTTGTAAAAATATTAGAATGAACCTTAGGCTATTCGAAAGTTTATTTTTATTATACAAAAATACACTCTTATTATTAAAATATTCTATAATATAATTAAATTCAGAAATGGTGTAGAATTATCCATCAATAGCTCTTTGTAAGCGTTGGTATTTCTGAACAGCATCTTCTACAAAAGCAGCAGCGTTAGCTACACGTTCTGGTGTCACCAACTCTCTCACTGTGTCTTTATTGAGTTTCCCAAATCCGGAGAAAGTGATGGTGCAAAGCTGCGTCCAAGAGCAAACAGCTGTTGTGAATATACCACCGATGACTAAAAGGGCTACACCACCTACTAGAAACATGCCAACTTTCGCTAGAACCTTCAGTACTGCAAACAGAGCTCCCTGAAACAAAAAGATACCATAAATAAACAAAAATTGTCTAAGAACTAACTACAAATTTTATTCCGTGTCCATTTTGATCTACTTTGTATATTAACAACTTGTGTTACTCATTAAACAAATGCCTAAACTTACTTTCACTGCTCCAAATAGTGAAAATTATTTTAAAGCTTTAGTAAAGAAAGTTTCCAATTATTCACTTTAGATTAAAACGAAAAATAAGAAAAATTTCAAAACGGTTGAAACATTAAATACAAAACAAAAGCTAAAGCTTGAAGCAATGTAGAAGTCCAAAAACAAAAAAATTATAAAATGAGAAGAAAGACGAAATTAGAAAAAATGTTTGTTGTCCAGTCTCTGTGTAAATTAAGTTGATCAACTCTGTTTCATTAACAACACAGCTGTAGTCGGAAGATCTTTAAAACACATCAACGCAAAGGGCACAATTAACCTATGTATGCCTAATGACCCACATGTAAGATGGCTCAAAGATGTCTTTTCCTGTTCTTGCAGGTTACAACAAGGGTTGCTGTAGTTTACCAGGGGTTAGTATATGAACTGCCTTTGTACAATGTAAAAGTGTTTCTAGTCAAGAATAGTTCCATTGTTATTTCTAGTGTCTTCTATTGATGTTATTGTGTCTAATTAGGTTGTGGCTTTTTGTCGCACCCTTTCTTCCTCCTTGATCTTAATTACGTTTCGTAATTGCACTGTGATGTAGCCCCACTTCTTTTGATTTTCTAGCATGTGGCTCACTATATTGTCCGGAATTATCAGCTCTTTGGCTATATGTTCTATAATTCACTGGTTAGCCCATCTTATATTTTGAAATTGTGTACCGTGCTCCATTTTTTTGAATTCACGGTACGCCGTGAAGCAGCCATGCCCCGTCAGTATCTCTATGAGGAAGTAGTCCATCCCTTCATACTTTCTGCCCATACCTTGACGTTTGGTATTAGCCTCTTTGTCCAGTCCGTCTTTCCTTTGACTTGCCCATCGGATCAGTGTTTTCTTTTATTGTTCTATTGGCATCGGCTTATGACTTCTCATATCTTTGTGTTCTTTCATTTGCTATAAGGTCTATTGACGGATATCCCTTAACTGCCTTGCTAGACACTGTTCTATACGCTGAACAGACTATTAATTGTATTGTGCTTTGGCATTGTTTCGTTATCTTCTTGTATTTCTTTTTTTCAACGCTTATTGCTATATCGGCACCCCATATAATAAATTATTGTTTCCCTCGTTTGAATGTGCGTATGTTGTTTGATTTTTACATTTAGCAGTGTAACCTTTCCTTCTACCAGCCAAAAGAACTGCTTCTGTTTTCCTTGGATCGAGTTGTAATTCTTTTGTCGTCAGTATAAAAAAGCCGTTTTACATATGTTTAAGTTTGGGAATAAATTTAGAACATAATTTAGTACCAGATTTTTCACTAAATTCCGAATAGTGTCCTGCAGTAAAATTTACAACTAAATTTAGGAAAGAAAATTTTTTAAAACATGTTCTATTTCTGAAGCTAAATCGAGCCACTAAATGTGCGCAGTCTTGTACGAGGGTTTGAAAAGTTCTCGGAATGATCTATACACCGCATATAGATTATAGAAATTTTCTATTAAAGAAAATTTCTTTTTAAATTAATAGCTTTTGTATTTCTTGACCGTCCAGAGTGAGAGTGGTCTCTTTTTACTCCTCGAAACGTGGGCTTTCGGGAAAACTATAGAACCCCCCCAAAAGCTTGAAGGCCTACACCAAACTTAAGCCTCCATCACCATATACCGGAAACAAAACAGTAGTCAAGACAGTGAACAGAAGCTGGTTACTTAGCTTCGAAGAAATCGGTTTCCTCAGCTGGTAAGGTTATGGTGTCGGTATTCTGGGACTCGAGCGGAATACTTTTGATTTATTATTTGCTTTGCGCATGGCTGTTATACTAGAAGTTATGCAAAATTTACAATGTAAAACGTGCTATTAAATAAATCTTTAACTATTCTTTGTGTTTTGAATTTGAGTTCATCTATTATCTTAATAAAATTATTCATCTTCTAATAAATTTGTAGTATTGTTTTCAATAACACTTACATTACAAAATAAAATTGATTACATATCAGTTTTTAAATTTGCTATTTATAACTGTTATTGTTACCTACTAGCCACTTCTCAGTTTTAGCTTCTGTTCAGAATGAATAGAATTAGCTTCGTAAGTACAACAAACGAAGTTTTACGGCCAGTAAAACGCAGGTAAAAATTAACCCCCGGCAGTATTTGCAAAAGGGGTTGCCTAGGACCCAAAAATGTTTTATTATTTTCTATAATTTGATTTTGTTTTGTGTGCAAATTGTGTTCTACACGAACTATAGCGACATTCTCATTTGATGTAGCTGATGCTAAAGCAAGATAAAATATGAGGACGGGGGCTTTTATCTTAATTTCCAACTAATGGTGAAGTTATTCGCTTGCTAATTTACGATAATCAATGCTAATAAATCTGATTACATAACTAATTTTTAATTTTCCTCTCCGTCGACATAAAACTATTGATGACTACGTATATTGATATCAATCTAAAAGTG
>VTPC01089948.1:306551-399496 GCA_011009095.1 Ignelater luminosus | reverse complement strand
TACATTAACTAATTTTCAGTCAATTTATCACTGATTCACACTACTGATTTTTTAATTAGGTTTTTCGAAAAATCTGTGACTTCTCACATTTTAAAATGGCCTATGCATAATTCTCAAAGTCTCTTCTTTATTTCAAGGTATATTTGATAGTCAGGGATCAATTATTTTTTGAAATATGTTCGAATAAAGTAGGGGTACTTCCTTATGGCGTTTTTATATGGGAATATCCCAACCTTGAGGTCGCAGAAAAGAAATCGTAGTTCAGGTAATTCACGAGATGGCAGTACTAGTGCAATTATAATATTTTTAAGAACGTATAGCAGAGAGTCACACTTTTACAGATAATAACATAAGAATCCTAATGACCACAATATTATCAAAACTTGTTCCTAAAACGCACGTGGTTTTAAGAGGGCTGTCTGTGGTGAAAAATATCTCCTTTTCTATCTAAACTGGAAGGTCTCTTTTTAATTTTTTGATTGCAGCATACTTCACTACATCTGTTAGGGATTAACTAGCTTAAATAAATCCAACAGCTAATACATAATTTCTGTGTTGGGAACTTGTAATTTTTATTTATTTTCTTTTAGTTACTTATTATTACAAATTATGTACCTGGTCTTTTGAATTTTAAAATTTGGAAATAATTAAAAACATTAGTAAGTAGACCTCTGTAATAATGTTTTTTAGATTTAGCCTGGCGGACTAAAAAGTTACAAGCATGAGCTTTAAAAATAAAAACAAAAACTGAATTGAGATATATTAAACGAACAAAATTAAAGACGACTCAAAATCTATACATTTATAATATTTTCAGACAACACTGATCAATATTAAGAAAGTTATAACTATCGAAGACAAAACTGTCAGAAACTATATTAAATCCAATTTAAATTTCATCGTCAGTGGGGCACGGGTTAATAAGAATATTTTTTAATGAAATGTGACTCAAAATATCACTTTTTAATGAAGATTCGATTTCTGGGTTGGAACGCTTAAAATTCGAAAGTTGACTTTTTAAGCATCACCCTAATATATATCCATAAAAACAAAAATAATTTAGTTTCCGTAGATCGCTAGTGTAATACTAGATTGCAGTTCGTTGTTTATCGTTATTAAAAAATCTACAGAATAAAGAATTTACGCATATTATTAAGTACTTTTCTTCAGTTTTATAACACTTTGCCAGAAGACCTCAAAAATCCATCTCAAGAACAATTAGAAGTTCACAATTTGGTTTTCCTACTATATATCATCCATAGACAGTTTTCATATTATTAGAAACAACCCCAACCCTCAAATCCAACATGTTCTGGAGAAACCGTTGTTATTACGATGTTGATCTATTTTTGTTGTACTCTTCAGTGATCTGGTAAGGTAGAAGGATGATTTGGAAACAATAGAAGCATCTTTGTATGTGATATATTCAACCGGTTTTGTGCATCTATTTTGTCAAAAACAATATCTTAGTTGCTTGTGCGTACACGATGTAAATCGTCAGTGCCATAGTACATTGTTTGGCTCTATTGTTTCTTACAGGTAACTGCCTTTCTATTCTGGAATCAACCAATTCAAGAAGATAATGATTCGTGTAAAAATCGATTAATCTATCAATCATATTCTCTTTTCAAAACTTACTGTCTTTAAAATTTTTTTGAATACTAACACCTTTAGGGGTCCAAAACAAATAAACAATATTCTCTCTGGGCAATATATAATTGACCCTGAACCTGAAAGTGATAGTCATGTTCTATATTTAGTTTCATTTCACCGTTTATAAAAGTACACCATTTTCTCACGTTCGGCACAATTTGAGCAGCGTCTTTGGATGATTGATTCTGAGTCGACGGAGGACATTTTATCATCTTCATCAATTAAACCATCGGGACTGGAAAAAAATGGGAAATTTTCGTCGATGATTAATCCAGATCTTATTATTTCTATAGGTAGTGTTCGTTCAACTTTTTCTATAGCTATAGATTTTTTTGAATTTCCATACTGTATGTGAATATTTAGCCTAAAAAAAAAGGATTTATTATTTCAGCTGCACTGCTGCTGCATCTCTAGGTGTCTTATTTCGTAATTTGCATATTCTTCCAAATTTAGAAGCAGCAAGCCGTTTCCTTCTTTCAACAAACCAGATTCTTTCTGCAACTGAGTTGCTTTTTTAATTTTTTCGCTATTTGCTTCAGCTAACTGATTCAAAAATTCTCTCTTTCTCATTTCAATTAACTCAAGACATAAATTACTTTGATAGCTGTCACTCCTGTAGCCGCATTTAGACCATAATAAATGTTATGTCTTTTGCTGGTTAACGTTAGTTTTTCCTTCTTCCGAAGTTCTTGCCGTGGGTTTCGTCTTTCTATCCTCTTACGTCTGATTTGTCATAAATGTTTGAGTAAACTTCCCCAACTTATTGTCTTCTTTCACCGATTGTAATAATACATGTTTATTGTATCCCACATTATAGGAGATAGTTGCTGCTGCACAGCGAGAGATGTACGATTTTCTACAGCTGTAGTTGATACGTTTTCCTGCTATAAATTTACATACAATAGCGTTGAATTGATCTGCTGCATTATTCGACATGCAATGTAGTAAGCTCTTGTTATGATACGCCAATGAATTTATAGTACATATAATATCGTTCCACACTCCAAAGAAGTTAAGTTGATCCATAGCCACGTAGCAATTCGCCCCTTTTGACAAAAATAATTGGCACGCTTTGTGTGAACTCCTAAATAGTGCTTCTGTATGTTAAGTATGTCACTTTTCAATAATATTATTTTCTGGTTAAATCGAATCATTTCCTTTTGTATTAGACGTTTTGTTATAAATTGCTCTCATCTTTTATATGATTGATTTGCGATGATCCTGTATTAGAGTTTGCTTCCGTTTTGGCACAAATGTAACAATACTTGTTTCTTGTTACCATGTATAATACTTCGTTTGTGACCTGGTCAATTATACAAACCATAGCTACCATGAATGTGCTATTCATGTTATACGAACGTTTTCTCCAAAATCCATCCACTATTACCGTAATACATGGGATTCCAACAGCATCCACATTTCCTTCTTCAATAGCACTAGTAGACTCATTTCCTGCAGCTTTTTTCATTTGTTACCAAGATGTTGTCATACATCTTATTCTGTAGTTTGTAATAGTAGCCTTTAGGCATATTCAGTGTAGCAGCCGTTTCTTCAATATGTGCACATCCAATCCCCATCATGATTCTAGCCATTACGGCTGCTTCATTTATATTTAAGTAACTTATTTTAGAATTTAGCGTCTGAATTGTTTTCGTCAAATTGCACATTTTGCACTTGAATGTAAAGGCATCAATAAATCCCACTTTATGCTCTTTTATGATGTACATATCCGAGAAGGTACAATTAAATGACTCGTGTCTGTTTAACTGTTTTATTTGTTCTAAAAAGTGATTCATATCCACAATTCTTCTGCCTTCTACTACGAAAAAATTAGTTTTTTCTTTGATATTAGACGGTTCTGTAAATAAATCTGGAAGATCTTCCTTACCTGGAAATACTTTTTCATGTTACTGCAATATCATATTCATGTTCTTCCATTACAATTGACAATTTCGTATTTAATGGACTCGCGAAAGCGTTTTTGCATGAAGCAGTTTTGTGTACTGCAACGACAGAATTCCATTCAAATAAAGCGTTCTTAGAACTAATTAGGCATTCCTCCACACGACGATTTGCAGGTTTTATAAGATCGATAACTTCTAAACAAGAAGTTTTTCACGTTCGTTTTTAGTACACAGGTCAAGATGTTATTTGGTTGTCTATGTTTCTGATAAAGAAGATATTTTTGTCGAAGAAATTGAAAGGGATCGAGTGTTTTGGACAAATACAATTCTACCAAAACTGAACCGGTTTTATAACGATTGCATTCTAGAAGAGATTGCTACAAAACGGTGTTTAAGAGGAGAACGATGTTTTGATCCAGTGTGGATAGAAGATGCAGTCAAATTAAAACAAGAAAAACAAACCGCAAAAAAGAAATTGCAAGATAGCAGCAAGAATGAATTATCATTATAGATACAACTTGAGATTCACGTCATTCCTTTGATTTATTATTCCAAAAGTAATACGTGTAATAAAATATAACATTTATAGATGAGACTTGCGTTCGCTGCAGACGCCGTACCCATCGACGTCATCCATATCTGCGTTTTGTAGATTTGCTGCAACCGTCGACCAAACGTGCGAAAATGTTACACAAAAGAAAAGGAACGCAAGTCAAATAGCGTAAATAATCACTGATTAAATTAAGTAAAATTCAAAATTACACTACGCCGGTTTCAAAACTAGGTCGATACTTATCGCTACCTGTGACGTTATGAAATCTTTCCTTAATACGTGCCGATTTACCGTCTTCACACAGTCTTTATGCAGTTAGTTAGATAAACAACATAAAAAGTGCAGTACAAGTGCAAACGAGCTTTAGTAACTCTAAACTACTTTCCTTAAAATGCCATCTATGTAATATTGTCTGAACTACAATAGCGGCTGCTGTAACAAAAAAATCATCAAATTACGCAATTATGGCGGTTTATTCGAATTATTGGTAAATTTTATTTCGGGTTACGTTTTTTAACTATTACATATTTGTATGAAATTTTTTAAAAATATGTAATTACTTTACTCTAATTTAGTAGGTATGTCTTTTTTAAGATTTCGCAATAAAGTTATTTTATTTATAATGTCACATAATATATTTTTCATTATTACTGTATAAAAAATATTTCATTAGGAGCTTTAGACAGTTAGTTAGCGAGAACCCAATTTTCAGCCATTTATCTCCAATAGTTTTTAAATGTAATCCGAAATACGATCCCACTGCTCTGATCTGTGTCCTTAATGTGAGACAGGACTAGCAAGCTTTTGGCAATAACTGTTGATTCACCTTTTCTACACATTGCACATACAGACGAAATATGCTTTAAAAAATCTAAAATATGCCTTTCAATTGGTATAAAAAGTTTGAAATATTTCCAATAGAATATGTAAACTTCAGCTTATTAATTTTCTATTTTTGAAAATTATGCATAATGCAAATGATTATACGTAATCTGCACGTCTCTTATACTTGATATTGCTAAAATAACAATTAAATTAATTGACAACTAATCGCACCCTGTTAAAATTACATACTAAGTATTTTTGATGTCTTCTATTGAATACTCTACACGATATAATAGGAGGAAGATAAAAATTTAATTAGATCATTCTTCATGTTATCCACATTTAAGAAAAACCCGCCACAATTTTCACGAACAAGTCTACGAAAGGCCTGAAAAGCCAATAAAAAATTTTTTTAACTGGAAATTTCCAGATGGCAAGTGAAAATTTCCAAATGATAGGTGAAAATTTCTAGATAGCAAATGAAAATTTCCAATTGGTAAATGCAATTTTCCAAATGATAACTAAAAATTTGCACTTTTCACGTGGAGATCTCAGTAATTTTTTGGAACTATTTAGTTACCATTTGGAAATGTAGAAGACATTGGAAATTTGCAATTGCCATTTCCACTTTTGGGGTGAAAGGCCAATGTAAATTTTTTTTAACTGGGAATTTCCAATTGATATGTGGATACTTACAGATCACCATTGAAAATCTTGAAATGACAACTGGAAATTCTCAGATAGTAGGTAGAACTAACAACTGGAAATTTCCAAATGTAACACGAGATTTTTTAAAAACAACTAAAAGTTTTCAGATAACAACTGAACATTACCAGATAACAACTGAGATTTCCATATGACAATTTCCAGTCATCATTTGAAAATTTGCAGTTGCAATTTGGAAATTTTCAGTTGAATAAAATTTAATGTTGGCCCTTCGGGGCTTTTGTAAATAGGTCAAATGACAATTGAAAATTTTCAATATCTTCTAATAGAAAGATTCCAAATAATAACTGGATGTTTCCAGAAAACAAATAGAAATTTCCAGATGCAAACCGGAAATCTCCAACTGATAACTGAACATTTCCAGATGTTATGTGAAAATTTCTAGTTGTTATTTAAAAATTTCCAGTTCCAAGCCAGGAGAATGATAAAATAGAGACTTTCAGTTTTTATTTGGAAATTTCGAGTTCTCATCTGGAAATATTCATTGTCATTTGGAAATTTTCAGTTAAAAGAAAATCTGCATTGACCCTTCAGGGTTTTCCTAGGTAGTTTCCAGTTGTTACTCAGGAATTCCCAGTTATCAATTGAAGATTTCCAGTTATGAATTGAAGATTTCCTGTTAGAAAAATCCTACATTGGCCCTTCGGAGCTTTCTTAGATAACTGGAAATGACAAGTGGAAATTTCCAATAATTTTTAGTAGGAAATTCTCAAATGATAGCTAAAAGCTTGTAAGGGTCCCTTTTTACTTCCGTTACATGTCTTATGTTTAGTCTGTGCTTTCGGTGCGTTCTTGTATTTTTTGATAGTTTTCTTTAATTTGCAGAGGTGTTTGATAGTGTTGACTTCACACTAAGAGGTTGATTAATTTTTTGTAGTCCTTTCTTATTTTTTTTTAATTGATTGCGGTTGACAAAATTTTTAATTTTATTAGTATTGCAAGCGGGACGCAGGGTATAATTATTTTCAGCGTCTAGTTTAGCTTGTCATTGTGATATTATGAAATCTGAACAGCTGTTAGCGGGATAATTTCTTTTAAATTGGTTTATTCTCATAATCTGATTATTAAATTTGAATAGAATTATATCATCTGAGTAGGGTTATAGTGTTTCACTGTAGATTCTTGACGAATTCTGTAATTATTTCCCTTGCATCTTAGTGGATGCTATTAATGGGCAACCCGATGTTGAGATTGATGTTAGTTATCAATTGTCCCTAATTCTTCTGCTAACTGGCTTCTCGATTAAATTTTTATTTAAACATCTAAATTCCCTGAGGAGTGCGGTGGTTTTCTTCCGGGAAGACAGACCATCTGTACCCGACAGTTCTGTCGGTTGTGTACGAAGCGCTACACACTAGGCTAACTTTTCTTTCTCCTTCTTTCTTCGTGGAAGTTGATAGGGTTTTCTTTTCGTACTCAGCTTTTTTTGGAAGCAGGGTTCTGGACCGATGCAGTAGTTTTATGGAAAGATTTTGCCGATCACTTCGCAGCATGATTGTGCTTTCAAGGGTCTCAATTAATTCCACGGGTCACATCGCAACTAGTCTTGGTAGCCTGCCGTTCATCAGCTAATATTCTGGGACTGAAATATTAGAACAAGTGCAATCTGGGTCCAGTTTTGTGTCTAACCGGTCGTGCTTGAGATGAGAACAGCACCTGCTAAGTCGACATATAGGTTCATCTGCTCCTCACTTTAATAAAATTAAGAATTTCTTAAATATAAAATTTTTTATAGAAATGTGTCGATTTCAAGCACTGTTAATTATTTTCTTAAAACAACATATATATTAACTTTGTTTGTATTATTGTTTTATTAACTTTTTGCTTACGTAATTTACTTTATTACAGCTGTTTTCCCTCTACGAGCAGATCTGTTTCGCAGCGGAGATTCTTCCGTGGTAAGTTCTTGTATTTTTTCGATTATCGTCTCCAATAGTAGGTCCTTGATCACCTTACAAACTTTTAACTTCATTTTGCTAAGATTTTTTAATTCATTATTAAATATCATTAGTAGCTGACAAGAGTTGTAATTACAGTAGTAATTTTTTGTTTATTACTAATTTTTCTTGGATAAAAACTTTGATCTTAGATTATTTAATCTTATGAAATTTTATTTAATTGGAATTTTCTAAATCTTTCTCTTTGCTATAGCTTAAGATTACCAAGTATGTGGAGATTGATAAGAATCAAATATTTTTTTTAAATATGCGTTACAGTTTATTTTTGGAATTACTATTTAAATATTTAAATTTATCAGTTGTTTCATTACTTAAAATTTATTATTACGCTTTCTATCATCTAAATATTTAGGTAGCAGGTTTGACATTACCTAACATTCTATATTTGACCTTTTGTGTTAACAAAAAACACTTACGCCCTTTATTGTTATGAATTTCTTGTTTTTATGTATTGACTGTGTTTGGTATTTTATTGTACGTATAATCCCCTTGTCTTCGCTTAACCCCCCAAATCTCAAATTTTACTTTTGTAAATACCAAAGTGATTAAACATAATTTATTATTAAAATATTTTAAACTTTTGCTTTTCTTCAATTGGAAATTCGAATAATTTCTACAATTAAAATAATAAAGTAAAAGTAAGTAATGAAAATTAACTAGTTAAAAACCTAGAGACGGTATCTATACAGTTAGCATTATTTAATACTTAATACATCTAAATTTTAAAGTAAGAAAACATAACATACAAATATAAAGTAAAGAACTAAAAAGCGTTGTCTGCTTCATACACTATTCAGTAATGTCGCACTTGTTTTATGTGACGATCACTCGATTTTGATTGTATATCTACAGCTGTTCTTGCAAATTTTACGCTTATATTTATTCATTGTTTTATAATAATAAATAGCTAGCATCATAATAAATCGGACCTGCTTCCAAAGACTCTCTAAACTCTAAAGTAGATGGCACTTATTCTTTGTCGGTATCTGATGAACTACTTGCCAAATCTTCAGTGTCCAATGCTTATTAAAGTTCATGTTCTCGTGATAAATAGCTATTCGGTCTGTTTTGGTTCACCCAAGTTCAAGGAAATGTCATCGCCCGTTTCACAGTGGTTGTTTCAACTTCATAAAGATGCTATCAACTCTAAAATTAAAACCACCTTTGCTTCTTACCACAGAAAATAAATTTAGCCTGAGAAGTGTAATTTCCCGTCCTTGATAGGCACGTTTTACAAGCAAAACATGTAAAGCTTCTGGCGAAAGAGGTGAACTGCCATTGTCAAACAATTTACGTCGAACAGGTCAAGTAATTTTTGATAAATTGGCATTGATGAAGCGATGATCACCGTTCGTAAATGTACTTTCACAAAAATATTTTTCACAAAGCAACTGAGTTTGGTCAAGGTCCAATAATCCATTTTCACTGCTTTTTATCCCGCGGTATCGTTTACGGAGAATCTATAAAAATGTAACGTTTTGCTTCCCTTTTAATGCTGCAGTTAACATATACACAACCTTGTGGAGTAGTAGAAGACATTTTAAACGCGATAGGACCAGATTTCATTGTTATTACATTTCTTATTCTATAAAATATTTTTTATTTTCACTACAGTCGTCAAGAGAACGGAATTAACGTTCACGTAAAACTAATTCAGAAAAAGATTTGCTTCTTGACTTATAATTTTTCGTGTTTTTAAAAAAAATTTATTCTTGCATAGGGGCAATAAATGCATAAGCCAGCTTCTCAATAGAGGGTAGTTCAATGAAAACTAGCACTGGGATTTCAGCTGAATGAGGCAGTGGTAGTATAGCTAATGGTAGTTTTTACTGTACAAAACTAACAGTCACTGGGATGATCTCCTGGCTCTCACCAAACCATAGATATACCAAATGGGAACTTATCACGTGTTTCTTTAGTCCACATCTGTAAACACTGCTGGCACATCTTGTGAGGTGCCCAAGACTTATCTTGATCACCAATTTTACTTTGAAATAAGCAAAATAGGCTTGCTTGACAAATGGACTGATGTTCACCCTTTGACTAGGAATGGTGAAACTGTCACAGATATAACGAAATTCATCAGGGTTGTTTATGTACTTACGACGAGAAGTGGAAAGGCAGACATCTGAAGGCAATCAAATACGTGCTTAACTATAAAAATAAATTCTGCTCACCACACAGTCTCACTGAATAGCCTTCACAAAGAAGCTGTTTCCGGTCGCCAAGGTCGTCCTCTACTCCTCCCCCACTAGAGAGAGGTTTGCTCTTGGCCAATAAGAGAGCGCTATGGTAAGATAAGTTGTAGAGAAAAAATCTAATGTGATAGCAGAAAACTAACTACAGTTTTGAAATCAGCATGCCTACTTTAGTCTAAATTAGCTTAAAAATCGAACTCAACAGAAATTATGTTCAAAATTGCTCCCCAGTGTTATGCGCTGTTTACAATAAATTACTCGAAACAAAGAAGATACCGGTACAATAGAAAGAATGTATGACTACCGATTTTCAAAAAAGGAGAGAAGGCCTAACCGAAAGATTATCTGGGAATAAGTCTCCTGAGTGCCGTCGCGAAACTATTAACTAAAATGATATCGGAAAAAATGGTGCAAACACGGATTAGCAAAGAGCAGCAGGGATTAGCAAAGAGCAGCAGGGATTCAGACAGAACAGATTCACTACAGACGCTGTATTTATAATCCGCCAGTTGGTAGAAGAGCTAATTGAGTATAACAGACCGGCGCGGCGTGCATGTTCTTTATAGACCTCATACAAGCCTTCAACAGAACGACTTAAAGAAGAAAAAGAAAACTAGACCCCAACACCATATGTAACGGGAAAAACCTGAAAGAGGCCTAACGTCCGTTACGGATATCGGAAGGTGTTCAATCCCGTACCTCCAGTCAGAGGTGGGTGTGGTTCAATCTAAACTTACCTTCCAAAAACGAGGAAAAGCTTACACTCACATAAACTCTCAATAAATCTGAAAAGATGGTCAAAATTAAGGGTGCTAGAAGTTGAAGGTCAAAAGGGAACCACTTACGGAAGCTGGAACCCGAATGTCCCCTACCGAACTCTTATTCACCGTTCATGGTTAACCGAGACCAAAAAACTGAGTAGAGTCACTTTCACCCTAAGAAAAGAAGAAATACACATGCGACTATACAGCGAGTGGAAAGTTTTCAGCCCTCGTGATCCAGATGTAAATCAAGCTTTCTTGCGAACACAAAATCGCTGAGACGTAAACAAGATTTCTACGAACTGACAGATTATAGGAATATTTAAGAGTCTGTGAGACGGCTACATTTTAAGGAACGTCACGTTTGACAATTATAATTTTTTTTAACAGACCCTGAACGAAAATGTTCTTGTTAACGAAATAAATAATTTGATAAATGACTTTATATGAGATGAAATAATTAATTGTTACAAACTAAAAGGAATATCTGAGCGGAATTTAAAGCAGGGACCGAAAAGATATGCAATGTTTCAAAGTAACATTACACAGGGGTTATTAGAGAGTTAAATATCATTCATAAGGGTGGAGAATAAATTATCAAAAGAACTATCAATAGAACTATTTGCCATAAAAGAAATAATATTTACCTGTCATACAATAGACGTAATGACGTCACAAGGTATTTTCTAAAATTACAACCCATCTATTTTCCCTACTATCTGATACATTTGTTTCCTTTTTCCGGCGGTACTAAACTACTGTAACCTTACATGGAAAAATTTTCAAGTAAAATGTAAATATTGTTTGAAATTAAGTATGCGCTGTGTACATTTAAACAACACACAGTGCTACGAAAAGCAGCAAAAGTAGTCGCCAATGTTATGAGACGACTAGACGACTAGAACGTATGCAATGTTCTGTCTCTTAAATTCCAGCCTTAAAAATGTGAACTTGGATAAAGATAAGGTACCTTAAAGGCCGCTAAGAACTAAGAAAGTTTTCCTGTGATGTTTTGCTCTATTTAGAAAAAACAAATAACGAAGTTACGTTTGATTGTTTTCATGAGTGAATTTAGCTTGAAAAGTTAGGTCCAGTCTTTTTTTACTATTTAACCTTTTGCTGGAATAATAAAATTAATTAATTTGACTATTACATTGATCAATACTCTTTTTTCGTTACTGTTAATACAAATTGTGTTTGGAACTCAATTATCACAAAAAAGGGAACTAACAAATATTCATTATTCCAAAAGCCTGCGTTAAAGCGAATGTATTTAGAATTTTTAAATCCACCTGTTTCAATTTTCTTCTCTTACTATACAATCCTTTTATTTCTAGTTATTTATAATCAAATGAAAAACTATTTTAGACAAAGCATTGCTTAAAAAGCAGGGCTTGTTAATTCTGTTTTTATCTTTCGTTTAAATTCACAAATTGCTATCGGTAATCCAAACTACTTCCTTAATTATTTTTTTTCTTTTGCAATAAACTTAAATTTAACTTGTTTAGTATTTAACAAAAAACTTCAAAGTGTAATTAATTAAAAGTATATCACCACTGATCATTCCTGAACGGACGAAGCTCAAATATACTTAGAATTTATTAATATTGCTGTGAGAAAAGGTTAGTGTATTTATGCATTCTATCTATAATCGCATTACGTAATATCTAGAAGCGAAATAAATTTATTCATCCTGGTCTGCGTTTTAAAGAAGAAACTTTACTTCTTATCAAAGGAAACAGAAGTTTTCAGAAAAGTTAGCTCGTAGTCAAGATTTTAAGCCTCTTATAGGAGACTTCTACTATTTATAGGAAGTATTCATTTTTGAGAGACAGGAAGAACTACTTTATCGATTTCAATAAATAATAAACTAATACTGATACAAAACCATCCCATGCAGATGTTTCAAGATGTTGCAAGTTTTACACCGATCGCCCAGTTCTCTCATCTATTATTTATAACTGCTCCTATTAGTAATAGTACAAGTAGAGAGTATTGCAAATCAATACCGAGGTTGTTATCGCAAGAAATGGGGGATTTAAACAGATGACTTAATTCAAGTTTAAAATCAGATTTCTGTTAAAGTTTCACATTTTTAATTGTACGAATACAAAGTTAATCCCAATACTATCATTAGTAAAAAAGGAAGTTATAAAGCAGAAGAAATAGAACGAGAAATTCTCATAAAAAGTAAAGTAGGGTGTAGATTTTCGACTTTTCGGTCTTGTTCTTGAAGTAAAATTCTGAAAACTTAAACGTAAATCTTGAAGAAAAACATTCCGTTGTAGAAATTTGTCAAAAGTTCAATTACAGTATTTTTTTTAGAATGCGGTACGTTGACTGTTACATCTACAGTTGTCCATGAAATTCCTGATCCTTCTCGGGTTTCAATTTTCACAAAGACCTATAAATAGATACTCGTTTTTTCAAATGTTTAGATCGACCAAATTGAAACTACAGCCCGATAAATGGAAAGTCTTGCACAGATAAGTAAATTATCTAGGGCATCTAATTTCTAAAAATGGGTAAACCAAATCTCAATAAAGTAAAAAGCAATCACTAATTATCCAATTCCTTAATGTTTTAAAGATAAAACAATATTTCTTGGTTTGGTTGACTAATACAGGTGCTTTAAGTCAAATTTTTATCATTTTGCTAAACCCCCAACTAAATTATTGAAAAAAAGATAGATGCTCTTAACTGAACTAATAAACAACAGAAATGGTTTGATGAACTCAAGACAGAAATCAATCTTTGAACATATTCTCCAATATCCAAATTTTAAATTTTTTATAACTTTGCAACTGACGCATCTAGCTTTGCAATAGAAACGGTGCTCTCACACGGTCACATAAGTAAAGATCTCCCTATTTCGCATGCCTCTCAAACTCTAAATAAAGCAAAACAAAACCACTAACAATAATTTAAATTTAAATCATGGAAAAAAGAGAAATCATTATTAATAGACAGATAGGGCAAAAAGTAACAAAACAAATAATATATTTTCCTCTCTCTCCGAATTGTAATTGGAACGATATCTTGCTCTTCAAAATTTATCACTTTAATTACTTTTACGGAATTGTTAGCATAGATATATTTATAGTACACTCGGTTTTGATTTCAAACTAACAGAGAGCGAAATTCAACATCCTTTTTACAACTTTATTCTTCACATTAACCGTTATTATTTAGATAACTATAGTCTAGATGCTTGGGCAGAATCGAAAGCTCATGTAGTTGCATCTTCCAAACAAAACAGAAAGTACCAGATTTCATATATCAAAAATGCAACAAACAACACTGAAATCAAATATCAAATTGCTAAAGTTAAGAGTCGAAATCATAAACCATCCTGAAGAAACAATAGTCTTTTAGGTGATAGATAATAAAATACAATGAAAGGTGAACGATAAAAGTTCAAAAATTAATGTTACAAATTATTTAAATTTACAGATCGATTTTTGCTCAAACTGCCTTAATTTTGAAGAAAAATCTGATTTACTCAAATTATTAAAACAGTTCAGATCGTCTAGTTTATACAAAATCTTATTGTTTTATAAAGAAATGAGAAACCAAATTAAAACATTGTTAGCCGGAAACGTCATTCGTGAATTGGATATTCCAAATTGAAGCCCCATGTGGATTGCGCTCAAGAAACTTAACGCTAGCAGTCAAAAAAATGGCGGATCGCAAATTGAATAAAAACACCAAGTATCCTCTGCCGAATATTGGGGAAATTCTCGATAAATTAGACAAATCAACCCTTCTCACTTCGTTACACTTAATTCAGGTTTCCACTAAATTGAAGTAGCTGAAAAAAGTGTTTCTAAAACAGCAATCACTACAAAAAACGGGCAATATTTATTAAATACCCCTAGCAGTTTCAGGTTTGATAGGGAAATATCTTGTGTATATGGACATCATTATTTTTGAATTGGGCCTTGAAAATCTTGAAGTGTCCAGTCTCAAAGTTTAATTAGCCGTTCTTCACAAAGAAACCAAATTTCTAGGGTATATGTTTTGACAAGTGGGATAGCTGCTCAAAGACAAATTTAAATCATTTGTTGGCACAACTGGTTATTATAGGAAATTAATTAAAGACTACGCAAAAATCAGAAATCACAAAACCATCAAATTCATTTTTAAAAAAGGTAACAAAACTAAACACCCTCCGAGTCTTGTCCAAAACTTTAAAGTTCTAAAGCAAAATATTTAGAACGAACATATTTTTCAATTACACTAAAAAAATTTACATCACAGTATACGTATCAAATTTTGCTCTAGGTGCTATTCTTCGTCAAGGTCTCATTGATAAAAACAAACCTATTGCTTTTTGCAGTCACACTTTGAATAATGCGGAAACAAGCTACTCTACCATAGAAAAAAATGCCTTGCAATGGTATGGGCAGTGAACAATCTTAGGCCCTAAGTTTTTGGTTATACGTTCAATTATCAGATCATAAATTACTTTTGCACTTATTCAGTATTGAAGAGACAAACTCTCACCTAATCTGTTAGAGGTTTAAGTTAGAAGAATATAACTATCCAATTATTTATGAAAGGAATAAAAACAAACCTTGCCGAAATCAACAATAACGCCATTATTGAAAATTTGGATTTCCATTCCAAAATTCCTTAAGTTATCCAGATTTACGAATATAAAATAGAAAAAAAAAGTTAATTTGAATATACTTTGAAACAGTATCCAAAATGGCTAAACGTAAACATTTGAAGATTTTCTCGTTTTTATTTTACAAAACTGAACGCATCAGTGCCCTTCCTGCTATAACAAAAGGTAAAATGCGTTTTTGAGTTTATGTATAAGCAGTTGTGGTATGCTCAGTGATGAATTTTAGCAGTACCCAACGACAATTAACGCCAGAGCATTAAGAAATAGTTGTGGTTCTGACACTACTCGATGTATATTGTAATAAATATACACTTTCCTTGTAGTCTATGAAACAAAAGCAAACTATTGCTTTAAAAGCTTCCAAATTTAATGCAAATACAAAAGATTAACATGATGAAGAGCAGCAGCTCCATCATTTTTGCGTTGAGACTATTTAAGATTGACTTTACCAGAGGCTTAACACCAGACGCTCCTAAGCGGCAATAAACATATGATTCAACCGGTTAGAAGATTGCGCATGGAGGGCAACGGAAAACCACCATGTAATTTCTTCCTAGTATCATCTATCATGGCAAAATCAAATGAAGAATTGGGCTTTAGTCCGCAGCAAATCTAAAATGGTCAAAAGCTGTTAAGAATCCCAGGGAGGACCATAAAGATTTGTTCTTGAAAAGTTAAAACTTATATGAAGCAGGCAAAATACATAATGCGATCAAAGAAATTGATAGACTCTCTGTAGACATATTAAGTGTAAGTGAAACGCGGACAGTGCTCTATATAGGACTATCAAATATATTACTCGAGATATCAACGGTAATTATGTCCATGGTCCTAAGCAAATACGGTTTGAGACACGTAACAAATCTTGTCCCAATATTGGAAATAAAGCTTCTCATTCAAATTAATTCATTTCCCATTAAATCCAACATAATTCGCACCCACAGCCGATAAACCAGATGAAGAAATTGAAACTTTGTACAATGACCTGACCAATTACCCGAGAACCTCGCAAAAATAAAATAAATTTAGTTATTGGTGACTTTAATGCTAAAATTGGACAAGGAATATGCAGGGAAGTCATAGGACCTTTTAGACTAGGTGATCGAAATGAACGTGGAGGTCGACTAGAAGTTTTTGCAATGTAAAAACAACTAATAGTCACCAATACGTTTTTCAAATCGCAGCCAAGGCGATTATATATACAAGGAAGTCATCCCAAGGTACCTCAGATCACATTACTGCAAATCAAATTGATTACATTATGATTAACAAAAGGTTGAGGAAACATACCCTATCGCTGATACAGGCCTGACCACAACCCTCTAGTTGCTACTATTAGGTTCAAATTGAAGAAAGTACAACAAACAAAAAGCTAGGTCAGGAAATATGATCCGAGATTATTAAAGAATGAAGACATAAAATAAGAAATACAAACCTACATGAAAAACGTACGAAGAAATATCGAAACTGCGAATGATAAAACTATAAGAAATCATCTAAACAATTCTTAATAGATACCTTCGTCCAAAAATTGTGAGAAATAAGATGTGGATTAACCATGATGAAGAATAGAAGAAGTGTCAAAGACAAGGGCCATATCAGATACAAACAAATTGATAAAGAACTAAAAAAGGCTATCAGAAAGGCAAAAGATAAGTGGTTAGAAGAACAATGTAAAGAAAGAGAAACATTAGAAAGCAGGCATGACTCATTCAATCTCCACAAGAAAGTAAAAGAGGCAGCAGGAATATACAAAATCAGAAGACCGGGGTGTATAGCAGGCAATCAAAGCAGCTCTGTAGTTAACAGAAAACACATAAAAATTATATGGAAAGAATGCGTCGAAAAAACCTTTGAATACAACAGGGACAACAATCAACTCAACCTTGAATGTAGCACTAAACCTCCAATTACACACGAGGAGGTAAAAGCTGCAGTTAAAGCAAGCAAGGCAAATAAAGCAGCAGGGCCCGATAACTTTCAATCAGAATTTTTGAAAATACTGGGTGATGAAAGAACAAAATGGTTTAGTACAATATTCAATAAAGTTTACAACTTCGGAAGAATTCCTCCAGGCTGGTTGAAGTTCACTTTTATAGCTATACCTAAAAACCCAATGTAGAAAAATGCAAGGATCATCGTATTATCAGCTTGACGAACCATCTTTTTAAAACTTTCTTGAAGATAATACACAAAAGAATCTATCAGACGTCAACTGCGGTGAATACTTGTTTTATCGATTATCAAAACGGTTTTGATAAAATCAAGCACGATAAACTTATGACAGTTTTAAAGGCAACAGGCCTGGATGGCAAAGATCTTCGAATCCTCAATAACATATGCTACAATCAAGCAGCATCCATCAAAGTCGGAGACCAGTTGGCAGAAGTAACACTAATCAAAAGAGGCGTTTGACAAAGCTGTACACATTGCCAGATATGATATTGTTTAATGTCTCTTCTGAACAGATTATGAAAAAGATCTTGGGGTATAGATAAAGGTATCCTGGTGAACGGTGAACGTCTGAACAATATCAGATATGCAGACGACACAGTTCTATTAGCAGACACCCTACAAGGTCTATAGACGCTGGTAGCACGACTAGCGAAAACCATTCATACCTACGGTTTTGATTTTAACATCAAAAAAACCAAATACAGAGTGATCAGCAGCATCACATTCCACCTGGTCAGCTACAGATAAATCAGGAATAAATTGTCCAGTTATAACTATCTGGGCATCACCATAAATGACCAGTGGGACCACCCAGTAGATACTTTATAAGACAAGGAATCGAAAAATCCAGGACAGCCTTTATTAGAAAAAACAACCTCTTTAGAAGCCACGACTTTCCATTAAACGCTAAACTTCGTTTACTACAATGCTATATATTTACAGTTCTTCTCTACGGAGTTGAAACCTGATTAACTGAAGAGACTTGACGCATTTGAGATGTGGTGCTATAGGCGCATATTGACAATCTCCTAAGTGTATCGAATCACCAACTATAAAGTTCTGTGTAAGACGGAAAACGCTGCCGATCATGTCAAGAAATACTTTATGGAAGTTGTTGAAACAATTACATTTTAGATTATTTAGGTTCTTAAAGATAAAAAATTATTTTATGGTGTCCTGTCATAAATATTTAAACGAAATTAGAAGATAAATGCAGGAAAATGCAGAGATATTGTCGTGGATCCGCACAGCTAGCAAACGATGTAGGTTGTCGAATTCGTCTTGACACCAGGGCAGCTTTTATTAAAGCAAGCCCTGATTAAAGCAGCAAGCTCCGTACTCCTTGAATGGTTCAAGTGGTTGACTTGATCTATGTAGACCCCTTGACACCAATGTTATTTGTGGACAAGTTCAATGTCTGCGTATATAGTTTTCATTTCACATATTTGCGGGATTAACGTAGTGATTAGAAGATTCAATACGAGAGAATAATCTAGGATCGTTGTGATGTGGCGTAGGAAGCGAACAAATCTTGAATAAATCAAAGGTTAAGTTATTTGTAATTAGAATCTCGAATGATATTATAAAGAGTTCTTTATGTGCAAAGCATTAACGTGCATAATTTAAATATGCATAAGTCACGAGGATACAGAATCTCCAAACCTATACTAATACCATGGCGAATCATTTAAGACTGATTTCGTCTGTCATCTCTACTAATGTTAAGATATGTGAAAGTGACATTGGCCTGAAAACTTAATTTTTCTTCGACAGTAGAAGTTCTACTCATTAGTCCGTTGAATTTCCTTAAATTATAATTCATAATAATGACATTGTTATCTTATTCTACAACATAATGATGCAAATTTGAAATTGGTAATGAGATAATTCTTATTTGTTGTTGTATAAGTGACACATTTCTTTTCTATCGTTTATTTATTTGATCAATTGAGTCCGAATAAAACAAATAAAGTAGAAAAGTCAATGTTAATTGTTTCTAACTTGGTTGAAGTGTATTGGAGTTGAAATGATTTTGTTCGGCTATGTTCTAGAGTAATATTCAATTGGCCGGTCTTTCCCTGGTTGTACTTGTGAGAATATAGCACCAATTGCACCATTGGATGCGTCAGTAGTTAATAAGAACGTTGCATCAAGATCATTAAATTGAAGAATAAGTTTGCTAACAAGAACGTTCTTCAGTTTCGCAAAAAGTTGTTCACACTGGGGTAACCAATTGAATGTTGTATTCCCCTAAGATTTGTTAGAGGTTTTGCAATTTGCAAAATTGAAGAATAAATTTGCGATGATAGCTGACAAGGCTTAGAAATAATGTTATATCTTTAAGACTTTTTGGAACTTTGATATCGAAAATGGCTTGAATTTTGTTAAGGTTAGGTTTTACTCCTTCATTCGTGATAATGTCGCCCAGGTAAGCGACTTCTTTTTTCAGAACCTAGCATATGTCTGGTTGGAGTTTGAGGGTGTGCTTTTTAAGTTTAGGAAATACATTTCGCAAGTTAAAATTGTGATTTTGTAATGAATTGCCATAAATGACTATATGTTAAGGTAAACGAAACTTTTTATGCCTTTCTAAATCTGTGAGAAGGTTGCCAGAGCATTTTCAAACGGCATCTGTGAAGAAAACTTTTAATATTCATTGGTAAAAGCAGTTTTGTTATTATCGTCAGGGTCTATAGAGATTTGATAAAAACCAGATGCAAGATGGTCGAAAAATAGTTTGCTTGACCAAGTTGGTCCAATATGTCTTCTCTGTTAGGAAGGGTGTACACATCTTTCATAGAAACATTTGTGATAATCGACGATTACGAACCGCTTTTGTTGTCCATAGGCATCTAGGTGAGGACCGTGGAGATTTCGAGGGTATGACTAAGCATTTAGTCGATTTTCACTTCTACCTCATGAACCTTAGAATGACGATACGTTTTGGTGGAAAGGGAAGCTTGCGAAGAAGTAGGAATTGAATACTTCTTGCCTGCTCTGAATTTAAATAATCTACTCGGATATTTTTATCAAGTAGTTTTAAACGATTAGTTAGAGAAGTTTGTGGAGAAATATTAGAAAGCTGTTTACTTTGAAAGTAATCAACCGAATAGGACTCGAATGGTTTCAGATAAACTTGAGATTGTTGAATGTGAATCTCGTAATCTTTTGTGTAAACGACTGTGCCTTCTCCGATCTGATTAGAGACTGAAATTAAGGTGTTTGGAACAAATGCATTTTGTGCAATTTCCTTTGTTTGTAGAATGTCTTCGGAGAGCTTATTGCTTAGAACTGTTAAAGTGATGACTCATTCAGTGAGTGGCGCTAATGTAATGAGATGAGCAGATAAAGATTCCGGAATCCTATTGTTGAAAAGGATGATTTAGTCAAGAAACTTTGCAGATTGAGTTTTATGATTAATTGATTTCTGCATTTTGCTCGCAAAAGGAGTCATCGCCAAGATTTCCGTCGTAAGGGGTAGACATTTTTGTGGCATTGATGACATGCAACCTGGGGCGTAGAGTTAAATTTTCTAATGAGTGATTAATTTTGGCTGAACCCAACGGAGAAACTGGGATGTTTGGATTAATTCCATTAATAGTGACAATAATGTTCTTTTTTAATAGAAGTTTAGAGGGAAGTAAAGAGTTATCTTTAATTAAAGAAGCTCTGGCACATATATCAATGAAAAAAGTTAAAGTTTTATTAGAATTGCACGAATGAAAAGTGAACGTGCGTTGGCCTGTTGATAAATAGGATGTAGGCATTTTCCGATTAGACGTTGTTACTCTATTTGATTTTTGTCGAGTTGAATTAGAAGAAATCTTATGATCTATAGATCCCAGTCTTTGACATCTGTTGTTGAGAAATTCTGCCATGTCTATCATGATCAATAAATTCCCTGAATATTGTAATGGTTCTCACTTTTTATTAGCAGCAAAATCTAATTTAGTTCTGTTAAATTGAGTAATTATTAAATCCCGAGAATCTGTTGGTAATTTCAAGGTTTGTAAGCTCTAAGATGAATGTATACAGTATCGAGAAAGTGATGAATTTTTTAATACCGTAGGTAAATTAAATAAAGCTTGAAGATGATTCTTGATTATCAATAGTTTGTTTTCATACCGCAGATATTGTTTATCTTTGGCTACATCACTATTTAAGTGATTGAATCCATGTTGAAGGCTGTGCGATTTTATGTCCCTTATCTTCTATTTGATTTGGTGAACCTTTGGAATTTGAAAGGATCAAATTTTGACCTTCTTTCCATGATGAATTAAGATTATAATTATTGTTGTGGTAAATAACAAAGGTTTTACTGTACACGCAATGTTTACTTGAATAATTAAGATGAAGTATAGAACAGGATTATAAAAAAGGAAAGAACGCATATGCAATCATTTAATGGTTTTGTGTAAATTGTATAATAAACAGCCTTGGCACGGCGTACTTGTTGATAGCAACTTCACAAGAAAATGACAATATGAGTTGATTTGATGAAGTGAACCATAGGAAATTCGTAGAACTGATTCTCTGGTGCACTCGAAGTAAATGTAAAAATGCACTTGATTTTTGTACTAAAAGGCATTAATACAAACTGTATTTTTTTGTTGAATAATGATTTGATGTGTTATGTGGGTTCGTAACAAAATAAAGACAAAATCTTGTCAACGTAATATTTATATTGAAAATTCGTACAAAGATAAAACAATTAAATACAAAATTCAAATATAAATTGACTGTCGAAATTTAAATATTAAAATTAAATGATCAAATACTAAAACTTGAATGATCGAATATTAAAAATAGAATGTCGAATACTAAAAATTGAATGATGCAATTCTACGCACTTTTTGTATTTATAGGTGCAAACATATCTAGTTCATCAACACGTAATAATGCGACTCATTTAAAGATGTACAAAGAAATTAATGAGATCACACATTTTATAAACAATTTCCCACAAAAGGGATGTTATTTTAACAAATTGATTTGCATGAATCAGATTATCAATTAAAGTAATTAAAGTTTTAAAACGCAATACATTAACAAGTTTATATTAAAAGCATTTAGTAAAAAATAACAAATGTTAGTAATACGCACTTAATGATTACACATAATGTTCAAAAAGAATAAATCCTTAACAGATGTTGCAGAAAAAATTATTTTTGTAGGATAATGATGAGAGATGTTACGGCATAAATCTGGCTTTTCTAAAGACCAAATTTTATTGTTATTGTTATTGCTTGAAAAATAATAATTACTGGTGATGATCGATATAGTAATTTGTTTATTAAAATCTTATAATTGTGAGTCATAAACTGTTGCTTGATTATATAGAAAATTCGATTCATAAAATTAAATACAAAACTTTTGTTAAAAAAAGAATGTTTGAGGAATGAGTTCAAATTAAAAACTGTTGCATTGTGACAAATAAGTACGTTAGCATATAAACCTTCATATTACAAACAAAAAGAAATTAAAATTTTATGAGCTCGAATGCGGATTACACATAACTATTTTTTATTGGTTTGCATTCGCAGTATCCAATAGTAGTAAAATTCGCTTTGTGAGTTGCTAATAAAATATTAGTTTTAAGCTTTAACTCAATTTTAGAGTATTTACAGCTCTAGTAGATTTATTGAAAGTTAAGGTATCAGAAACGAACGATTTTCAAAAGGATTGTTCTGTTATGACAGAGAAAATAGAAATTTCTGGTAATCTTAATTATGATAAACATGAAAAAGCCTTCGTTGGTAAAATTACACATGAAAATAACTTGCATAAGAGACAGAATAGCTTAAAACTAACTAACTGTAGCTGTTTAAAAAAAACTGGAAGCAAATAATTACTTGCCATGTAACAGGTAGAAGTACAGAGGGAAATATATTATGAAAGAATTCCATATGAAACTGTGGTATAAAGAACTTCAAGTATGCAAAAGTTTACTTAATGCAAAATACATTTCACCGAAATGCACATTCGTAATGCAATGAGGTTTATATCAGTAAAAACAGCAGCTGGTTTAGAATCTGCTGTTATAAACAAAACTTCTATCCAAAGAATCACTCGCAACTGCACAGTTTTTACAATTTTTGTGTCAGTAGTTTCGAGTAATAAATCCCAAAGATGTAGAAAATTCAATAACATCCAAAAATATAAAAGAAAGACAAAAAAATTATTTTATATGCAGTACAAGTTGTACACTATATTAAGAAGTTGGTCTGCAACGCCTAGACTGTTTCAATCGTGCCATTAAGTTCTTATGCCCCCGCTCAGACGCGGTCAGGTGTAATGACTTAGGGATCAAGTCAAGTCAAAGCCAAATGATAATTGTTCCTGCTTAAATAGAAGATGAGATTAGATTAGATTAAAATGTGAAGCAATTCGTCTAGATTCTGCTATAACGTTTATGATAAGTGCTGACAGTTGATGGAGTCTTGTATCGTTAATTGTAATGTATGAATAAAACATTAATCTGAACTTATCTTTGCCTCTACCATTCCTTTTTTCAAGTAAGCCGCATTATCTGTGATCACCACATTAATATGAATGATCATCAAGCTCCACTTTTCCACTGAATTATTTATGTATAGCTGCAGCAATTGCATTAGCAGAATAGACACCCGGAAAATGTTGACAAGCTAAGGCGAATAAGATGCGAATTTGTGAGTGACAAAAATGCATTATTATTATGTTGACAAGTTGAAATATCTAATGCCAGGAATATTTTTCCAGCTCTTCGCATTAATTCCAGTTGCGCACGGGCTCTACACCTTTCATAATTTTATAAGATAGTAAGATGTGTCCCATTAATCAATTAAAATCAACATCGTTTACAATATAAAGCGCAAACTGTAAGTACATTCATTCAATTTTTTTTATGGTTTTTAAAAAGAACTTGTAAGACATCAAGTAAAATAAAATGATTTTGAAATGTATACCATTTGATTGTAATTATTTAATAAAGGCATCTTATACCCTGCAAAATTAAATTAAAACTATTCTCATTGCTTTATGTAAAATTTAAGTTCCATACACACGAGAAGTTAAATTATTAAAACGGCGATGACGATTTGTTGTTTTTGTATGAAAATTCTGTTTTTCTTCCTATTACCTATCTCAGATATATTTAGTTACTTCATTATTAAATTATTATGGAATAAATAACTGCGTTACGTGCATTATACTGCATAATCTGCATTGCTAAAATGTCGTCTTATGCTATTGCAAAGTGTAGAAGTTTTTCTTTGTTGTTACTACTTAAGGACGAGGTGATTAATAATATTAAAATTTAGAATTAAAATTAATAGTTCATTACATAAATTAATTATCAATAATTGTGACGAACAATTAACGCTGGAATTAATCTCATGAAACTATAAAATTACACTAAAAATCTTGTAAGTTGCAATGTTATTTAAAATTATTCTACATAAAAGGACCGTACTATACATGTAGTGTATTTTATGAAAAACACCCGTTTTTCTAAATTTTCCTAACTTTTCCCGATGGTTTCTGTGTGAAAAACAATACAATTATTTTAAGTTGGCAATACACGTACGTGGACCTCAGCGTCCAATGACATACATGGACCATGATGCAAGTTAGTAGTTTGATTCCTGGTGTTTTTTACTTCTATTTGTTCTATGTTGTAAGTTAATAAACAATGTAATAACTGATCTAGAAAATATACCTTTTGTTTGTGTCGAGTTAATATGTTATGAGCTTAGTGTCGTGGTATTTTTAAATCAAAGATGGTTTTCTTCGAGGTTAGAAGTGTTAACAAGGATACGTAATAGTGCGCGTAGTCTGTAGTAATAATATTCAGTGTTGGAGTAAGTAGACGCCGATAGAGAAGCAAAAATGGATCAGGTAGCATCACTACTAAAATTTAACGGCGAAAATGGAACCACGTGGAAATTTTAAATTCAAGCAGTTCTTAAATCGAAGGGGCTCTTTGAAACAGTAAAGATTGCAAAAGCTCAAGAGGTAATCATGACAAGAATGGAAGGAAAACACCTAACACGCACACTGTCATGCACTACAGCTGCAAAATTGTGGCAAAAGTTAACTACAATATATGAACACAAATCCCAGATAACTGTGAGTCTATTGCAATAGAGGTTTTCAGTTAAGAGTATCCCCGAGGGTGCGTGACAGAGTTTGTATCACAACTCGAAGAGATACAAGGAAATTTCAAACAATTAAGCGATAAGATGATTATTACAAAGATTTTAATGTCATTACCAGAAACTTTGAAACATTTTGTGCCAGCATGGGAATCAACGCCTAGTGACAAACAGTCACTGAATTAATGTCACGTTTGTTAATAGAAGAAGAAAGAAGTAAACAATCAGAGTAGGTAACATTTTTGTTCGTAGATGTATGATAGTAGAAGCAGCAAAGAGGCAGAGAACGTTTTGAATGTAATAAACCAGGGCATGTTAGGAGAAACTTCCCAGTATTGAAATTTAAAGATGGTAAAAAACGTGCCATTATTGTAAGAAAGAAGGGCATTTGATTTGAAATTGTTTGTTTAAAAAGAGAAAGGAAGAAAGAGATAGAAAAGCAACCACTCAGCGCTCAACTTCAGATTCGCCGTAGGCCTTCATGCAAGTGCCAAGCTTACTTAATTGTATAGATGACATAACAACTTTAGTTGGATCATCATGGATCACAAAGAATGATTGGTAGTTAGATAGTAGAGCTACTGATCATATGTGTATGTATAGCAATTTATTTCAAAATGTACGGGAACTAGAAGACAGTAGACCAGTAAAAGTCGGAAATGGAATGCCTCTGGAGGTCAGAGAAGTAGGAAAAGTGTAGGTACATCAAGCCTGAAATGATCAACAATGGATCAAAACTAATTTGAACAACGTTTTGCTGGTCCCAGAGTTGGATGCAAATTCGTTTTCTTTGAATGCAGTACTTGACAAAGGCTTTGACATGTATTCCGATAAGGATAAATGCAAATTGTTAGATAGAGACGGTAATGCGAGAGCAGTAACAGAGAGACAAGGTAAGATGTATAAGATGTGTTGTAAGGCTGAAAAAATAAAACTCGTGCACATTAATTTTGATCAAGTAAACAAAATTTAAAAGGGAGGAATATAAAATACAGCTAAAAAAATCACCCTTTTTGTAAATTCCTATTTCCAGCAAGTGTATCCCGAGCCAAGAGGATGTGTGAATTAATTCATGGAGATTTATGAAGTTTCTTTTAAGGATAATCTTTAGAGCAGCAAAGTATTTTCTGTTGCTAAAAGACGATTTTCCAGGATATAGATTTGTCTACTAGTTGAAGAATAAATCTGAAACACAAGGAAAAACTGCACATTTTATAACTTTGACTGAAAATCAAACAGGAAATAAAGTTCTTATTTACGCACAGATAATGGCCTGGAGTTTATCAACTCAGAGCTAAAAGAATTATTAGAGAAAAAAGAAATACGTCTTGAAAAATCTTGTGTGTACTTTCTAAAGCAGAATGGCAGAGCAGAGAAAAATTATTGTGGGCCGAAGCTACCATTTCAGTAATTGTTGTATTAAACAGTGTTGGAAATTGTCCAATAAATGGAGACATATTTTGAATTATGCGTGATAAAGAATACGATATGGTAAATTTTAAAGGGTTTGATTCTAAAACAGCTGTCCATATTCTGAAAGAAAAAAAGGCGAAAGTTAGATCCTAAGAGTGAAGACGCAATTTTCGTGGGATATAGTAAAATAGTAAAATAATATCAAATTTGTTTTCCCAAAAAGAACAAGGTTGAAATTCATCGAGATATAGTTTTTATACCTAAAGAGCCCAAAGTAAAAATAATAAGCAAAAAAAAAGAGATATAATTGGTCAAAGAGAGACTGAAAGATCAGATGAAAGATTAAACAGTTTAGATACAGAGGAGAAACAGATAGGTGAGAGAGGAGAATTAACAGCAAGGAAGACGTAGAAAAGAAATAAGATGACCTGCTTGAACACAAGATTATGATATGAGCTTCTTTACAATGACAAAGGACCCCCTCACGTATGAAGAGGCAATGACAGGAGAAAATGCAAAAAGATGGAAGGAAGCTATCAACAAAGAGTTAAGTGTGTTAAAAAAAACAATACGTGGAGTGAAGTGCCATGACCTGTTAACAAAAACGTAATCTAAAGTGAAAATAAGTTTAAAGCAAGGTTAGTGGAGCTATTGTGACATTTCAGTGAAAGTTACATGTCTTTGTCAGGTAGAAATAAGACTAATAGTAAAACTATTTGTAAATTAAGTAAATCAATTTATGGTTTGAAAAAGTCACCTAAATGTTGGAATACCAAATATGATTTTTTAATGAAAAGTGAAGGTTTTTTAAAATCACAAAATGATTATCGTTTATATGCTAAAGGTTCTAAAACAAACAAGCTGTAAGTTTTGTTATATGTAGAATACTTTGAGTAAACATTTCTTTATGGAAGGTATTGTTTCAAAGTATTTAGGAATAGATATAAAACAGAATTTGAAAGAAGGCTATATAGAATTAACTCACTCAAACTTTTTAAGAGAGTATTAGAAGAACTAGTTATGCAAGATTGATTGTAAACCTATAAGTACACCTGTAGATAGCAACTTAGATCTTAATAGTTTCTCAAAAGGTGATGAAGGCAATCCAAAAATGCAAAAGATTTGTAGGCAAATTATTGGTAGTTTAATGTATGCAGTACAGAGTACTAGATCCGACTTACATGCAAGTGTCAGCTTATTGAGTCGCTTTCAGGATTAAGCTAATGAAAACTTATATAAAACACTAAAACGAGTTCTCAGGCATGTTAAAGTTAGTGTTGATGTGACCTTAGTTTTTTAGACCCGATTATGATATTAGCGTTTTGTGTGAATTTAGATTGGAGTGGTGATACTGTAGGTAGAATGTCCACGTCAGGTTATATTTTTAAACTTTTTTAATTGTTAAATTTTGTAGACCAGTAAAAAACTTTAGGCTTAGCTATTAAAGAAGTTTGTTGGTTAAGAGAACTTCTAATTGAACTTAGTTTTTCAATGGAAAAAACCTATTACATTACATGGATATAATCAATCTGTTATTTGTATTGCCAATAACCCTGAAAATAAAAAGAAACTTAAGAATGTAAACATAAAGTATTTCTTTATAACAGAAAAAGTAGGGAACGGGATGGTAGATGTAATCTATATAAAAACAAAGAATCAATTAGCAGATTTATTTACTAAGCCACTAAGTAGAATTAAATTTGAGCAATTTTACGAGGTAAACCAAGAATTTCTAAACAAGTTAATCAAATGTTAAACATCAAATGTACCAAAACGGAAAATCATCAGAGTAAAATCTCTTTGACCAACCACCAAGAAACAGTATCTGATTAAGCCAGATATAAAATGGATAATCCAGATGTTCAGAGCTCAGCCAAGGTGGAAAATACAGCGAGTTTAAATTCTTCAACTGTACAAAGTGATATGCAAGCGAGTTGGTGTAAATTTAAATAACAACAACCGTGAATCAGGTAAGATGAGAGCACATGAGTTTCTGTTAAAAACCAGGTCGTTCGAAGAAGCAAAACATAAACATGCTACAGTAGGTAGCCCTACAAGTATATGCCACATCAAAGCTGACCGAGAAAGGCGCATCTTTTTGTATCAAGACTTTTACTCAATCCAGAATGTGACACCTTGACAACTTTCTTTAAAGGAACTTTTGCGGAAGCACAATGTCAAGATATGCAGTCCAAATATTCGAAATGTTGCAGATCCTTCAAAGTTATCATTGACTAATAAATGCTAATAAGACTATGAAACCTGGCCTGTGAGCATACGGAGCATAGGTTTTCCCTCTTTTTCAGAGAAGAGGGAGACTCAAACAGCAGAATTAGTAAATGTGTTTGTAACTGACTTTATTAAATATTATTAGGTCTATTCAAGCATTTTCTTAATAATAATGAAATAGATAGTAACTATAATAGTTAATTAATGCAAACTATGGAATAATTTCTTTATTTCCTAGATCAGGTGGTAGTCTGATTATGTGCAAGAAAAGTATTCAGGTAACTCAGTGCAATGACATGATATGGGTCGGATCTCAGTAGAAGAGCATTGTGAACTGGCTGCTGATAACGTGCTCGATATTAATTTGGTGATCGTTACTGTGGACAAACCACTTTCTGGAAATTTCAAAATTTTTCCAGACTGTATTGATATTAATCTAATACCAGACTCAATTACTGATTGCTTAGATAATCAATTTATCTTTAATTGTAATTTGCAACTCTCACTCTACATTAACCAGAAAATGGGCGAATTCAGGCTTTTTACGTGAAAGACGATGTATAATCTGTATCAGCCTTTGATCTAGATTATGCTTTTATAGATAAACCCTTAATATTGATAAAGAAATTCTATAGTTTTGTTAATATAATCAAAGAACATATTTTTGCATCTTTCCTTGAAAAGTCTGTTTCGTATGACGAATTAAAGAACTTGTCCATTCGTAGCTGGTTCTTATCTAAATTACGCAATATGCGTAACTTTTTGAAATCTTTAATTGAAATACATGAGAATTTTGCTAATCTCGTTACTAATAATTTTCAATTTACATAAAGACAAGAAATTAAAATCTCCACTATCGTAACTATATTAAAACGAGCAATAATTCACTGCAATAAAGTTAGCACCTTCCATTTGCGCAAATAAAAAAAAAATTAGTGTATAATTTAAGACTAATTTGTACCCAAAAAATTAGAATTTGTACCCACGCCGTTTAGCCAGAATACCATTTTGAAAAGTGGGGGTGCTAGCTTTCACCTTTCACCAACTTCGAAATATTTTGCATGACTGCATAGAACTAATTTAAGACTAATTTGTACCCGATGTATTTTTGTTATAAACTATTATTTTACTTGCGTATTGTCCATAAATCATAAGAACTCGTCGTGAACTGCACAGAACTCTTGAGAACTCGGAACTCCTTTCATCTGCTTCAAACTCATCAGAACTTCTTGGCTCTATCCAGTACTGACAAGTTTTCAGCAGATCTCACAGACTTCTCAATTTCTGGTCTGAACACAAAGAGTTCTAACGAGTCCTGGACAACGAACAGGAGTTCTGATGAGTAATATGTTTTATGAATAAAGTTCTAAAGATTGCTGCACAGAATAAAAAAGTTTCTGTAGATGACGAAGAGTTCTAAAGAGTTTTGGGCAAAACAAAGAAATTCTATGCAGAACACGAAGAGTTTTGAACAGAATGAAGAAGTTGTAAAGAATACTCGACAAAAATAGAAGAGTTCTCGCCAAAACACATGGGCGCCAATAGACGTTTTTCTCAAGGGGGGCTAATGAAAGGTTTGCGTTGTTTTTAATTGTTACGACTCACTCACTCAATAGGGCTCGGATGTTTATGACATGTCATTTATTTTTGTTCACGTCTATTTTCATGCCGAACACATTTTTAGTGCGAATTAAGCTTTTCTATACAATATTAAAAGGGCTGACTATGATTGTGAAATTTACTAAAAATGGTGATATTGCTATAAAGCTTTAATTGAAATGTAATTAGAAATTAAAATAAAGCTCAATACAGCTTTATAGAAAAGAATCTCACTAATACAGTAGTAGGTTTGTTTTTGTAAAAATCACTTTCCAAATACGAAAATTATTGTATTAAAGTGCGGCCGCATGTTCGTATTTTTCAACCGTAAACAACCATCTTAAGTAATTTTTTTGGTCATATAAATTCATATTTGGCATGTAACGGCATATTTTAAGCACTTTTCCCGAAAAGTTCATATTTTAGTTATATTTCGTAAAAAAATATTTTTGTTAAGAACACAAAATTGAAAATCTTTGTAACTCCTTCTAAAATTTTGCCATTCAGTGAAAAACTAACAAGGAGAAACAACATCTAATCTTCGAGAGCACGTAGTATCGATAGCTACAAATAAAACGTCGGAATTTTCAAATGAATTGTGTAAAATAATGGTGAGTGCTAATATGCCGCTAAACAAAGTAGATAATTCTCACTTCAAGAATCTCATGAAAAAATCTACTAACAAAACTATTTCCACGGAATCAGCACTACGCAAAAACTATCTCTCTGCTACGAGAATAAATAACATGAAGAAGGGAGAAACCGATAAATCGAGAATCGCAAAACACGTATGAGGTGAAGACTACCGCATGCAATGGGATAATGCACAAATAGTGACCAAAAAAGAGGCCACATACATAGCGCTAGCCAAAGAACCGAGAAGCCCGGCTAGCTTAGAAATAAAACCCATATGGATGCCAATACTGCGCGAAGGACTACGGTGCAGCAACCAACAAAACCCCTACTGTTCAACATGCACAGTAACCTACTGCGCATCCAGCTACGGAAATGCAACTAATATAAAACTTATAAAACTACATAAGTAGACAGCGGTTCAGACACCTAGCGTAGTAATCAAATTAGAAATGCAAAATGATAAAACCAAACCACCCTTCTCAGAGCGAACGCAAAGTGAATTTCCGAAACGTCGCTACAAAATATGACAAAATAGTATGGCAATAGCCCAATTCACACCTCGACAAATGTCGAAGGAATATATGTAGCCAATGTAATTATTGGAATACTCCACATTAATTGCTTTGGCAAAACTTTCCTTCTAACAACTGAAGTCTTGGAACGAGCTGATCATTCAAATATCACAATTCTCTTTGATAACGCTACGAAGCTGTTTTGGGACAACATTTTTCTTTTCATAACTGATGCTGAGCCATACATGGTAAATGCTGCTAAAGGTATGGATCCAAAAATGATACATGTGACGTGTCTTACTCATGAATTGCATAGGTTAGCGAAAGAAATTCGTGAGATTCTTTCTAATGTTGATAAATCAATATCCAATGTAAAAGAGATCTTCGTAGAAGCTCCACTGAGGGTTGAGATATTCAAAAATTTAGCTCATTGCCGGTCATTACCATGTGGGGAACATGGGTTTGATGCTGTTGTATATTATTGTGCCAACTATTTAGTCATCAAGGACATTGTGGATCGTTTCAGTAAAGATGATGCAGCTTCTATCAAGATAGTGCAGGAGCTATTTTCTAGTAGCCTATCAAGAAAGCTGGCATACACCAAATCTAACTTTGGCGGTATATCAAATAAGATTACCAGGTTAGAAGGTGTTAGTTTCGACATAAAAGACTTTGGTAATTGTCGGGAATGTGGAACTCAATATTTTATGAAGAGTTCAAATCAGATCAAAAAAGTGCCGAAGAGTTTAAGAACTGCGAAAGAGTTTTGAAAAAGTGTCGCTAAAAAAAAGAGTTCTGATGAGTTTTGCCCCTGATGTTTCGACAACAATAAGTATTCTCAAGAAATCTGGCAAAACAAAAGAGTTTTGGCATGTTTTGAACAGAATAAACATGTTTTCAAAATTTCTGAACGAAAAATAAAATTCTGATGTATTCTGCTCGAAAAGAAGTCCTTCGGAGTTTACGAAATGTGGTAGGCAGGCCACAAGGTGGTCACTATATGAGAGTCAGAAGTCAACTATTAGGTCGGTCACTATGATATAAAACAATCCCACTTTCTTTAATACATCCCCAATTATCTTCCTTTTATTAAATTTCATTTTCATTGGTATCAAATTAAAACTAGTAAAACAAGGCACCACTGTTGTTTGGGTGAAATTTCGATTAATCCAAACAAAACCAAAAAAAAAATGCGTAAGTAAAAATGATAGCTAATAAGATTTGTGGCAAAACAAAAAAAGATCATCTCTCTACGATTAACAGTCTAGCTGCTACGAGCGTTCAAAGAAACGCCAACTTTCTGCGCTTTTCCTGCTTTTCCGGAAAACGCACCAGTGTGATTTTTCCGGACTTTTGGGATCTTATACTACAATCCAAGCTCTTTAAGGTCCAAAAGGAATTATTTGGTATACAATTTTTTTCGTAAAAACCTAATTCTATTGGGCTAATTATGCTATTGCTGCTTAAACAAACTGTTTATAACAAAAATGCATTTTGGTACAAATTAGACTTAAATTCAAATATGAGAATTACGAACTTACATCTACTTCTAAATTAAAATTTATTTGTCTATCTACTGTTTGGAATGTGCACGTGGTGTAATTTGCACTATTATGCATTTGCAGCTAAAAAAATTATTTATAATAAAAATGCTCTTGGGTACAAATTAGTCTTAAATTAGTTCTATGCAGTCATGCAAAATGTTTCGTATTTGGTGAAAGGGGGGGTGCTGGCTTGAGTCAAGCTAGCACCCCCACCTTTCAAAATGGTGTATTCTGGCTAAACGGGGTGGGTACAAATTTTAATTTTTTGGGTACAAGTTAGTCTTAAATTAGTCCTAGATTATAGATTATTTTTTTTCATTTGCGCAAATGGGGGATGCTAGCTTTATTTACGTCAACAATTCGACGAAAGCTTGCTGGAGAGTTGTAAATAGTTTCAGAAAGAAAGGATAAAAATGAAAATTTTGTAAACGAGATTGCACAGAAAAAATCCAATGACTTTTTTTGATGATATAATAAATGAAATTGTTGCCAGCTTACCACCATCAAATTTATTTCATGATTATTATTTAACTAATACGAATTTACTGAATCGTTTCAGATTTAGTAAGATTAGTCAAGTTAAAATCAGAGATATCATAAAAAATCTGGAAAATTCACATAGTCGTGACATCTACGATATAAATGTTTCTCTTATTAGAAGTTTTATTGATATAATAATAAGTCCGTTAACCAAACTGGCTAAATACCTACATCTACGTAAATTGTAAACTATAAAGTTTATAACATACTCGTATAGATGTATAATACTGCTACCTACATCATTCTTAGTTGTTTTTAAATTTGACTATTTATTTTTGTATTTTTTAATGTTAGAAATAAACATAATTTTGTATTCCATAATGATTCTAATTATTTTTTATATATGCTCAACTGAAAAAGCACTGCCCAATAACTATTTTTTGTCCAATAACTAAGGTTTTTGACAAAAATGTATTCAAGTAAGAATTTCTTTATTAATATTGTTTTTTTCCAAAAACTAATCATGACCAGTTATGGTAAAATTTCCCTGGATACTATGGTAGAAGTGTATTTAATATTAGCTTAAAGGTGATTTCTCTACGTATATTTGGAGTAAGAAAAAAGGTTAAGTGTCCAATAACTGGGTATTTTACCCTACTCATTTTTGCAAAATTATCAAATCTTAATTTTAGTGCGTATAGGTCTTGCACATGCATGATCAGTGTTAAACTAATTAATATGATGAAATACTGTATCAAACTATAGAATTAGAAAATCATCTCAAAACGCATAGCGACTTTGTGAGCCTAGCAATGCACAATAAGAGTAGATCTCAATCTTATCAATCTAAATTAATTAAGGTATCTTTACTTTAAAATCTGTAAGAGATATTTAAGAAAATGTTTTAATAATGTAAACGATGTCAATCTGTTAGAAATTTGTATCTATAAAAATATTTCAGCAAAAATTAACTATCAATATTATTTTAGAATTTCCAATGAAAGATCACAATTATCATTTACTGTTAGGTCCTAATAAACAAAACTTGGCTGTCTTAGTACAAAGTTAGATGTAAGAATTGGCTATGTTTCATAAAAACGATGACTCAGTCAATTTTATGGTTCTTGTATTATTAACTTTTATGCGTATAATAACAATAATCAATAATGTAAAGTATATAACCTTGCAACAAAATAATATGTCTAAGAAATTTATAACTATTTGTTTATTACTATTAATTAAAGAAAGTTTAGTTGAATTGCAATGTGAGTTTACCGAATTAGTTAAATTAATAGGGAAATAAACATTACAATTTGATGGTTGTAAAGTTAGAATAGATAATGTCACATACTTTGGTAAATTAAATGATAACCCTTATCCATTGTGATTACTACCAAAATTTTAACAAAATATTCATGAGAAACCAATTATAAATTTTGAAATTAATTTAAGTTTAGATCACATAAAAGTTAAAGATAATTGTTAACAAGAATTTCCTTTTTGTTCTTGAAATTCTATATTGATAACAAGAATGTTATAACTAAGGTGGCATTCACTTTTAGGATGAATTTGTTCAGATCTATCATAAAAGCTTCATCAAATTTAATTGTTTATACAAAAGATTTTAATTGCTAATAAATAAATAATATTTTTTTTTTGTAAAAACACCTTTATTCAGGTATGACTACTACAATCTTAATATAATTAATTTATTAGTACAGATGAATTGTGTTTATATTAAACAAGACTTGTGTGGAAATACTAAACCAGTGCTTAGTTGCCAATAGTACTCTTTACGTCTTTTATCTACATAATTCATGCGGTTTTGTTCGCTTCAGTCTTCTTCTTTCATTGGTTGTGTCCAATAATTGAATTGCTTCCACGTTTGGATGATTGAGAAGTCTAATCTCATGTTTATTGGCTCGTTCCTTGATGATTTCCTCTATCGTGGGTATATTGAGGTCGTTATGTATTTCGTTATTGGTTACGTATCGATACGCGTTGGTGATCATCCTCAGGAATTTGTTTTGACATTTTTGTATTATCTCTCGATTAGATTTATGTGCACAACCCCAAAGTTGTATCCCATACATCCATATCGGTTTGAATATAGATAGATAAAGAGTTCTTTTACAATGAAGATTCATTTTAGAATAATGTCCAACCAGCCAATACATTTGTCGTTGTTTAATGCGAATTTGTTCAGCTTTTTTTCTTAGATGGTGTTTCCAGTTTAATCTTGAATCTAAATGAAGCCCAAGATATTTTGCTGATTCTGCTTGAGGGATTGGTACCTCGTTGAGATATGTTCTTAGACTGCAATTTCTTCGTCGCAGCGTATATGTGACGTGGACTGATTTCAGCTCATTAAGCTTGATTTTCCAGTCTTTTGTCCATCTGTTGATTTTGTTCAGTGTGCGTTGAGTTTTCTCAACTGCTATTGATTGTGATTCATTTACCGCCATGATTACAGTATCATCTGCAAAGGTTCCGGTGAATGTCTCATCTGATGTTGGAATATCAGCAGTATATAGCAGGTACAAAAGGGGTCCCAACACACTTCCCTGCGGTACGCCTGCTTTTATTGGATAAAATTTTGACTTGGCATCCTCGTGCATTACTCGAAATTGCCGATTAGCTAAGTATGATTCTAGCAATCTGCAGTAATTTTTGGGTAGTATTTTACTCATCTTGAGGATTAAACCTTTGTGTCACACTCTGTCAAACGCCTGCGACACATCAAGGAATACTGCAGAGCAATATTTCCCTTCTTCAAAAGCTCGTTCAATGACTTTGATGACTCGATGTACTTGATCGATAGCTGAGTGTTTATTTCGGAATCCGAACTGGAAGTCCGGGATGTTTATTAAAGGCTTAAGCCGCTTTAAAAATAGTTTCTCAATAGTTTTGAGATTGTTGGAAGAAGTGAAATTGGTCTATACGATCCAACTCCCTCGTCTGGTTTATCTGGCTTTTTTTAACATGATTATCTGTGCCATCTTGAAGCGCTCAGGAACGTATTCCAAGCGTAAGCAGGCATTGAAGAGATATGTAAGCATGATGATGGCCTGCCTTGGCAGTTCTTTGAACACCCCAGGTGATATTTCGTCGATCCCTGGTGCCTTTTTTGGATTGAGATTTTGATCTATTTCTTTTGCTATTTCTATTGGTGTGAACAATTTGAATGCTATTTCTGGTTGATAAGTTGGTATAGTTTGGATATCAGACTGTATTTCGTGTGGTTGGAATGTATTTGCTAGATGTTGCGCAAACAATTCAGCTTTTTCACCGTTTTTTCGTAGCCAGTTACCTTGAGTGTCTTATGGGAGGGACACGAGTAACGGACCTTTTGTATCTTCTTGTCGCTTTCCACAATGAGTATTCCTTGTCCACTTCCGGTCCGAGGTTATTTAAGTACTCGTCGAGGCAATTTTGTTTGTATGTATTAATCATTTCTCTGACTTGATTACTTATTCTGTTGAATTCTGTTTTATCAGTAGGGTTTCGGGTAGTGTGCCATATCTTTCTGGCTCTCCTTCTTTCTTTAATTTGTTCCCTAATACTAGCAGGATATTTTATTTCACATATGGGAGTTTCTTTTGCTTCAGGGGTAGCTTTTCTTGCTGCTGTTTTGATATTCTCAATAGAATTCCTAGATTGGCATTCTAGGTCCTTTTTAGATTTCAAGTTTACTTTTAAATTGATTATCTCTTCCAGTTTATCTCTGAAGATGCCCCAATCTGTATACTTATTTGTGAGATTAGTTTTTCTTTTCTTTTTGATAATATTTGCATTGAGGCATAGAAGGACTGGGGTATGATCTGATGTTAGATCATCACTGCCTTCTACTTCAATATAATTTGATCCAATACCCTTTAATATAAAGAAGTCTAATAGATCAGGTGTCTTTCTCACATCTGTAGGCCAGTAGGTCGGTCTGCGTGAGGAATGATGATCATAATTTAGTTGGTTAATAGCACTTAATAATTCTCTACCTTTTCCAGGTGATATTAATCTTGATCCCCATGCTGTATGTTTGATATTGTAGTCGCCACCGATAATAAATCTCGGACCGAGAGAATTAAAGATGTCGATGAAGTCATTTCTTGCTGGGGTATGTCCAGGTGGACAATATGCTGCAGCAATGTTAAGGTCAGCTCCATTTCGTTGGATTGTGATGACAGTCGCTTGAATGTAAGGTTCGCGAATGTGCTCTCGTTCATAATGTTGAATATTTTCTTTGATTATGATCGCGGTACCTCCTCTAGCCCGTCCACTTGGGTATGTAGTCCAGTAGGAGTCATAGCCACGTATTTTGAAAAATGTGTCTCAGAAATGAGAGCTATGTCTATATTGTTTGTTCGCAGATAGATTTCTAGTTCTTGGGCTCTTTGATTGAGCCCATTTGCATTCCACGTTATAATGTGCAGGAACGGATTATTCATGTTTGTTTCTGCTTGACTTGGTTTGGGGTATTTTGGTTATCTCCAAGTTTTCCACCCTCTTGGATAACTGACTAAAATTCTTTCTCATTTCAGTCTGAAATTCGGTGAGCATTTTCATCATGTCGCTGATGGTAGGCTCGTCACTTGCAGGTTTTTGTTTTTTTTGCTTCAGTTTGTTTGTCGTTGGACTTTTTGGTGGCATTAGCGTAGGTTCCAGAGGTTGAAGGCTTTACTGGTTCTTGTGGTTCGTTGTGTACTATGGTATGTAGCGTTACAGGCTTGTGTGGCTTGTTAGTTACTTGCTGCAACCGTTTTACCGCTGTAGTTTTTTTTTTGACTGCAGTTCTTTCCTTTTCTTTTGATACACTGCGCATCTTTTATAGTTGGCTGTGTGTCCTTTCTCATTGCAAAGTGCACATGTTGCTACACTATTACGTTGTTTCTTGCATTCTCTTGTATGGTGTTTACCAGCACACTTGACACATCTTGCTTCTCTGCTGCAGAAGTTTTTTGTGTGTCCAAGCTGCTGACAGTTAGTACATTGGGGAATACTATTGTTTTTTTTTTAGGCGGTTCTACGGTTATCTTGCAGTCGACAAGTTCTTTGATGTTATAGATTTCTTTGTTGTTTTCCTTTTGCACAAGATCGACATAAAACAATGGAAATACCTAAGTAGTGTTTTCTCCGCTTTTGTTTATAGACTTCTGGACGATAGGAGTGATGACAGCTACTTCATGACCTAAGGCATTTATGTCTTGCTTGATGTCATGCTTGGTTGACGCTGGTAGACCTCTGATCACTATTCTGTACCATTTGTCATTTTTAAGTTGATAGGTATGGAATTCTAACTTATTAAATGGGCTGTTAGTTGTTCCTTTGTTAGCTTCTTTTATTTCTAGGAGCCATTGTTTGACTTTTCGGTAATCAGTTATCCATTGTGATTACTACCAAAATTTTAACAAAATATTCATGAGAAACCAATTATAAATTTTGAAATTAATTTAAGTTTAGATTACATAAAAGCTAAAGATAATTGTAAACAAGAATTTCCTTTTTGTTCTTGAAATTCTATATTGATAACAAGAATGTTATAACTAAGGTGGCATTCACTTTTAGGATGAATCTGTTCCGATCTATCATAAAAGCTTCATCAAATTTAATTGTTTATACAAAAGATTTTAATTGCTAATAAATAAATAATATAAAAAAGTTGATTAAATCTTTAAGTTATTTAACTGTAGGACATTTAGATTAGGAAGACCTTCAACTTATTATCATCAGTATCATTACGCTGAAAAATTTCACAAAACTATTAATTTTAATGCAAAATTAATTTCAAACTATTGGAAATAAATTATCTAACTGTATCGCAGAGAATAGAAAGAACCACAATAAGACTTTTTGATAGATTGGGAGCCTAATTAAATTTGTTACTGAACACCCAGATGTAATGATGCAGAATGAAAATCAAATTATTGATACTTGGAGATCCTGGATAATCGAAGACGTTATGAATCATTTCAATCAATTTCTAAACGCAACACTAGACTGTTTTAAGAAATAATTCTGAACGAAATCATATTCTAAGCAATTGTATTAGATCATTCTACAAATCTTGTTAACAATTTAGTCAATCATTCAAATCATTAATATTAATTTCATTATCCAGAAAAGCTTTAAAGATGTATCAGTTAAATACCAATCTAACGGTCAGTTTAGAATTTCCATTAGTCGAGTTTAAGCCGTTCGTCATGCCGTGCTGATATGGCGCCACGGCAAACTTGTTAACTCATTATTTACGCCTTGTCAATCTTAAATTTGACACGCACATATTTTCAACAATGTTCCTATGAAAGAACTAGACAGAGTTAATCTTCTGGAGTCACAACTAAAAGTATTCGCAAATTATCAGGCTTTTAACAGACAAGTGCTTTAAAATAAGTTTGTCTTTTGAGGTGTTTGTATGTCAGACAGAGCAAAATTTCTGCTTGGTTTAATCCTCATCATCTGTGTATCTTTTGAAAAATTCTCTGTTAAGTTTGTTCTTGAAAATAACTAATAATCCTTATTTAAAGATTTACAATACTTTTACATCTAGCGATATTAAAATTCGATTTAGAAACTTTTTTACTTTATGCAGTAAAAGGGAAAAGCATTTGCGTGAATGCTTTTTTTATTATTCTACTTGGCTGTAATTTAAAAGTTAAAAAAATCTAAATTTGGTCGAATCGCTAGTATCAATAATTAATTAATAACGCATGTCGATGCGAGTACTAGAAATATTTAGAACTAAAGAGAAAACTTTTTTAAATAATTAAAAAAAAACTAGACATTACAGTCAAAACCACTAATTAGAAAACAATTTTCAAAATTCTATTTTTATAAAGATAATTTCACTCAAATAACTACCCTAGATAATATTGGATAAAAAAACACATTAAACCCTAATTGGTGTCCTTTATAACCGGAACATAAAACCCATGAAAGTGATTAACTTTTGAACTGACCTGAGCAGTTGGTACAATTGACGACTTATAATTGCCATGTGGTGCAGAATATTGGGATCCAGCAGCAGGAACTAAGTATCCTTCATAACCAGCGGCAGGACCATAAGTGTCAGCATAGGGATAAGTGGCATGGGGTACGTAACCCGTTACGGGATCCTGTGGTTGATAGGCAAGTTGGGGTGCTGCAGGAGTCTGTGACACCGGTGTTACTTGCTGTTCATTATCGGCCTTTGCCAAGAACGTGGTTGCTAACGAAACTAGTATCACATAAAGGAAATACATGCTGGAAAAGAGTAGATACAAAAAAAATTAATAAATCTGTTAATCTGTTTCTTCCATTTTAAGCAAATTAAAGCACAATATCCAACTTTAATAACTGAGAAAATTTAATAAAGTTTCATCTTTGGAACACATTTAACAACAAAAACAAGCAAAATCGACTTACGTGTGATGTGGGCAAATGGTGCCGTAGTTGCAGGGTGAAACACTTGTTGCAAATGTCGGCGCTGTTAACCACCCACCCTTTATAGCAAACCCCAGAGGGTGATAACCCCTGCCATTTCATTTGACTGAGGAGAACATTTCGACTTGCGTGCAGTCTTCACCCCCGATTCCCGTCGTTTTCTGATTACAAATACGAGGAACGTTAGATTATTTTAGGATTATAATAATTAAAATCCGTCGGTTTATTATTCTTTAGTAATAGTCGGCGGTTGAAAATGGTGGGTTTTAATAAAACCAACAAAAGGATAGATATTTTGTAGGTAATTTACATTTAAGAAGAGACAAAATCATGAAATTGTTTGCTTTAGTTGAGGTAGCAAATATTAGTTTTCAGAAAATAAATTTAGCGTTCTATATTTGCATATTTCATTCAGTTAGAAAAAAAAAGTTTTTTAGCGTTTTATAAACAAATATTTTATTAAGTTAATTAACCTCATTTTAAATCAAGACGTAATTTATTATTAAAATGCTTTTCTACCTTAAAATGCGACCCAAATTTGATTTTTCCTTCTTTCAACTAACATCCTGACTTACAATGTTTTTAGTAACACAGTCTTTAAAAACGTATGAAAGAAAAAGTTTTCAAATTCTTGTTTTCGTTATTTGAAGTTAATAAACCTGAAACAATTGAGTCCAAATTACTGAAATTAGCTGATTGGGTCTCTATGGAATTCTTTTGCAGAACAAATACTTTTAAAAAGTTAAAAAGTATTCAAGCTTTAGTTTCTCATAAGAAATGGCTTGATCATGTTATGTATGACTTTCGTTTCTACATATGTCAAGAAGATAGAAGTACAAGAAACAGTTTTCCAAAGATATCTTAGAAGAGAAATAGTGATAACGCGCTATTGTTTAAGATTGTTATTACAATCAGTAGAATATCGACAAAAATGAAAAAGAACCTTCCTAGAATGTTAAAAAAAATCACCGACATGTGTTTCGATCAATCCGTTCACTTCGTTCAGTAGGAAGAGCAATTTAGATCTAAACAACTGCCTCTACGTGAACAAAAATAATTTCTTTCTGTGTAAAGTTTTATGTATACGTTGATGAAGTTGTTGGCACAGAAAAAACTTATTTTACTTCGACCTCGAGTTTTAAGAAACCAGAGTGACTCTCCCAAGCTGTTACCAAGCAAACTCATCAGTTACAGAATAGATATTCTGCTTCGTCAATTCAGGTTTTGCAGAATCAGCATTCATTATTGTCTATTTTGCACAATGTTCTTTAAATCGAAAACCTGTTAATAGCCTTAGAGAGTTTAAGCAACAGATTATTATTCTAGTAAGAAACCTTGCTCCTTTTTTCATTTACGAACTTTTCTTGCTAAATTATTTTTAACGATTCTGGTTCCATAAATTGTCCCGCTACAGCCTTCTTAGCAAAACTGTCGGCTTCTTCGTTATCTTTAAATTGCTGATGCCCTGGCAATCACATCAAACGTAACTTTATTAACAGACAGGTCTTGTATACAAAGATCTACGACATAAATTCTTGCTTAGCAAATATATTGATTTATGTCCAGTGACATTGGAGGAGCCCCGCTGGATATGTATCTGTCTAGTTTAAAACCCGAAAGGGACCTCATATACCTGGAGAATCCCCAAGGGCATAGAAGCAAGGTTGCTTGAGTCAGCCTTGATTCAAAGTTCAGACACACAGCAATTTTTGGAACATCTTGAGCTTCCTAGGCACCTGCATTGATCTTTTTTCGTCTGGAACATTTTGAATCGATTGGACCTATCAGGTTGTTTGGGTTTTCCAATTTCAAACCAGTTGTGTTCTTTGGATCAGTTGGGCTTTTCGAACTGAATTTTGAACCGAATTCAAACTTGGACCATTTGTATGATGATACACAGTTCAAAATCACTATTTCGAGAGATAACGAAACTTTAGCACGCGATCATGATATTATAAAATAGCACACTATCGTTACTAAACCTTTTTGACTATAGTTCAGTCTATGCAGATTAAAGGACCAAAATCAAAAGGCGATAAGAAGTCCTAAATTATATGTTGTTGGTTGTAAATGACAGTTATAGATTTTCGCTCTGAAAACTTACAAATTTGCTATTTTGTTGCGCCAAACTCTATTGTCATCCGCATGCTTCCATTCTAGTTCAGGAAGATCTCCACGAGAATTTCATTAATCTCATCCAAGCAGACCTCGTTAAATAGCAGGAACGTATTTTTACATTATGATAAATAGAGAACGGAAACGTCCTTTTGGGTTTATTAAAACAGAAGGAGCATTCTTTCATGTTTTGTTTAGGTTGGTGAAAGGAAACATGTTGTGTGAGTTATTCACTAAAGAAACAATTTTTTGCATTCACTAAAAAAAGATCTGAAAGAGTATTAAGTAGACATGGTGTAGTCTACACAGGTGTCTTTTTGATTTCTATCAAGGCTTAGTGACTTGCAACTTTGAAACCCAAACAAAGCCTAAATGATCTTCGGGCCAGAAAAAACATTTTTGATCTGAGATCTACTTCCACTGAAACTCAGAGGTAGCCGGCTTTATATTTTACCTTCTGCAGATTGCCTAGGAGTCATCTTAGCCAGGATTCCTAACAGGTCCGCAGCTCAATACGTTAGGCATCTTAGAAACAGCCTAAGAGCGTTAAGAGACACGAAAGTAATGTTGCTACTTGATGGGTATCTGCATATCTATCTCGACGTCCGAGATATGTGCTTGTTTCCCTATAGGCGCTTTTGGAAGCCCTATAAACCCGAGTCCAACTGCAGTAAAAACATAAAGCAGTAAGAAACGAAGGGACGCAAGCAGCATGGGCGCAAAAACAATCTTAGCTTAAAGATGCCGATATTCTTCCTGGTGCTAATATCCTTAAGTAATCAATAAAGTTTGCTATCCTTTCCTTCTTGTTTTTATTTGTAATCTATAAGCGCTTAATAATGCCTCGCTCTTTACATGAAGATGTAAGAGTGTTAGATGTTGCCTCCACGGCTGTATTGGTATTTGAATAGCTTGACCCAAGATTTTTGTCAGGCAAGTTTTTCTAGCTTGTTCAATTCACCTATTGCTATCTCTTATACTGTTCTAGACCATCACACTAAAGTGACGTATGTAATTATAGATCTTACTATCGTTATATGTGACCAACAGATCATTTTCGGTTTTAAGACCCATGCTTTCCCAAAAAATTTAAGGTATGTTCAGAAGCTGGGAAAAACCTAGTAAGCTTCCTTTTTTTGATAAATGGGAATTAACATTAAAAGTCTCTTTTCCAGGCAACTGTAGAAGTTCAGAAATAGGCTGTCATGTTTGGCCCTAACGGTACCAACCAAATCATCTTGGGCATAGAAACCAGATTGGTTTGCGAAGTGTGTCTTTCCAAAGTTTTTGACTACACACAGTAGATTTTACTGCTTGGTGAACCAATTGCTTTGGGTGAATTGGTGTCTGTTAAAGTATCACTTGTAATGTGGTTATCTATAATTTTCTGCAGTACGATTTAGCCTCATCTTGTGGGTAACACAATTACATCAACCGTGATATATCAAAACCAAAACAGTTCATGTGAATAATTATGAATAAAGAAAAATTTCTTTGCTAAACAATACTGAAACGGCACTTCATTTATAACTAATATAAGGATTTTAAAATATTGAACTTTAGTTGGTTAGAGGAGAAAAATCAAGACGTTTCATATATTGGAGTACCTTTTGAAAACAATTAGGTAATCTTTCTGAAAGACAAGTTTGTCTAACGATCGCTTGAAGTCGTTAACATCTACATAAAATACTTCGTGTTGAAGATGAGGTTATCTCGGGATTTGTCCAGACAATTCCACCAAAGCAATACTATTTCAGTAGCACAGTTCAGAAGAAACTCATTCTTTTGAAAAAAGCAAAAGCCTTTTCAGTTATCACCTCTTTCCATATCTACTCGTTCAACCGGTTAAATTTTTAAATTTGCAATTTGTTGCTGCTGAATTTCTGAAATGATCTTGATAGAAATCAGAACTCCATTTAGTATTTGTCTAAATTATTAAAGTTTTCTTTAATCGAAACTGGGATTTCTACGTTCCAGTGACAGGTAGACTTGTGACGCAACAAACTTTTATCTGTAAAGTTGTATCGCTCATTGAAATCTATGACCTCCAGCATTGTCTCCCAACTCACCTAAAGCTGGTCCAACCCAACATGAACTTTCCAAATAGAGCTATAAAGGCTAGATCACCCGATTGGTAGCTCAGAGCAAGAGCTCTGGAGACCCTAGCTTTGAGATTCTCTCAAAATAGTTGGACACACTTTTATACTGACGGGTCAGCAGAGAATAGCACAGGAGAGTCAGAACGTGGTGTTTTGTGCCGTCACTTTTGGAGCTTCCTACGAGTGGGGCGAGGTTGCTTCAATTTGGATGCGGAAGTAGCGGCCATAAGCACTGCCCTTTCATGACTAGAGCAGAGAATGACTGCTAAGGCTGTTCTGCTAGTAGACTCCTAGGCTGCTATAATTGCCGTAACCAGTCTGGATGAGAGTCTTCCAGTGGATCCCCAACCACTGTAGTATCTTTAGAAACGAGGAGGCAGACAACCTGACCAAGCAAAGTTTCCTGCTTCCACAGTTTCAACCATTCTTCACCCAAAAAGCTGCTGGTGGCTTCGTGAAAATCATAATTAACCACCAGATGCAAGAGTAACAACATACTGCCGTACGAGGTAAAAAGTACGTCAGTCTAGCATCCCCTGATGGCCGAATATCCCAGGGTGTTGGAGTCGCCACCTTTAGGATGACAACCGGCCACGATTTCCTTCAAAAGCACCTCTATGGAATAGGAGTGCTCGAGACTATGTGCTGTCCTCTCTGCCTTGAGAGGACATTATGAGTGAACATGTTCCTCTTTTCAGCTTGTTCGAGACCAACTCAACTTGACCAACAGTCACGAGAGGCCTCCTGACGTAAGAAAAATGTCTTCTCTTTATTGGGCTGCGCAACACAGAATGGCCTAGTACCAACACACAACCGGCGTTGTTTAAAACAAAGGTCTTCAATGAAGAAAAAAGGCCTGCTTGAGCATTTGCCTGACAAAGTCTTTTTATAAGTCCATTCTAAATGAGTATTTGAATAGGAAAACCACTTGCTTTGACCATACAGTACAAAAATACTACTTGAAAATTCCTGATTATTGGCCAAGTAGCATTCAAAAGTTCTGAGGTCAAATCTCCAAACCGACTCTTCTCAGGAAGAGTTTCTTTGATTTTCTTTAGGAAACCTCAGAACAGTGATCCTCATAGGTTTGATTACGTCTTATACCATTCCTACCTTTGACTTAGGAGCAGCACATTAAAACTTGACTATCCAACACTACCTTTTTTTCCTTAAACGTGAGTGAATGAGGTGAGAAACTTTACCAAAGAGGCGTTGATCTGTGGCTATGCCTTTATCAAGTGAGGTTTTTGAAAAATACTAATCGAGCATAACAGTTAAACTTTATTGTTTTTTCAGTGTGTAGTGAAGGTAGAGTCATTTGAATTTCAATCAGCGTCGACTCCTGAATCAAATTGAAATGGGTTGGTATTCGAACTTTAATGCCGAGGGGTGCGCGTAATACTAGTTGGACAAGACTCAAATCTATCAAACAGGCTTTTTATTAACCCAATGCCATTCCTTCAACTACCTTTACGACTACCTACTGTACTTTTCGCTGTTTTCTGCCCGAACCCATCTGACTTTTGGACAGAGTAAAAATCTTATTTTTTTCCTTACTAGGGTGACGATGGCCTGAAAGGCCTTAGTTATAATCTTTCACGTCTCAAATGAAAAAGCGCTTCTGCGCCCTATTCACGTTTAAGGCATGTTGAGTCTTTCTCTAAACATATAAGTTACAGGTGTCTTCTTAGAGTGCAAAGCCCACTAACCAATTTAGTTCTGACAACTTAAAACAAGTTATAGGGCCCTCTTCCTGGCGACAACCACTGCTGTTTGATCAACACGCCTTTTGAGTCTTGTAAGCCCATGCGTTCAGCGATGATGCTCTTTGTTACCTTGAACTTTCCAAAAAGGGTTCTGGCTTTTAGTAAATGTCTTCGGTTTTAAGTGCTCCAAATCAGGGGAGTTCATCCGATTTCTCGTTGGCATAAGTCGTCTAGGCTAATTGTCAGATGCTGGCCAGCCTTTGGACGATAGTGATGCGCTGTACACCAAACTATAGTTAGACGTATTGTACATTTGGTCTGATAGTAGCCGAATAAAGCCTGAAAATTCATTTCTCAGGTTTTGCCTACCACTCGGCGTGGGTGCTGAAATTTTACTGATACTTCCAGTCAATATCCTGCCCTTCCGTACAATAATTCTTTCTTGTGATGAAGAGTTCAGTCTTAGATACATAGGTTGGTCAAGATATCATTCTCGTAGTATCATCTGCCATTGATTCTACAGGCTATTTGCATTCGGACGCATTAGTAGACACTGTGATGTCTACTTAGCAACCTCTTAGGGCAGGTGCTACTTACCTGGTTTGCAGGGTTTTGTAAATTGTAGCCGTCCTTGCCTCATGCTCCGTCGATCTTTCGCGCTGATAGACATGATGATTCTTGTGAAAGGGATTAGTGACCAGAGCTCCTTCCAACAGAATGATGTGTGTCAACAATTCTTTCCAAAGATTTAAAAAGAAAAATGTTAAACTAATGGGCTTGAAGGAGTAGTCTCTCTTTCCAGCTTTAGAAATAAAGACCATTTTGGTCAATCTCTAAGCCGATGGAACGGACTAGCCTAGAATATTTCGTTTGGGTCAACTGTCTTGATGGGGCTGAACCATGAGATCTGTTAATGCTTAACGGCAGGTGCTACTGTGTATATAAAGTGGACTGCTAGGAGCTGAGCCGACAATTCTTTTTTAATTACTGTTCAAGATATGTCTGGTTTTTGTAACAACCTATTGCCTGCTTTATTTCCCAGCTTAAAAGATTCTTACGCGATCTTTAAGTCGTTACAGCTGGTTTTTTGCTTTTTTTTTTGTTTCGCAGTTCGATAGTTTTTCCATGAGGCTTTAGAGTTTTGTCTCAACTATCTTCGCAGAAGTCTGTGTATAGTAAGAGATGACCTATTGGCCTGCTATGTTTCTCGTGTATTGCAGCGATTTTATCAAATTTGCAAATCTTCTCAGCGCAAAAACAGCAGATGTCAGCGATATTAGAACCGTAAATCTTAGCATACCGTCAATGCTGATTTATTAGGATTATCAGTTGGATTATCAGAGGGATAGTATTACATATAAGCGTTCGGTTTTAGAAGTTAGTTTTACGAAACGGATTGCTGTTATCAAAAGGAATCAAAAAGTGGTTAGTGTCTCTCTTAGAACACCTAAAAAGGTTGTAATCAATAATAAGAAGAATTAGATTTAGGTAATGAATTTTTGGAAAAATCATTCATTTTGCGAAAGTAACCGTCGTTGAATTCTCACCAGCCGTTTTGAATTGTGAATACGAGTTAGAAGTTCCAATTAATCTTCCGGGAAAGATGATTTGAATTCCGAAAAAATTAAGTGCAAAAGCGACGGTGAATGCGTATAAAAAGCATTCGACTTATGTTTTTTAAAGATTTTTTAAATTTTGTTTATGAAGAAACCATATCAGAAATTACATCGCTAGAAAACCCTCCAGCTACTTAAAATCTAACTGCGAAATTGTTTTGAAATGGAATCAGTTTTGACACAAATCGATGGAACGGACTAGCCTAGAAATATTTCGTTTGGGTCAACTGCCTTGAAGGGGCTGAACCATGAGATCTGTTAATGCTTAATACCAGGAGCTACTGTGTAGATAAAGTGGACTGCTAGGAACTGAGCCGACAATTCTTTTTTAATTACTGTTCAAGGTTGAGCTACTACTGAAAGGAAAATATAAAGCCTTAAATAGCAAAAAGGTGCATTAAAAAAATTATAATGTTCTAGAAAAAAATTCTGAATTTACTCAAATCCTATGTTGCTTTACCATCTGAAATTCTTCTTCTGTTTTTCAAAACCAACTAGAACCTTATCAGTACAGAAGATGTGGAAATCTATTTAACTTCAATTATAATGCAATCAAGTAAAGAATCTGGCCATACTCTAGATTAGAAATGTCGCCTATTTCCTTTAAAATTTGACTAACTCAAGCAATAACAATACAGCATGGAATATTAAAGAGTTAACACAAAGAACATCAGAAGGAAATAGAAATATTTAGAACAGAAATCGAAAGATAGAGTAATTTAAGATGTTTAAAGATTCCACAATAAAAAATTTAAATTGTGGACGAGTTAAAACATATTTTCTTGTATAGAAAGTTCCAAACACGTTTACACAAATACGAGCATAATCCTGAAAAGCTTAACTTCAGAATATAATAGACCGACAAACTAGTTTTTAAATGTTTCCCTTTTTAAAACCCAAAGAATAATAAAACAGTTCCAAGTAAAGTCTTATCCCTTGAAATTCTTTTTAAAAATATTACAGTGTAATGCACTTACCTGAAAGTGCAAAACTTGAGGTTAAACTGTACTAGAGATAAGATTAAGGAATATTTTTACAGCCAGCTTTATCCATAACTTTAAGTGTAAGAAGATTGAGAGGCAAGAATCGATGCTTTTAAGTTTCTTTTACCTTCTTTTTTTCTTGTTCCATTTTTATTTTTATGAATCTCTCGATTGCACCCGAAGCAGTAAATAAAAATAAATATCGATTTCTTTATTTTCTGCAATGTTCCAGATTTTTCTTGAAAATAGGTGCGTTAGAGGATCTTCATCGATCCTGTTTTGTGCAAATTAGTTCTCTAGTTTCAATTTGAACCACAGATTATAATCAGCTGACTGGGTTTCCTGAAATTTCCAGTTAATGGTAATCATAATTATAAATTATAGGATCGATACCTCCTCGTTCCTAAGTCAAAATAACCACAAATGGCAATCCGATACCCTATAGACATGTTTACCAAATACCACTGTATAAGCATTAACATTCGATGCAAAAACGGAATTACATATCAAGATATAACCTAATCTAAAATTCAGATCGATTAAACCTGGAAACTTTTATGGTTTTAATCTCGTTCTGAATAGAAAGAGCAGTAAAATGAGGAGAAAAATTCATGTAATATGGTTATAAAATCATTTCTTGATTGTTGATTGTTATTATCAGAGATCTAAATGAACATTATTTGGAAAATTAGGTTAAAGCTTCAAAGTTACAGGAGAATGTTAATGATAATGTGTAAATTTCACAATTCCCCTAGGAGCAATTTTACAAATTATGAACAGTCCGTTTGCATTGCTCTAACATTTGCAACAAACTTTTCTTAGTACAACTACCTCCAGTACTAATAACCTAGAAAATCTACACAAGCAAACTTTGTTTCATAATAACAATAATAATAATAATAATAATCATCATCATCATCATTACTAAGTGGTTAAGCCGAGCATTTCAGCGATCTAGCTTTTAGCTTCGTAAGAAAATAACGAGCCTCCGATGAAATCAAGTTGAAATAATTTCAAAAAAGAAATTTATTATTACTCGATTACCGAAAGTAAGATGGAGTTTTCCTAAAATGCCAAAAAATTGGATAAAAGAGAATAGATTAATCGGTTGGGTGATATATTTCAAGGTAATGCGACCCCAGGGAGCGTCCGGATGTCAATTAGCGGATGCTCTTGCAGCAAAACTCTCTACTACTACATTACCTGTGAGCCGACACGCCCTGGCGATACATAACGATATTAACAGATGAATTGCTCCTTGCTAATGGAGTAAAGAGACACTTTGCTTGCTATTACGCTTTAAAAATCTAAATTGCACCCCCTCGCTTGAAAGGAAGTTCTGGCGCCACCATTGTTAAAGGAACCTTTTGCCTTTTACACTCAGGAATTTTTAAATCTAATTAGTCGTACCTGTTAAAGGTACGTCGCCGTCGTCGGTTCCTTCAAAATAATTTCAGATAAAAACTTTCTCGGAAAGGATCCGAAGAAATTTATTACAGTCTAAAAGTAGAAAGATGCGTTATATGAATAATGTTATGTAAATTGTAGATATATATATATATATATATATATACGTATAGAGAGAGAGGGAAGTGTAATATGAAATTTAGGTAACTTTTATGGTAGAATAGAACAGTAGGATAATGTCGGGTTATCTCTAGTGACCACCTTGATGGAACGTCACAGGGTCCTTGATACCCATCCTTCCTATATAAGCTAGAACTCCCTGGAGGCGTGAAAAGGTATTTAAGCAAGTAATTGTTATTGACGTTCCCTAAGGAATAGTACGATTCAATTTTAAATTTAAGAGGTAGATTAGGTCAAGTTTAATCTGCCACTAAAATGTGTAAACTAGTTAAGTTTAATTCTCAAACGTGTCAGTTTAAATTGAATTGATTAATTTAACGTTAAATAAAAATAATTCATAAACTTGTGATTTAGGTACATTTACGATATATTCTGGCCGTCATACTTTTTAACTACGTACGTAGTCTATCTCTTCTACTAATATTGATTCGTCAAAAGGTCAAACAAAAAAACGGTTAATTTTAGAGCAGAATATTAGAAAAATCCATTCAATCATTTATATTTAAACTAGCCCAATTAAACCAATTATTATATTTTTGTTAAGCTTGTTTTACACTTGTTAATTTGTTTGTCAATTAAATCATTTATTTATGAATTTGTTGACATATCAGTTTTGTTTATCGCACTTGGCAAGAACCTCATAAATTTCCTTGACGTCGCTGTTGTTTTAAGTGTAGTGCCAATCGTCATATAATTTTGAATTCGAGGTGACAATAACATTATTATTGTCAATAAAAGAAGAACTGCAGCTCTAGCATTAATTATTGCAGAAGGATATCTATTAGCTCAATCAGAATACGAAAAATACTTAAAGTTGATGCAAAAATTCATAAAAACCAGAACTTCATGAACTCAAGCTGCTATATTAAAGGAATCCACAAGTGTAAAACTAGCTTTAAACTTGCTTTATAAAATTAGAAAAGAAAATCGAATTGATTGTAACGCTTTACGATAAACAACTCTTATGGAAAAAATGTAATCAACTTAATTCCTCTCTTTAAGCAATCCAAACTAAAAATTGATTCTCAGGGGAACAATGAATTACTCGAGTGACCATCAGGGGAATTCTTCCACACCACTTGGCATCAGTTCTAGCATATTTCTCCACTGAAAAAATATTGCTGTTAAAGGGCCTCAGTTACCCCATCGAATTCAAGAAACCCCCTACAGAGTTGATTTTATTAGATTGCCGTTAAAAAATCTTCTTAAAAAAATTGTTGTACAGGAAAATCTTCTTGTACCAATATCATCAAAGAAAGAAATGTTTTAAAGAATCTAGTTAGGGTAGGGTTGGATTAATATTCTGATAGTTTCTTCGAAGCTATGTAATTCTTCCTATTAAGAGCGCTAGACACCCCCCATATTAAGATTTAAAGGATATTTCGACGATTTGTTATTATTTCTAAGTGAATTTTTTTTTAAAATAATTATTTCAACTTTCTTAATGGCGCATGCTATTTTAATAAAATTTAAACTAAATTCTTTACTTTTTAAATGAGATACAAAGGGCCCAGGTACTTAATTTATTGATAGCGCCATTCTTTAGATAAAAAACGGCATTACAAAAACAAAGAGTACGGTGTTTAAAATAGTTTGTATATTAATTAATGAAAAACGGATATTTGCTGTAAATAATGTAGTAAGGTGCTGGCGCGATGAGAAAAATGAACAATTAACACCACGCAGCACAGTTTGGCAACGTGAAAACCAGTTTTACAGCCACTATGAGTATGATCGGTATGAACCCACTCGTAAAGCGGTGTTATTGGCATGTACTCAAGAAGTATTAGCAGATTTAATGAAGAATATGTATATCAATAAAAGTACCTATTCTTACAAAAAATAATTTTGATATCAACTTTTAGTCAAAGAAAGTCACGTTAATAATTTGAAAATAATTTTTGGCGGTGAATTTATTTTGAAAGCGAAGGGGGTGTTTTTTGCAATTTTACATTTAATATATAATTTTATGTTGTATAATCCATCACTAATTTGGGATTATTATATTATAATGCGTTATGAACAATAAACAGTGTAGTGGTGCAAAGGAAAATGCAGTAAAAACTTATAGCTAAATTTAATTTAACTCATTACATATACAGTAATGATTCGATAATCCTGATTAATTAAAACCGTATCAATCCGAAGTATCGAAATATTCGGACTACTAAAGCCTAAATAAACTGGTTATATTTTCGTTAAAATACATAAAAACTTTGCTATTGAAGGTGAGAAAATGAAGTCATAAGTACATAGCTAAGGATAGTTTGAAAAGTGTGGTAAAAACAAAAAATAAACGCATTTTTAGGTAAAAAATTAATTTATTTTTCAACATAATCTCAGTTGAAGGCTATACACTAGAGTGGGCCGAAAAAACAAAAATTTTTTTTTCAAGTCGTAATACCACGGAAAAGTTGCGAATTGGGGAGACTAAAACAGGGTAAAAAAGAAATAAAATCGGTTTATATCTTCCGGTCGCGCATGTACTCTAAAGTTTGCCGAAATTTGGAAAAATTCACATTTTTACGATAATTTTTAACATTTTTAAATTAGCCTCTTCCCGAATTTAATAGCTCAAATTCTTATGTATTAGAACCACAGAAAATAATATTTAAATATTACTTAAATCTGTCAACATCTTCCGGTGGCGCATTGCCTTCAAAGTTAATGAAATTTTGAAAAAAATTTATAAATAAAGGTAGATCATAGTTCAAGAAAAAAATACTAACAACTTATATGTTTTTTTTAAATTGAATATAAGGTTTAATGTTTAAAAACAAATTATTTTAGACCATTAGTAATATTTATAAACAGATTTTTTTATTGAAAACACTGAGTTTTTGTGTGAAGAGTCGCAAGTCTAAGAAACTCATGTTGAACAATTGAGCATCTCCGTTTTTACTCATTCTTAACTGAAAGTACTTTGAAATCTGATTTATGGGCAAAGTTAGACATGGTTGACCTTGACAGCAGAGTCGTTCTGATAAAACCATTCCTAGACTCAGCTCCGCTTGTCCTGATGCTTCTGTCACGAGTTTCAGAGATCGTTCAACTGCCTGTGTGTGAACTGGGAATGTCTTGAATGTTATATCCCAATTAAGGACTGAATCACTTTGAATATGTGATTTAAATTCATCGTCACTGATAACTTTTAATAATGGGAGAGAAGATAAATCACAGTCCATCCAGTTAATTATTTTCGAGTAGTGTTGAGCCTTAAAATTGAGTTTTGGCGGCATGAATGTTCTGATAGTTGTTCTCTTTTGATCTAACTGTCTCGCCTTTAGAATTCGTTGAAGTCCGAGCTCTCTTATGTGTTTTGTATTATTTTATGTCATGGCTAACATTAAATGTTCTGGATGAGCGAAAAAAGCCATTTCGTTCTACCACAGGGTCAACAATATTACGTAAATCTTCAGGCAGGTACCTTGAAGATTGTATTGATTGGTACACAACTAAACCACATTGGCATGTATGACTTCAGAATAAATACAACTATTTCTTGAAATTCAGGCGTGAGACTTTCTTCACTTAAGTACAACCTGAGAGTTCAATTTGCTGTTGACAACCACCTCGAGTGTGACAAGGGACCAGGATCTCGTACAACCAAATCCTCTTTGCAGTTTCCTGACTTTATTGCCATAGAAATATCAAGTAGATATTGATGATCCTTATTTAGTCTACTGCTGTCTATTGTGGGGATCTGGCAGCCAATACTCTTGAGCGAATCACTGGACGTTTTTCGCAGCCACTTAGCTTTTCACCGATTGGCTCTCTCAAAGATTTCGGACCCGTTGATTTACCGTCTAGGTATTAAAACAGATGCCGGAATGGCAGTTCATTAAAATGGAGAAGGCAAACTGCCCATTATAACTGTTTCCCCAAATGTATTTCGATGCGGCGAATCAGACCGTTTTTCCAACCTGTATTAACTCAGTGCAACCGCATCCTATGACAATTAATTTTTTAAGAGAAATACCCCGACCAGACAGATAAGAAATAATAGAAGTGACAATATATTCAGAACTTCCAGAAGTTGGAATAACATGGCCGATGTAGACCGAACCAGGTTCTTGAATCAGCGAGTAATGCTCTTCCTTTTTTACTCTACCGAGCCTTTTCAAATGAGCTTGATCTACTACTAACGTGTCGTTCTTCCTTGCATCCAAATAGAGACCTTGTAGTGAAAGTTTTTCTTTGAACTATGATCTACCTTTATTTTTTCAAAATTTTATTAACCTTGAAGGCAATGCGTGACCGAAAGATGTTGATAGATTTAAGTAATATTTAAACATTATTTTCTGTAGTTCTAATACATAAGAATTTGAGCTATTACATTCGGGAAGAGGCTAATTTAAAAATGTTAAAAATTATCGTAAAAATGTGAATTTTTCCAAATTTCGGCAAACTTTATAGTACATGCGCGACCGGAAGATATAAACCGATTTTATTTCATTTTTTGCTCCGTTTTAGTCTCTCCAATTCGCAACTTTTCCGCGGTATTACAACTTGAAAAAAAATTGTTTGTTTTTTCGGCCCACCCTACTATACACTTCTTTCAGCGATTTTCCAATTTCTTCATTCCCTCGTAAAAGTAGGTTTTGTCAAACCCTGCAAAGTATTCATTTACGGCTTCAATGACCCCTTCATTTGACAAAAATCTTTCTACCGAGCCAAATTTTTAAATTGTCGCACGGAACCAAGTCGGGGGAATAAGGCAGATCAGGTACCAATTCGAACCCTAGTTCGTACAATTTTGCCAATTCAATTGTCGACTTGTGAGATGGCGCGTTATCCTGATGAAAAAGAACTTTTTTGTGCGCCAGTCTAGGCCGTTTTTCTTTTAAATTTTCTTTTAATCTTTCCAACAATTGTTACGTTTTATTTTGGTTTTCATTATTATTGAATTATTTTTCATATTTGTTTCAAGTTTATTCTAGTCGGTTAGCTAGCATAATCATTTACAAAAACAAGTTTTGTTATTTTTAGAAAAACCTTTTTTCACTTGTCAAAAATTCTTTGAGAAAAGTAAAATTCTGCTTGGTGCAGTTTTAGTATACCCTTTTTTCATTATTTTAGACCTCGTTCTCTTCGTTCTCTTCGCTCTCCTCGTTTTTACTTTTCTTCGTGGTTTCTTGCTTTAGTTACTTTTCGGAAGTGAAAATTTACTCTAATAAGTATTTATGCGCGCCTGGTAAAAGATCGTGATATTACAACTTGCTTGTTTTTGGAAAGAAGCAGCTCCAACACCAAAAGGTTACGTATTAATAATAAAGGTTTTGTTTATTGTTGTGTTTTAGTTTAATTTTGATAGTTTCCTGATTAAATTCTATTATCTAAATTTGACATTTGAAATACCTGATTTTGTATAAAAATTAGATTACATTATTTGTTACAATAATAATTATAATTGCAAAAGATGTTAGGGAATTCAATTATTTAGCTTATAATTTAATTCGTCTTCAGTGGATTTACGCCCACGTTTAAATTCATTTATCCAAAAATAAACAGTCTTCAACGATGGTGCAGAGTTTCCGTGAACTTCACGTAACTCCGCTTTGGGCTGTGCGGCCGTCCAATTCTTTATATAAAAATGTTTTATAACAACACGGAATTCGTTTTTTTTCCATTTTTGGAACCGTCTATATTCGTATGTTAGACGTTCTTTGCTGGATTTTCTTCCAGGAGCCATTCTGTTTTTGGAATGCACCAAGGTTTTGTCCTAGAGTAACTTCCAGAAGAGTGTCGATTCATCTGCGTTGTAAACCTGCGATGGTAACAAGTCTAGTTCATCAATTTTCTTGTGTAGCTTTAATATGAACGGATTAATCTGAGTTTTATCGCTAGACAAGTTTTCTCCACAAATTTTAGGTCCTCTTATACCATACCGTTTCTTGAAGCTTATAATCCAACCCTTGCTTGAAATTTACCGTTATCTCCGTACAACTGAGTATACGAGTTTGATTTTGCTGTTAATACGTCGGAAGATCTTGGCACATGTCCAGCACGCTGAGACAGAAACCAGGAATACAGCTTTGATTCCATTCTCGGATATTCCGGATTTTTTCAAGTTTTTCTTTTTCCCGGTCCAGCAAGACATTTCATAACAAATCTGAATTGAGAAGGTAACATTATGTTTAGGTAAGTTAATATTAGTTTCATCACTTACATTTTTTTTATTTTAATTATTTTTAATGTCACTTATCGTTAATGTTTACTCAATTTCTTTTTGGACCCCGAATCTTCAGTCCTCTGGTGTGTCTAGGGTCAGTTATTTCTGGTAAAAGACACTTATAATAAAAAGATTTTAACTGATGTTCCATCTTGGTGTTCCAAAATCATCTCAGTAAATCTTAAAATAAACAGCTGTTAATACACATAATAGTATATTTACTAGTAATAATGCATCTTAATTTTACCAGTTATTGTTGTATTACCTTTTGAACTAACATTCCAAAGGGAGCCCATAAAATAAAGTAACAAAGTTCCCGTTTCGTAATCTGAAGTTGTCCTTGAATTTGATAAAAATAACTATGGGTTGTTTTCAATGTTAGTTCACCTTGCTCATTTAAAGTTGCAAATTTTAATATCTTATTGTTTATTGCGTCCCACGGTGTTAATTTGGATGCTGTAGAAGGGCATTTCACTTCAACTATAGCGTTTTGTCCAACGAATCCATCTGGACTTGCCCCAAATACACCTTCTTCTTCATCAATAAATAATCCGCAAGAATTTACTTTTAAATTATATTCTTCTTCAAATTGTTTTAGAGCAAACAGTTCTTTTTCGTTGCCATATTTAGTATGGGAATTACCCATAAATTTGCTATGAAGTAAGTTTTTCACTTTGTTAACACAACTTGTCTTTACCCGCATTTTGCAAATGTCACCAAAGTTTGATGCTGTTTACCTCAATGAACGTCAGTGAAGATGTGAAAAAACTATTTCTGTAATAGTCTCCTAAAAGAAATATTAGGTATCCTTTTTGTAGAGTTGCTATATTGATTTTTTGTTCAGAATAATGAGATATTATAGTCTTATGAAAGTGTTTGGAAAAAAATATATTACGAGTAAAATGTACTACAAATTTCACGTATTTCTGTTGAAAAATTTCGGAGCAGATGATTCCTGCATTTAATCTTTTGAACTAAAATGCTACCGTAGTGTCGAGCTTCAATTAATTTTGCATGAACACTACTGTCTCCATCGCCGACAAGCTTTAGATATTTCAAGCCGTGTGTTTTCACGCTGCATTTGAATCCTTCTACAATAATATCAGATTCCATACTTGTAGAAGTACCTTTCCAATTTCTGTAGCGTACGTGTTCCGTTGCCGAAACCTTTTTAGTTTCGGCTCTTGCACAGATGCAACAATATTTGTTTCTTATGCCGAGAAATAAAAGCTTTCCCGCTCTTTTCCCAATAATACACGCCTAAAATTATTGAATACAATTAACTACCTATATTTCGCTATAAATACAAAGATATCAACGTACTACACCCGAAGAAGCGTCATAATTCACATTATAAGAACGTTTGCACCATGCTCCGTCAGCTTCAACAGTTACGTGGGGAACATTGTCTTTACCAATTTCACCCAAATTTCTTGCAATATTGCCCTCTTCCACAGCAGCTTCTTCCATACTTTTCCATGCTGCATCGTGAATCACACTAGCAACATTCTCGTGGTACTGTTGGTAAGTCTTTGAAGCCATAAAAGGAATGTTTAAAATTGACATTATTTCCTCCGCTGCCGAATATCCCACTTCTGTAGATATAATAGCTAACGTGATAGCCGAATTTACGTCAACATCACTTTCTGATTCATTTGTATTAAAACTCTTTTCCAAACGACACATCTTACATTTTAAAACAAATGAGCTATGGAGGCCCTAACGTATTTCTTGAATGACGTACATATCGGCCACTGTACAATCGAATGGCGAGTGATTGGATAAATCTTTTAGTTGCCTAAAAAGATATCCAATGTCAACTACACGTCTGCCTTCGACTAAAAGTTCAGAGGGTAATGAATCTGAAACACTACGGACAAAAACAATTTTTAATGTCAGTTCCTTTTTTATATAAAAATAGATGCGAATTATACCTGAGAATATCTACGGGAGTACTCTCATTAGTATTATGTACACTGCAACCAGGAACACTCTCTGGATTAGTAATAGTGGTATCTACAGAAGTATTCTGATTACTATTGTGTACACCGTAACCAGAAAAACTTTCTGAATTATTGATGGTGGTATCTACAGAAGTACTCTCGTTACTATTATGTGCACTGCAACTAGGAATACTCTCTGAATTATTGATAGAGGCTGCACATGGTTTACTGATAGCAAGAGCTACTTTGGCCTTGCCTCTGAAATAAAAGTGTTCAAGAAAAAACACTATTAGAATGAAAACTACTATCACAGCTTGTGTTTGTCGTGATGACTACTAAAGTCATAAACAATGTGTGCTGATTTATAATTTAAGTATTGGGATCGACCAATAAGATTTTCTTTGAACGATACCGATAAAAACACTACAATATAAATTATGATCTTGTAAAAACTGTGCAAGGTATAAACGTAATAAATTATGTACCTGAACAAGCAAAACGTATCAAATTCTAGAATTCACAGTTTTTACTTTAAAGAGCGGGCGATATTCAACGAAAGAATTTGTTAAGAAAAAAAATAACGAGCACCTGTAGGAAATTAAAATTCTTCTCCTTTTAGTGAAAATCTTTTATATTTTATAATGTGTATAAACAAGGACGAGACTGTAAAAAGTGTTCACCATTAGAACTGTCCCTATTAAAGGGATGTCTATAAACAGGGGTTTTACTGTATTAACCTTAAGACATCTTAATTAAAAAAGAAAGAAAAGATAAAAATTTAAATGTATCAATAGCTTTATCCTTAGGATAATGCATACGTCCTGGTTTTGTACAAGATGGACGTAAAAATGTCATTGAATTTTTTCAATATTAAATCTAAGTATAACGTTACTGATAAATTTGAATTTTTATATTTTTGATATTTTTTTAATTAAGACGTTTTAAGATTAGTACGAGTAGTTCTAAATTTATAAAATTAAAGATTTTTTTCCCAGGTTGAAGTTTAGAATTCATAGTTAAAAGTTTTGTACACGTGAACAAAACGACGATGTAATTTTAATAATAAAAATTCTGAGAATGTGGGTTTTGTTTCTTATATAGTATTATTAGTTATACTAAGCGAAATCGTTGCATTAAATTGTGAAGTAACGGAAACTAGAAAACTAAAGTATATCTGTTTTAGTTAGTTTAGTACATATAAGTTACTTACCTTAAAACCGCATTTCTGCGAGATTTTCTTTTAGAAGACAAGTATACTTTTTTTTTCGCTTTATTTATTCTACCCATAATGATAAAATTTAAACTAAAAGTAAAAATTAAGTCGTTTCGGAACACAAAACTTGTCACAATTGTCCGCACGTTTCCAGGTAAATATGAAACCAAAAGGGCAATGTTGCCGCTAGAAAACTTGTAAGGGATGTATCTGATTCATAACAGACAAGCGGTCGTGTAAACAAGCTCTCTGTTATGGTGCTATGTAAGAAACAGAAATTAGGGGTGCATGTTGCATTAGTATTCGGAGGGTTGAGTGTAAGAGACACGCTAGCGGGGGACATTGGTGGTAGTTTCAAATATCGCTCTTAAAAACATAAGAGAAGCTTATAGATAGGAAAATTAAAGAGGGTGTACTGATTATGTTGCCCCTGTATTGTTCTCAACATCCCTATCAAACAGGTAAATCAACCGAAACTGCCCTTTACTCATCAAAAAGCACCGCCGCTGCATCAAAAGGAACTCAAAATTTGATAATACAACAGTCGTTAGATGGATAAAGTCCTGTTGTGTCTTCTGCTTTATGGGCTTTTGTAAAGTTGATACTTAATTCTAGCAAAATTGAACTGATCCTCTTTACCAAAAAAAGAGATTAGACATCTTTGAGGTTCCCACTTTCAAGTGGAAGCTAACATGGCTTAGTAGGTTAGGTTAGCAAGATGGACAGGTTCAGATTCTTAACCTTGTAGTGAGCACTTCTAACTTATTTTTCTTTTTAAGGTGTCTTCTCTATTAATGAAGGTTGACTATAATTTCGGCAATTGTTCTTTATTTCGAGCTGTTCTAATTAGTGACTGAGTGTCCATGCCTGTCCATTCTCTAACGTTCTTTAGCCATGAGCATTTTCTTCTCCCCGGGCCTCTTTTCCCTTCAATTTTCTCCTCTATTATAAGTCTTAGGAAGCCATATTTTCTCCTCTATAAATATGCCTTATAGATAACTAGTTTTCCGCTTTTTTTATTATGCTCAGGAGTTTTCTGTCAGTTCTCATCATTTTCAATATCTCGTTGTTGGTTACGTTTTCTATCTAAGAGATCTTTATCATTCTTCGGAATATCCACATCTCCATCCAAGTTTCAACTCCAAACAGTAGTATGAGTATATGTATGTTTTTATAAATCGATATTGCACATCTAATGAAAGAGTAGAATTTGTGAAGAGTTTCTTCATCGTTTGAAAAGCTGCTCTGGCTTTTTCTATTCGGGCTCGTATTTCAGCCTCGTGGTCAAGATTATTTGTTATCCAGCAGCCCAGGTATTGGAATCTCTGCACAAATTCTATCTGCTTGTGGTATATATGGATATTATGGCCGCAGGTTGAAGTTTGTCTTATCTGTATTTATTTTCAATCCTAAGGTATAGCCTTCTCGAGTTACGGCATTTACGAGTCGTTGCAAAACAACAGCACCGTCTGCATATCTTAAGTTATTTATATATTCTTCGTTGACTTTGATCCCTTCTTCCATGTTTTCAAGGGCTTTTTGGAATATTTGCTCCGAGTATATATTAAATAGTAGCCGAGAGAATAGGCAGCCCTAGGCGTACACCTCTTCTTATCAGCATGTTTGTTATCAATGGTTCATTTATTTTAATCGACGCGGTTTGTTCCCAGCATAGATTCTTGATCAGAGTAGCATTTTTATGATCCATGTCGTGTCGTGTTAGCGTTTCTATCAGTTCTGTAAGTTTTACTCGATCAAATCTTTTGCGTAGTCAATAAAACATAGGAATGCATCTTTACATTGGTCCCAACACCTCTGCAACAGTACCTGGAAGCTAAATTGGTTGTTACTTAGGTTTTTCTCGCATTTTCTGCATATACGTTGGTGCATGATTTTTAGCAAGACTGCCAGGACTTGATTCATTAGACTAATTAATCTAAATTGAGAGCATTTATGTGCTTTTCTGTTTTTGGGCATAGCTGTGAAAGTGGATTTCAAGCAGTCTTCCGGGAAAGTTCCTGTGCTGCATATTTTGTTCATTATTAGGCTTAGGATCTGTAGGTTTTCTTCATTGATTAACTTTAACATTTCTACATATATTTCGTCCGGGCCGGCGGCCGTTTTAATGCCTTTTGCAACTTTCCATGTTAGTATGTCAAGTACTGTTACTCAAGTTTAATTCATTTGGAGTTCTGTTCTTTCATCATCAAATTGATCTTCAATATATTCTTTCCAGATGTTTCCGAGTTCCTCTGGATTTGTTACAACTTGGTTATTGTCATCTATTGATGTTGTCGGATTGAATTTTTTTTTTATACTTGTGACTTCCTCAATCTTTTTATATGCATTAAAATGGTTATGTTTTCCTATCAATTCCTCTAATTTTTGACACTTGTTTATCCATTCTTCTTTAGCTTTCCTAATGTGTCTTCTTATAACTCTCTGCGTTTCCTTGTACTACGTTTCGTTTCGACTTTTGTAAGATCTTCGCGTATCCATCAGTTCTAAAATTTCATTTGTCATCCATGGATTTTTAGTACTTCTTGTGCTGTCTTGTAGTTTTTCTCTTTGTATGGTTTCAATTGTTCTCTTGAAGGTATGCCATACGTTTTCTATTGTCTGTTTTGTTTGTGTTGTTATATCCCTAAATTTTTCATTAAGTTTATCATTGAGTACTTTCTCTGTTTCTGTGTATACGTCTGGTAGTTTAATGGGTTTCTTTTTCGTATCGTATTTGATTTTCTTCAATTTAATTGATTGTGGTCGGACTCAATATCAGCACCGGGATACGTTCTAACACCGTAGATGCCGTCTCTGTATCGTTTGGCAATCAGTATGCAATCGATTTGATATCAGATTAAGTTGTTTAGGTTGTCTCCGGGCGCTTTTTATGTGTAGAGCCTTCTCTTTGGTAGCTGGAACCAGGTGTTTGCAATCATTAGCTTCTCATCTTGGTAGAATTGAACTAGTGTTTCTCCTCTATCGTTTTTCTGATCCAGGCCAAAGTTTCCAACAATGTTTTCTGTCCTTCCTTTCCCCACTTTAGCATTGAAGTCGCCCATGACAATGTTTACGTCATGCTTCTTTGTTATCTTTATTAGCTGTTTGATCTATCAATAGAAGTTTTGTATTTGGTTTTCTGGTTTCTCTGCTGTAGGGGCATAAACTTGGATAAGATTGTGATTTCGAGGTTTGGTGTTGATTTGTAGCATAGCCATCCTGTCAGATAAGGGTACAAAATTCTTTATAAATTTCTTGCTTTCTCTGTCGACTATAAATGCCACTTCATTAGAGTGATGCGGGTCGTCGTTACATTGTGTGCTCGTCGATATTTGTTTGTCCTGCTCCAGTGCATCTCACTTCGCTAGCTTCTAGAATGTTGATTCTCATTCCTTTCATTTCTCTCACGGTGTTATGAGCTTTTCCAGGCATGAGAAGTGATTTAACGTTCCAGGTTTCAATATTCAGTTGGTGAATTTTATTCCTTTCCACTTTTGGGTGGTTCCTAACATTCATTGTGGGGATTCTTAGCACCCCTTGACTATTTAAGGCCTGCCATGGACTAGATGTCTTCGGATTTATAGAACTTGCCATAATTACATAATTTAGTGTGTTGGTTTCTCCTTGCCTTCCATACTCTTATATCTGGGATTAATGTCTTCGTCCATTGCGAAGTAATTTGATTTTCTTCCCACCTTCTTTGCCAATTTTCCATTGCCTCTTGTTTGATCTCTTTTTTTTGTAGGTTTTCCAGTTCTGCTGTATATTTTATACATTTCATCAATTTTTATATCGATAGGCATTGTACCACTAATATCGCCTCCGTTGCTGTAGTTCCATATGCGCTGCACACCCTCAGCGATATTTTTCTTTGGACTTTCATTAATATCTTTCTATATTTTTCTTTTTTTTTTAGTACTTCTTTCCACGCTGGCAACGCATATAATAGTATGGACGTCAACACCGACGTCAAAACTTTTCTTTTTCCTGCACCTGGTTCTCCGATATTTGCCATGAGCCTGGTAAGCCAATTAATAACGGTTTCGGATTTTTTACAATCGCTTTGGCGTGTTCCGTCATTCTAGTATTATTATGGTTGAGAACGACGCCGAGATATCTTAGCATTTTCGCATTTTGTATTTGCATGTTTCCCATTTCTATGTTGATATTTCGCAGTTTTCTTCTGGCTACAAGTAATACCATTTCTGTTTTCTCTTAGGCTACCATCAAGTTTTTCTCTTTTAGGATGTTTTTTATTTTTTCCATTCCATATTTTACCTTTTCTTGCAGAGCTTCTGCTGTTTTTGCTACTGCTACTAGTGGGAATTAGTGGTGATAATCTTAAGCTTTTTACAGGCAAATTTATATGCATCTCCCCAAACCTCTTGATTTAGTTCTTTACATAGTTCTTTCCCCTCCTTGACTTTAGTTTTATGTATCATTTTTCTCAATATTTTCATTTGTTCCTTATATTCTTCTTTTAATTGCGTTATTTGTACCTCATTTTGGTTTTTGTTTTTGTTTCCTAAGCTTGCTGTTTTTCTTTTCTTTATGCACTCCTGAATTGGTTCTTTATGTCGTTGTTCCACCAGTAAACTTCTTTTGGTCCCATCTTTTCGTTTAGGAAACGTTTGTTTGCAGACGTCTACTATAATTTTGTCCCATTTTCCAGATGTTAATCTATTATCTTCTTCGTTTATGATTTCCGTATATTGTTTCAGGTTTTTGTTAAATTCTTTCAAAAGTGTCTCTTTTATTTTCCACTCTTTCAATCTTCCTCTCTGGGTGTCTTGTTTCTTAACGTTCCTAGCTTCTATTATTTCACCTTCGATATTATACTTATATTACACGCTGTAGTGTCTATGTAGGACTAACTTTCGCCTCTCACAAAAGTCGGTTCCTCTCCTGTATTTGGGGTTTCTGGTCCTACTTCCTCTGACCATTCTACCAGCACTTCGCCTCTTTTACCTTCTATTTCATATTTTTTGCGTTTAAGTCCCCGGCTAATATTATATTTTTTCCTCGTAATGTTTGTATATAAGGAGGCAGTACGGTAGAAAGGCGAGAGTTCCGGCCTAACGATAATAGGAGTTAAGCAACGCTAGCCGTGGTCAGAAGTTAAATGGGTAACTTTTTACGGCTCGGTGTGTCCTTCCCCTCGACACCCAGCGGTAAAAGGGGGTAATTATAATGAATGAATAAATCAATATTCGTATATGTCCTTTAATTTCATTTAGATATTCCTCGAAATCTTCTATTTCCGCATTTGGTGATGCGTAGCAACCAACTATATTAATTTTATTCCCTACGCAGAATCTTTTAACCCTTATGTCTTTATTATAATAGACGTATCACTACATCGCCTTTGCGATGGGGGCTTGGCAGTCATTTGCTTATTTGGTTCTACCACTATTGCTTTGTCTATCTGCTCTTCTCTTGCTGTTTAATGTAGTAGGTTTTGTGCTTGCCTGTTTTTATTTAAATTGGTTTGTATTATTTTTAATATCGCCATTATCCTACCACTAGATCTTTGTATATTGGGGAGGTCATCTTGTTAGCTTTATGGCCCTGCTTGTTGCACACATAACAGTAGTATGTTGTGTTCGTGCAATCTTTAGCCACATCGTTCTTCTCATTGCATTTTAGACATTTGCCTGTCATCATTTGTTTTTCTTTACATTCAATGGCGTAGTGTCCATTATTGTGGCAGCTGTAGCATTTCAAGGATGCTAACTTTTCCACCATTCGGCACTTCGTCCGACCTATTTTAATCTTTCCCATTTGTAATATTCTATTTGTCGCTTCCATGGGTGCATTAATCTTAGCATGCTTTTAGCCCCTTTTATTGGTTCTATCATTTAGCATCACTTTCTACAGTTACTCCTAATCCTTGCTGGACTTAATCCATTACGTCTTCTTCGGTAACGGTATTTTCAAGGTCTTGAATACCTAGATCCTTGCGCTTCTGTATCTTTTCCACAGTCTTTCGTTTCTCTCTCTTCCAATTGTAGTTGTGAGCTGCTTGTCTCCTTACTGTATGTATATTTAATTTCTACATAACCTTTTTTCGTTTTGTTGATATTGTTGATTTTAACTTTAAATTTGGCTATATCTATGTTTCTTTTCATGTCCCTTAAACTCCGGCATATGATTTTCTTTCTTCCTTGGCTTTTACAACTATTTTTTCTACCGATTTCGTTTCTATACCTGTATTGTCTTTAGCTTCAGTCGAATTCTTCCTAGCGTGGATAATTATTTTGTAATTTGCCTCTCTGTCTAGCAGCTCAGTGACTTTTTTGTTAGCTGAGACATACTGCCTTAAGTGCATAGGATGATGATATCCGTTCTTCCACTTCGTTTATTTCATTTAACGTCTTGGCTATGTTCTTGACATTATCACTTCTATTTCTTCCAACAAATCTGTTTCAATCAGTCTGTTATATTTGAGATCAAAGTTGAATAGATGAAATTTATGATTTTTGCTAATTTGTGCGATGAGATTTGACGAGCAGTTTAAAGTTGGAATTGTCTTCAATTACTCCCGGAAAATATTTATATGCAATTTCTGGTTTAACTAGGCTTTTGGAAGCTCCAGTATATCAATTAAAAAAATTTCTTTTTATATGTGGTATGCAAATATAAGCTAAATTTAATGATTTCTGGATATTTATGTATTAGTATAAGCTGGGATCGTCTTCAAGGTGGTCTTCGGATGATTGAAAGCTTTCAGTGGCTAACCATTGTTGTTCAGATTCATAGTTATAGAAACATTTTGTCGTTCATCTACATATTCTTCGGGTTCTAAATAATCTTGCATGTATTCTTGATTGTTGTCGCTTTCATAATGTTCTTCTGCCACTTCCTCAGGGTCTTCCTGGTAATGAAGCTCTTCAGATACAAAATTTCTACCGTATGAACTAAGCTCTGTGGAGTAGTCTTTGTACATTTATTGTGCTTGTATTGCTTGAAGCGGTGTCGATTGTTGTTGGACCTGGACCTAACATTGTTTGGCAAATGTGGTTGAAATGTTGGTAAACTTGCCCTCTGGTAACTGGTGTTGAATTGAGGCTAAAATTTTTTTATGACGTTGCTGTTCATTCTTGAACCAGGTTGTTTCTTCTGTGGATGAATGCTGAATTTTCTTTGGAAGTCAGAATCCTGTCTTCTACTGTAAAGAACGTTTTCTTCTTTAATAACATTCTTTATAGCATCTTCTAGGGTTTCGGGGCGCATGCTTTTCAAAAAGCTGCCTAAGGGTTTTTTCAATCCGCTTAGATAAGCTTTTAACGTTAATTTATCGTATTGGGTTTTCTTAACTCTTTTCGTGGCTTCATTCTGTTTGTATAGTTGGATGTTTGAATACAATAAGCTTAGAATTTTTTGGCAAATTTCGAAAAATTCCGGAGCTGTTTCATTTTTCTGTTTTAATAACATTAAATCTCTTAATAAAGAACTTTCAGATTTCTGGTCTGAAAGAGATCTGTTTAGAAGCTGTTTTAATTTGTTTCAAGCTGCATTTTCTCTACCCCTAGTGACTAATAATGCTCTTCATGTTAATTCCGTTCTTAACGCTAATAAAATGAAGTTATTTACAAATGAATCTGGTTTATTTGCCAAAAATTGACTTGTTATTACTTTTAGTGAGCGCACATACTCTGATATGTGTGGGATGCCATCGAACTCTGGTGTAATTTTTAAATATTCGAAGTGGAAAGTTTGTTGTTGTTGTTGTGCCATTCCTCTAGAATTGTTGTCTACTAAATTTAAATTTTCTAGTGAATGTGCTAGGTGTTTTCCTTCTTGCATCTGACTTTTGACTTTGCTTATTTTTATTTATTTTGTTATTTTATAATTAGTTAAAATAGGAAAGAATGATTTTTAGAATATTTGAAGGGTTCCTTTACTAAACAGTTATTGCGTACTCCAACCATCTTAGCATGAATAATACACCGCTTTAATTGAGGCTAGTACTAAGTTAAGTTTAATTTGTTTCAAATATTTGTTTTTGCTTCAAGTTTTAGTTTTCTAACGTACAACCCAACATGTAAATTCTGTTTTTGTTGTAATTGAATTTGTTGTTAGTGTCTTACAATAATAGAACAGTTGCTTTCATTGTTTTCACTGCCGTTTTCTTTCTTGCGTTGCATTGTTACGTCCAGCTGCTGGAAGATGTGTGCTGTGTGAGCTGTGGTCCTCGAGCTGCAGGTGTGAACATTCGGCGATGTTTGTCCTCTGAACTAGCTAGCTGGTCGGTCTGGTGAACGCTTAAGCATTAAATTGCACGAATTTGCGGACTTGCAAAAATTATTTTTTAAAAATGACATAAAAAACGAGTTACAAGCGTTTTCTTCGTCAATTCTTACTTTTCACTTTTCGGTATCTGTTATAAAATACATCTACAGCTTTACCTTGAAACTAAGCTATTTATATTCTACACAAGAGAATGCATTTATCAAAGAATAGTTATGTACCTAATATCTTTTTAATTAAATAGACCTTATATAACTTCCAGACTATACTGATAATGAAAAATAAAAATAAACAATTAAAACAGTCTTAATTGTGCTTTTTTAAGTATCAGATGCTTATTATTTATTTATTTCTCCATAACTTCCAGTCTTTTAGATGCAGTAGCGAACTGTGCTATAATAAAATAAGAATTCTCTTTTGATAAAATGCTATACAATCTAATAAAAAACCCACATCAACACAACATTTGTTGTTCCACTACAAAAACTACAGAAAACTAAACTTCAGTTTCCCTTACCTTAATACCTGGCAATGCCGCATCGATATAAAGCAGCCTTTTTTCATTATGTCGTTGGTTTATCCCTTTTATTACCTTGTCATTAAGCGTTTACCTTTTTTCCAATTTACTAAAACAATATTTTCAGTACACATAAAGTGTGAACGGTGATTTTTATATTCCGCTAGATGCGCCGGAGGCGTCTAGATGCCGGTCACGTTATTTCAGAGTACTGGTCGAGTCGCCAGCCATTCCACCCTGATCTACCCAAGGAAGTTTGCAAACTTAATAAAAACAGTAAACTTGACTCCTTAACGCAGATTTATATATGTGTAGGGGGTTTTATTGGTTTGATTTTCGTTTTTTGATTAGAACACGCAACTAACTAAAAGTAAATTCTTCTTCTCGGCGCCTACTTTGTTTTCATTGCTTGTCCGTTTGCTTCGAAGCTCGACTCTTAAAACAATCCTGTAATTCTTGGTAACCCTAAAGTAAATCGTTTCATCCTTTAAAAATTGATTAAGGTTTTACATTAAGTGCAACTCATGTATAAATAATTATTCAGAATTTAAGGCAAATTCCTTTAATGTCAAATATTAATTATTTCGAGTGCTCAGGAGGGAAGAGCTCTTAAGAAGCGTCGAACGTGCTTTGAATTCAGCCGGTTCTAGAACGTATGTGTCTGAAACACACTTTTAACTAAATTTGAGCTTCAAAAGTTGTTTAAAGCTGCTTGGGTTATGTCTTATACGTAGGGCACTTATTTACTAATACAGAAAATAAATTTAAAGCGAAAAATAAATAATGCAAAGGAAGCGCATTGAATATGTCGTTAATATTTCTTGTAAGAGTTTTAGTCCGTACAAAATGCTGAAAATAACTTGAAAGAGCTTTTCGCTCAAACATGGCATTGCAATATAAGCTTTCGATTTCCACGCAGAAAAGTTTTCTTGTTCTCTGGATGAATGAGAAAATTTTCTGGTGGTGTGCGCTCTTCTGATATCTATTTACTTGAATAGCAATAAACTAACTAATGATAAAGTTTCAATTGAGATAAACTTTGGGCTACATAAAAGCTTGTGCAGCTTGCAGGAGTTTCGAGAACTTTTTCAAGAAAAGAAAGGAAAGATAAAAAGATAAGCGAGAAAAGTAAATTTAGTGAAAAATTCTAAACTTCTTTTATATCTTCAATATTGTGTGGACCGCTGAATGCAAACATATTACATTTTCTAAAGCAGATAGTCTGGAAATTCTTTTCGTTTAATAGCCATTGGGAACACATAGGTATGTAAAATATCCCCAATATTTCTTTGGAAAGGTTTTATTATCCGCGTAAAATTTTTTAAGGTATTGTTTGTAATATAAACAGTGTCGGTGTCAGTTCCGTCAACGTCGAAGAATTTAAGAGAAAAAGCACCTGAATAATAGATTTATTACATTTTTTATAAAAGTAGCAAGCTAAGGTAGATACACGACTCGTTTTTAACTTGCTTTAACAATGAACATTGTAAGCAATGACGCATTGCTGTAGATACCGTTATCCAATGGAGGATATTCATTGCGCAATTTACATTTTGATTTTTTTTTCATATTTTGGAGTAAATCTCTAGGCTCTAATGTAATAAGAATTTGTTCGACCGGTGAGTTACTTGTCGAGGACCTGACCGTCGAATATGATAATTTATTTTATGCATTTCAAATGTTTATAATTGGCAACTTCTGACATTGACAACTAGTTGTAAAGTACACTAGCGTCTGCGGACAGGCATGGAGCAATCAAGAGTGATGACCTATTGAAATAACTGATATGTGATATGATGTAAACATATCTTTCCACCCTTATAACGTCTCGAGGGCTGTACTGAATTATTACGTTCTTGTTTATAACAAAAATGAATTTAGCTTACGGGGGAAAAATGTTGTATACGTCCCATGGGAGTAAGTAATATTACAGTCTCGACGTCTTGACTGTAACCAATTACTTTCCTCCATTGGTACTTAAATAACTACTTGAATATTTAGTTTTTCGATACAGGTTGGTAAACCTTTTTATTTGGGAAATTCTTTTCTTGTAGAGACCGTCTGCTGCATTTTTGCAACGTTGCGCCATTGTTTTCTGGGGAAGATAAGTCACATTCGAAAACTTACCTCCTAGGATTGATGGCTCAGGTCTACGTCTTGCTATAAAATTCCCTATTAGCGATTGGCAAGCTTACTTCTAAACTGCAAGTGACTCATCGGTTTCTTTGTGGATTAGTTATTTTTAGTTTCTTTATAAAGAATGAATGCGTTGACAATGGCTGCATCCAGAATATAATAGAGAAGCTTCATCCGTCATCTCCTGCTCTTCCAAGTAATGCATTATGTAGCTATGCGTTGATCAAAACGATCAACGTCTCCCATATACTTGTTGTAATTCACAAGCAATATTGTTTCGCGTTTTCCAGCCTTGTTGGTTCGAAGAACTTAGCCGTGAAACTTTCTTCAGGACTGGATGAACGATAACTACTACCTGCATCTGCATACTATTCATCAGTATTCATCGCTTTCATCACTTCTCAATATATGAACAGCTTCTTGAAGCAACTGGCTCTGTGTAAGGGGTTTTGTTTTAATATAATATGTACACATGGTCACAGACGTGTGTCGGTCTTCCCTCTAGACCATGCCATGTCAAATATTCCGCTACTGTAGACCATGTGAGTCGTAATTACTGTAGATTGTAAGAAAATACCCGGCTCACGCTTGTGTCAGTGGTCTCTCAGAATAATAGAACAGTCGCATATTTGTGATGCTTGGTAGCCTACGTGTTAATCGGGTGCTATAAACCTCAGGGAAGTACACCAGAACTGTATCCAGAACTAAAGTGTAAAGATGTTGTTCTTGTAGTTGTGAACAATGCCCAGCTGGAAATTTTAAGACAATTTGGTGATGATTGTTTTTGCATTGATGAAACTCATGGTTTTAATGCCTATGACTTTCAACTTTTTGCTTTAATGGTTTTGGATAATGTTAGGCAGGGTTTCCCTCGTTATTTTTTATTTTCTAATGTGGGGGATACACCGGCAATGACTTTGTCTTTTAAAGTAATTAAAGCATGTTTGGGTGATATGTCCAATATAGACAATACATTTTGAAATGCCTTAGTCTAGCTAATCATCAACTAGATTGTAGTTGGCATGTTCATCGTGGTTGGCGAAACAATTTAAATAAAATAAAAATAAAAAAAGCAAATTGTTTATAAAATATTAAAGATTGTTATATATGAGACTGATGTGCATTCATTTAATATTATCGTACATAATATGTTAAATAATAATTTGTACATTGATCTACACTAATGATCCAGACACCATTGAATTTGGTAGGTATTTTCAAAAATACTTTGCTTCTTGTAAAAGTTGGGCCTACTCTCACCGTAAACACTGTGGTATTAATACAAACATGAACAAAATAATAATAGTATATTATTCAACGAGCACATAATGTAGGCTATTATTCAAGAGGATGAAGTTTACACACTCGCCTTCGGCTCGTGTGTAAATCATCCGAGGAAGATCTAGAGGGGGACTCCCCTGAGACAGCCGATGTCCAAATTCTTGAATATGTAGAAGTCAATGAAAGTAAACAATCTTCACAAAGAAAGTTTTAGACCTGGAATACAAGGATCTTCTGAAGACGATGCCAAACATTAAATATTTTGAGATTATAACAATTTCTATTTTTTATATCTATAAATAGGCAACGAACAAAACACCGCCAGTGAATAAAATCTATAATACACTAGTGTTTTATGAGTATGATTATATCCCTATGGTTACGCGTATAACGACTATATTATTGAAGAGTCGTAGATACAATATATTTACTTTGTTGGGAAAAAAGTAAAAAGGTTAAATAAAGCAATATTTTTATTAATGAAATTTAGAAGAGACAAGCTGTTCTACAGACTTGTGACACTACATAAGAATAATTCATTATTAATGTTCTTATACTTTTTTTTCTCTTCCATTTTGTCCAGCATCTGATGGGTTATCCAAGGTTTTTTAATCCTCTTACCCTTCTTGTATCCTAACTCTGCTTTAGCCATTTTCTTTATTCCAAACTTAATTGCATTCCATTTTTGATTTGAACCGTAATCGCATGTTTTTAGCTTCCTTATTGCCCTTTCCATTTTGCAGCCAATCTCTACTTTATCCATACTTTTTAATTTTTTCAAGTCTCATTTCCTTACGCTTCGCACAGTCTTTACTCTCTTAAGTCTTATGCGAATCTCTGCCATTAGTAGTACATGATCCGTGTTTATATGGGTTCTGGCTCATTCAGTAGGCACATCGATTGTTAAATTCATTTTTTTTTGGGTCAAAAGATACTCTATCTAGAGGTTGTGTTTTATGGGACGTATGTGAAGGCAAGAACTTCATATCGTCCAAAACGAGACATACTGCATGATCTTTAAAATGTCGAATAATATTTAGAAAGTGCTCCATCCATTTCCTAAAAATCTTACCGTTGCTCCAGCCATTTGAACTAGCGTGGCCTTTTGATCCTGAATGAAGCATTTTTCATCAGCTTGTCTTTCATATTCTTTCTAGGAAATATGATAAATGACGGAATATAAATTCCAGCCGGATTACCACAACAAATACAAATAGTACAAGTCCCCCTTCTTTTACCACTCGTAATTTTGCCTATTTGCTCAACTCCCTTCGGTGCCAATATTCTTGATGGTTCAAGAACAGTTTGCAATCCACTTTCATCTACATTATAAATATCACTAACGGAATAATTACTTATTCTTTCTTACGTGCCAAAATAAACTTTAAGCCACAGGCTTATAATCAGCGACTAGAAGGCACGAAGAACTAAGTTCGCTGATACCCAGACTAGCAAACAGTCAAAGACGGCTAGGTTAGAAATGCCTACTTACCACTGAAATAGCTCAAAATTGGTGTTATTGAAAAGTGCCACTATGGATTCAGCCAGATAACAAGATTCAAAAGGATCATAGTCCCTCTTAAATCGGCAACAGCTATACAAATACTTACTTAAACTTTCTGAAACAAAAGCTTACTTAAGACGTTAAACCGCCTTATACAAAAATATTTTCAATTCACCCTGTATAAATGTTTCTTTAATTAAATTTGGAATAATTACATCGAATCATCAAGTCATTTTCTTTCACCCAAAAGGGTGTAAACACTGATATTAATAAGTGGTAAACGGTGATATTAATAAGTGTTTGCTAACCTTTGCATAGCTGTACGATCCAAATTCTTACTCATATGGGCAACTGCATATCTATGTACTTGGAGCACCAAAGACTAGCCGTATTTATGCAACGATGAAAGACAAAACGACAACGAATACCACTGGACTCCGCTCAACAGCAAAAGGAAAGGAAGGGCGACATCCTACTTCCGAAAAATGTGCTTTAAAAGGTAGCCTTTTTGAAATCCAGCACTACGCTGATATACTTTAAGGACACTTCACAAAAACGATAAACTTCATGGGCCACAACAGCTAAATTTTCATGGAAAACGTCTCAGAAAACTTCCCCCACCAGCGTTTACGAGTTTCGTCTACAAAGCCCCAGAACTATTACGCAGATTGCTACCTCACGGAAGCAACTACTCTCCACAATTCTATTCTTCAATAGAGGTCACCGCACATCAGAATTTGAATTAATTATCGCGGGTTAATGTTACGAAATATAAAGACCTTAACATCTTTTCATGTAAGACTGAAAGGTTGTCAGAAAATCCATCAAGTTCACTTTTGTTAAAGTCTACAACACAACTTATATTTGTCGCTTCAGGAGATCTGAGTGATATACCCTGGTACCTCTTCAAAAATAGTCAATAAAAATCCCACTTCGCGACTTTTCCAGTTTTTCTATCTTGGAATCTGTCGTCAACAGCAAGTTTTTAACTAAACTGGTATACCAGTGCTAGACCGGTGTCTTTCTCGACATCGAACGTGCCTTTGACAAGGTCTGGCACGAGGGGCTCCTTCAAAAGCTCCTTAACGCCCAACTACCAACAGGCTTCGTCAGACTCATAAACAGCTATCTATCTCACCGACAGCACAGAGTGCGTGTCAATGGCATACTCTCCAATTCATTCACGCCCAGAGCTGGGGTGCCCCAAGGCTCGATCCTCGCCCCCATCCTCTTCATCCTATACTGTTACGATATACAAAGACCCGAGCTCCAACCAGCCCGCAATCTTCAATCCTCGACAGTCCGAATCACACAGTACGCCGACAACACTGCTCTCTGGGCTAGCGGCGCCAACGCCAGGACTGCTGGCCGTCACCTAGCTCGGGCACTCGCTCAGCTGGAGGACTGGTTTCGACTCTGGCGACTCAAACCCAACCCACAAAAATCACAGGCGATCCTTTTCCGCCACCCATTCAAAGGAAAATGTCCCCGCTTCCGAGAAGGAGCCATCCAAATCGACCTCTTGGGCACCCGCCTCCAAGTCTCTCCTACCATACAATATCTAGGGTGCACCTTCACCCGTACTCTCACCTGGACCGCGGAACTGCACAGATGTCTCGACGCTGTTCAGAACCGCGCCTCCATTCTCTCAGTGCTCCACGGAAGCTTTCGGGGTTGCCACCCCAAGACCCTTATCCACACATATAAAACTTTCGTCAGGCCCCTCATAGACTTTCGACACCCATGCTGCTGCGCCCTCAAACCTTATCAAAAACACAGTCTTCGACGGAAAGAGAGGCGGGTCTGTCGGGGGATGCTTGGCCTGGATCGCATGCACCCCTCCGCGGAGGTATGCGACCGGGCCGGCATTCTCCCTATAGACGCGCGGCTCGAGTTCCTCCAAGGTCGCTACGTTCATCGAGCCATCGAACTCAACCGGGAAACTCAACTTGCCATCCTGGCCACGCCGGCCGGACACCAGCCCCGCCATGTCACCTACAAATTTAAATACCCACCTGCCACCTATCTAGTCAATGCCACCACTCTGACCCCAGATCTGGAGGATGTGCTCGAAAATATTCCCATCGCACTAAGATAACCTTCCAGAATCATACACCAACCCACCCTCCTCTGCGCCCAACTACCCTCACTAATACAACCAACAAAAGATACTGCTCCCTATGTCTGTTCCGCCGAGGAGCCATTCCATTCTGTTCTCGCCGGGGTTTTCCGTGGTTTCCCCGGCGGTGAAGGCAAATGCTGGAACAGTATCTGCATCAATCCACAGCGCACACTAAATACAATTAAACACTCACAAAGCACAACACTACTACACACACACTCCCACACTTCACAATACACCAAAACCAACACCGTTCTGAGGGGAACCGTTTTTTTCTTGGTGCTTCCTGCCACTTCAATTCAACTCGTTACATAAATCAGCCAACACCGCCCCTGACCGGCGGCAGTTGGATGTCCTTCGGCACGTTGGCATCTTGGCACTTGGCGCCCTACACCAACACCAACATCGGTACGAGCCATAACATAATACAACATCTACTCCAACCAACATCCAACCAATTGGACCACAGCGTGCAATCCACTCCAAGCTATAGAGGAATTAAATTTCCTAAATAGCAGCCACCTCCGAGGAGGTGGTAGCCACCTGCGGTGGCATTCATTGAGCAGCAGTGCTAGAGACTCCTTAATGCTCAATCCGTAGTAACGTTGGGACAACTTTATCGTGACATTACGGATAGCACTATTGAGATCTTTGGTGCTCTAATGTTCCTTTTTTGATAAGAACGAGGCATCTCCAATCAAATATAGCTATTAAAACAAGTGTTTTATAGACGGTTTAGAAATAGGGGTCGTAGTTTTTACTACAAGCGAGTATTACTATCCACCAAGATTTTTAAACTATCGAAAACGTGTTGTGGGTAAGATCTTTTTCTAATGCTCGTGTTCTAAGAAACTTTGAAGCACGTTGCTGCTGACGACGTGATTTATAGAGCACAACGTATTTTATAGCAAACTTAATAAGCGAATTCTAACACTCCATAGAAACAGTGGCTATGATGGCATACTTTTTTTTAATAGGCCATATTTCAAGAATCTCAAGAGTTACGATGATATGGAAAGATATTCTTATAAAGCTATATCTTATTATTTTGCTAAAGCTTAAATACATCAGCCACGAATAAACCCAAGCTGGAGATTTTTTATATATATTTTTGTGTAAACTGTGCCATCATACCTAAATACTCTTTTTGGGTAATAAATACAGAAATAAAGCTAAAAAAATATTTATTTTTCGAAACATACTAGCTTCTGTTTTAATAAAAATGCGCCGTGTTTCGTAAACAACGCGAAACTGAGTGTTTTAAAGAATCTTGATTTTCTCAAAAATGGTTTAGTTTACGAAAAAAACCGAAGGAGGGCAAATTTTTTACAAACTAAAGTTGTTTTTACGTGTTCCCATCAACTTTGTAAAATGTTGGCCATACAAAAAGTTTTGAGTTTTTCATGAAAACTTTTTATACGATTTGTAAATTTCGACAATATTTTAGCATAGGGACTAATTCTAATGGCACCCAATAGAATACCAAGTTTGAAGAAGATTCGTTGATTCATTTGGACACAGTAAAGAACTAACCATTTTCTTCCCATCTTAATTCCGTATACAAATTTCATCATACTGTTAGATTCATGTCATATTCTTATAAATTTATTTATTCTTTTTTACATGTGTTTGATTAATTAGGACTGATAATTAATAATAAATTAATAGGAACAGTTTTTATTCATCCAATTATTATTTTGTTTAGACCAACTTATTAAACAATTATCCATGTTAGTAATGTTATTTATTAATTATTACAAATATTAGACTCATACATATTTGTCAAAATTCAAAGTTTCCATCTCTGCTCTTTGTGCGTTCTAGGAAGTGAACTTTATAATAAGTGTATACAAAGATAACATTACTTCCTAAGTTTCTGCATTCTGTATTCAGTTCTGTTAACATTAATACATAATATGTTTATAAATTGTTAATTCAAATAATCAAGTGTATTACCAAATCCGAGTCACCGCTGGGACACACAATACATTTATAGCATTTCCGCAGGCATCATGTTGCACTAGGAAAGTATTGGCTATGAAATTATTTAGAACGCTCAGATGATTAGTTCCGTCCGTAGATGAAGCAAAATTATCTGTTTTTACGATAGGGTTTCTCACAAATTATAAAATCTACAGAACTTTCAAAATGTAATCCATTTATTGTTATTATCATTATTGCACAAACTAATTTTTTAGTCACAGCAAAAAAGTTAGATTTGTAGTTTGCCCCTAAGGAGTCGTTCAAGTACTTTTCATCTTTCACAGCCTGTATACAGAGCGTAATAAGAGCGATTTTAATTTTGTTTCCGACATTTTTTATATCATGTCCGATCATTATTATTATTGGAAGGGACCTCTCACCAATGAGGAATTAGTTGAGGAGTTGGAAAAGATCCTCTACAGGATCTTCAAGGTTGCTGCGTAACAACACCGAAGCTACCAAGAAAATTGAATTGATTTGATTTTAATCGAATGTCGTTGGCGATTACGATCCCGACTCGGTGAAAGATAAACCTTACAATCTGAATAAACCAATCTTCTAGAAGCAGCATTTCTTAAAAATAGAGACAGCGATGACGAACAATCTGAATAATTGGAGCAGATTTTGACCTTTTTTTATTATTGCTCTTTTATTTTTGAAATTACTGTTATTTTTAATAGGTTCAATCCGAGTATCCTGTTGATTTTTTTACATTTTTCTCACGAAGAGTTTTATTGATTCATTTGTTCAGCAGTCCAATTTATAAAAGCTGAAAGCCTTTGTTGGGATACTGATAATCATGGGATTTAACAGTTTGTCGCAGCTGAAAAAATATTGATCGTAGTATTGCAATTATCCAAAACGTTGATAAATAAATAATTCTGGATATATTTGGACAACTTCTTCACAACAATACCACTCGTACGAAAGTTATCAGACAGGGGCCTGTTTGGTTGTAAGACGATTCGCCAAACAAGAAATCATTTTCCAGAACGAACGCTGTTGGAAGACAAAAAGCTGGCTATAAGCCAATCTGACTATTAATATGGAATGGGGTGTCTGTTACGAAATGGAAGGATCGAGGCAACAAAACTGTAACAGTGTGCAGTAATAATTAATGCATAATACAGCCGACCACGACCAAGTTCTCTGGACCAACAAGGCTGGGGAACGCGAAACAATTGTTTGTGGACTACAACAAACATATGGGAGACGTTGGTCGTTTTGATTTACATAATGCAATACTTGGAAGAGCAGGAGATGGTGGATGGATCTAATTACAAAACAGTTGGAATTTCTTATTTATAGTTTTAGAAACGGATCAGGCTTTCCAGGGCCATCTACAGTGGTCTAAGGTCAGATGTTAACCTTTCATTGACTTTCTCAACGAATAAAATACAAACTTGGATGGGACTACTTCTTTTAACAGGCCATCTGAGGTGGGCCAAGATGGGGCTTTGCCTTTTTGCGTCATTCTTACCGGACCTAAACATAAACGAATCGGAATTTTTTGTTGGTTGGCTAGGAAACGGGTTGGGCTTCACCTCCATTTTTGTATATCGGCGAAAGACATTATTATTTTAAAAATAAAGGAAAATGTCTGTAAAGGTGTTAAAGATGGGTATACACAAAAAGTACGACGAAGTGGAAGTAAAATAAGTCATAATACAGTTTAATTAGGGCAAAAAAGGGGTATCCCGGAAAAGTTCACAAAAGTTTTGATATTTTGTAGGGTGTTTGGATGGGGGGGGGGGTCTTCCTGATGTATGTAACATAATTATCCCCCTCCCTTTTGGTGAACTTGCCTAGGTACAAGACAAAATGAGAATGTCGATCTTAGCAAAACAGATATTCTGTACAAAATTAAACTAGACAAGATTTGCTACAAAATCGATTCAATTCATTTTTTTCTAGAGATAAGTGTTTTCGAGATAATTGACTTTGAAATTTGAGGTGTTTTAGGAATTGGTACAAAAGACTGTCGTATACTTGCTACCATTGAAAGTAATTTGCCAACCGTGACCATGAAACCTTATTTTGAATAATATTGTATTATCTGGGTATGCAAAATTTTAAATATGGTTCGAATTTTAGAGGGGGGAGGTACTTCTGGATACTTTAAAAATACATTCATTTGTTTGTCGCGATGATTGTTTTTGAGATAATTGAGTTTGAAATTTGAGGTGTTTTAGAAATTGGGTGCAATTGTTTTGTAGTGTCATTCGAATTGTCAGACGAGAAACATTCTGTGAATCTTATAGTATTGTAGTATTATCGATTCTGCTTTCACGTGTTTTTACATTACTCGCTATGGACCCTGAGAAGTGTTTCATATGTGGGAAAAATCTGGAAGCATCTAGAGGTATTGAAACTTTAGTTAAGGCTGACATTCAAAGGAAGGACGGTAAAAGTGCCCTGTTGAGTGATAAGTTTAGCGTGAAACATTACAATTTGTGTAAAAAGTATTACATTAAACCTAAAGCCATCAGAACGCACCTCAGAAAATTATCTGATGCCTCAAATCAATTGAGTACATCACGTTCCTCTGCACCTAAATTTGACTTTAAAATCATTTGCCTATTCTGCACTGGAGTGATAGACGACGACTTCAAAAACAAAGAAAGCAAAAAACCTGTGAAAAAGCGAAGGTATGCGTATGCAGTAAGGAGTTTTGATTTTCATACGAGCGTTGTTAAAACAGCACAGAAACGAGGAGATAGTTGGGCTGATGAAGTAAAAACTCGCTTGACTTACACTTCTGATTTATAGTAGCCGCTGGCGGAATCTATCACCATGACTGCTACATCAAGTTTAGGTGTAAAACTCTTTCTATAGCAGGAAAAAACGTAGTATTGAGTATTCAGGAAATGAATATATGGCTGCAGCCATGGAGGAGATATGCGATTTTTTGGAGAAAAATGATTACTGTCAGTATTCTCTGTGTCTGACTGGAGAAGCGCCCCATGAGAAACGGTGAAAGCCAAGCTGGAACAGCAGTATGGTGACCGTATTATTATTTCAGTGTCACGCACCAAAGAGACAGTGGTGTGCTTTAAGGATGTTGGTATGAAAAAATAGTAGACTTTTGGTATGATAAAAGGAAAGCGGATGCATGTGAGGAAAAAGTTAAAATCGTGAAGAGAACTGCAGAGTTCATACGTGATGAAATGAAGTCAATGTTTTATGTAACTAAGAAATTTCGACCAGGTGACAGTTTTCTCAAGAATTCTGAAATTGATATTCCAAGCCTTTTCATGGTTTTTTTGATGCACCTACTGCTGGGTGGAAAGACGGTGAGTGAATTACCTACATAGGGAATCGAAAAAAAATGTTTAGCAATAGCTCACGCAATAATTGCTATTGTACGTCTTCGATCTTTTGTTTCTTGTGTGGTGGATAGCCTATTCCTATATTTACACTGAAAAATTGGCTTTAAAAGTTTGATTAACCTTATATCTAGCCTAGGATTTTGTTCATCCTGTTCTACAGCCCAGCTTATGGAAAAGTCTGCCATTAAAAGTGGCCCACCAAAAACAGAAGAAGCCTACTGTCAGTTCATCTTTGATAATGCTGACTTCAACGCATGCACAGTCGACGGTCTGAATACCTTTCATGCTATGGGAAGTATTGCTTGTTTAACCCTATCAAGTTCTGTCCAAAGGAGCAGGAAATTCTTAAGTTAAAATCAATTCCTTCTGCAGAGAGTTCAGGAAACCTTAGTGTACTTCCTTTGGAAGTTTATGAAAGTAAAGGGAACGGATTGAAGAAGGCAGTTATGAACGATTTTCCGGTCTTTTCTGAAGACATTCCCTCTGTAAGTACCTGTGACAACTTGTGGATGACTGCTCAATAGCTTGGAATATGTGACGTACCAGGATATAAGGGTTTTATGCACAGCGTGACGAAGGGACTGTACAGTGAAAAGAGCAAGGTCATTGCTCTTTCTTTCATTAACTCATCACTTTTTGATCTTCAAACTATATACACAGTTATAAAGTTTGCAACTGAATATTCTGAGAAAATGAAGCACACTTCAGTGGTAGCTACTTTCAATCAGTCTCTGTACATGAAGTACAAGACGATTATCACAGCATCTCCTAGCAACTCACAGCTGTCAAATATTGTGGTGAAGCTCGGTGGATTTCACCTCCTAATCAGCTTTCGAGGATGCATTGGATACTTCATGGGAGGAAGCGGGCTGAAAGAACTACTGAGCACAATCTATGCTCCAGTATCCGTAGATAAAGTGCTCCTAGGTAAGGCTTATTCTCAAGCAGTTAGGGGTCATTTGCTAGTCCAAAAAGCTTTAGCCAGAGTCGTAATTAAAGAAATTCATTTCAGTGTCCAAGAACGGCAAGCTGTAAATGAATTGACAAAGGATTTCTTAAATGAGCCACCTTCCTGTGAAAAAATAAATGATAACCCACACATCAAGGTCCTTGCAAATAAGTTAAAGTTGTTGCAGATTGAACAGAATGATCCAACTGCTGCTTTATGGGTACAGTACTTCAGAATGGTGACTGATGAAAGAATTCATCAGTGCAGAACGTGTTGGTGATTGTAATGCTCGCATCAAACTTGTACAGCAGGTGACCCCACTTATCCATGCCTGTGGTGATTTCCCATATGCAAAAACATGCCAACTTTACCTCCCATACGTGATGAATTTGGAGAGCACCATGACAAATGGAGCATTTGATAAGTTTGTCAAAAATAGCTACTTCACTGTGCAAAGGAGTGATAAATTTTGGACTGGAGTCTGGTCTGATATGACAATAGAGCAGACTCTAATGCGTGCGATGAAAGCTACTGGCGGTGTTACTCGAGTGCGTGGTATAACAGATAGTGTTATAAGCAAATGGGTTCAAGGTGTCACGGCACCTTAGATATTGTGACATCACTTGATGAATTTTGTGACATTTATTCATCTAGTGGTAAACAACATAGCGCCGCGAGAAATGCAGCGGACATTACTAAACTTTCCTGAAACATGCGATATCATGTCAACACAAACTGGGGTGATTGGAGTTAAAACTGTAACTTGTTTCAACGCTCTACAAATCGGTAAGCAAGCAATGAGCCAAATGGTCGGGAAGCAATTTACTGATATAAAACTATCGCGAAAAGACAGAGCACTTTCCCTTTTAAGCATGAGTAGTTCAATTAGGACTGATGACGAAATCATACCAGTGGAACGTCAAGTACTGTTCCAAAGAACTTGCATCAACAAACAGTGCAATGAAGATCTGCAAAAGTATCTGCAGTACGAATTAGCACCGATGCCTCTTTACCTGCTTGACGAGCACTTTCCCTTTTAAGCATGAGTAGTTCAATTAGGATTGATGACGAAATCATACCAGTAGAACCTCAAGTACTGTTCCAAAAAATTTGCATCAACAAACAGAGCAATGAAGATCTGCAGAAGTATCTGCAGTACGAATTAGCACCGATGCCTCTTTCCTTGCTTGACGAACGCGGCATGCGTAAAACAAAAAGGCTGCTACTTACCCACTGTTCGAAGCCGTACATGATGAATTCGACTTGCAAAGCCACGCCATTGTCGTGGATGGAGGAATCCTTTTACATTAAATGGTGTGGTCTATGGGTTCAACTGTGTCTGCAATTTGTGACAGCTATATTAAATGTATCACAAAGCGCTACTGTTCCATCCATTGCTCAGTGATGTTCGATGGATACTCCAACTCAGTCAACAGCACTAAAATTGCTGAGGAAAATCAAAAAATTAAAAGGATAATGTAAGTTGACATTAATTTCGACCTTCACAGTATTCTCACAGTACCTCAAGAACAGTTTCTGGCAAACAAAACCAACAAGGAGGGGCTGATTAAGTTGTTATCCTCGGAATTGCAGGACAGAGATATAGAGTGTGTTCAGAGTGCCAGTGATGCTGACACTTTGCTTGTTGGGAAGGCCACTGAAAAATCTAGTGTATATGAAGATGTAGTTGTAGTTGATGAGGATATAGATCTCCTTGTACTCCTCACAGCTTTTGTACTAGCCAAATGAAAGGGGGCTAATTATGTTACATACATCAGGAAACGCCCCCAAATACCCTACAAAGTATCAAAACTTTTGTAAACTTTTTTGGGAAAAGTCCTAGTTTGACTGTACTACCAGCTTGAAGAGGAAAGATGTTTCGTAAATGTTTACAAAATGCTTAAGATGATTCTTATATGCAGAATAGTTTATCTTAATACGAAAAGTTTGTAAAAACAATTATCCACAAATTACGATTTCCAAAGCAACGGGTGCAACAAAATGCAGAATTCCCAGAAATCCTTTAAATTCTTTGTGCAATGTAAAACTCTTTGCGTCTTTATTATTTCCAAAACAGTTTGAGAAATTAGCTGCTTATACTACAAATGTGTAAAGTGACGCTTTCTGAACGAGTAGAAAAAGCAGAACTTCACGGGTTTAAAAAAGACAATTTGCACTCGAGTTATAATTGTTTGCACGGTCGTATTCTAAAGAAATTAATAAAGAAAAATTATTGATGGTAGATTAGAAAATGAAGTCGACCATGACCATAAGTGTGTCTCATGAATTCAATATAACATCGATGCGACTTTATAACATCGATAGGGTAAACGCACTTAATTACGTCCGGCTCCAGCAGTCTACCGACGAATCAATTATTGTTTTATAAATAAATTATGGCACCATAAATAACGGAGATTTTTAGCTCTGTGTTATCTACCATCCTTCGTTTTAAGGATTATGTTACATTCATTCTGGTAAATAAAAGTTATATGTTAATTATTAGCATTTATTTACTGCCAGTACGTGATTGTGTTCTTTTCAAAAAAAAATCTAATTTTAGGAAATCAACATGTCCACACAACAACTTAAGTAAAAAATTAACCTTTAAAGAGTATCATGTAAAAAGTCGGAATTACATTCATTTGTTTATTAATTATTACTTATTTTGTATTTGCATGTATTTTTTAAAATAAATTCTTTTCGTTTCAATAAATCGTTTATGAGCAAATGCAAGAAAGGTATAAAATTGTTAAATCATTTTATGCTTATGGCGAGTAATGAAGATATCGCTAAAAAATATTTAATTTGCTAAACATGTGATGCGAATAAAGCTTCCAAGAACTCATGTAATCATTTAAGAAATAATCATTCCTCACCTTTATACATTGTTTATAGCTTTATTTCTTAAATGACGGTGGATTTCTAGTAAACAGTGGCGGCTTATGGAGACAAAGTACCGGTTTTGATGAATTATTTTTTTTTCTAATATAAAACTAAGCGTTTTATGACTTTTGACGATTGAGTATGTCTACCATTTAAATATGCATAACTAGGTATACAGAAAGTTTCATTGATAAGTATTATTTCGTTTTAAATTTAAACAACTTTGAACTTCAAATATTGTTTATGTGGCAGAGTATTGGTGCTTTTACCCTACATCAAATAATTTGCAAATGTGTATAATTGGCAACTTTTGACATTGACAACTAGTTGTAAGGTACCAACCTTAAAGGCGGTCGTGTAAAAAAAATCTAAATGAAGGAAAATTTCTAACACTTTTGTACATCAAAAATAGTACATCGTGTATTAACATTATCATAAACAAAAAGTAAAAATCTATCAGCAATTATAACGAAGAGCATGTAAGAGTAATGAACTAACATAAGCATAACAATAAGTGACATTATAACTTGCGGATTGTACAAAAAGAATGTCTAGAATTTTAACATTGCAGTTATCAAATCTTTCATTCAATTTACTTTGTAGTTCGATCAAAGTTTCTGAAGTAAGTAAAGTATCTCCGAGACCGCTAAAAATCAAAAACTTTTCTTATGATGGTTTCCTCAATTTTTAAAAATTACAAAATTACAATCTATTGTTGAAATAAAGAAAAATCTTATTTTAGGCTGTAAATCGAAAAAAAACAAGTTATTAAATTTTTGTTTTCACCAGCAAATTTGTTTCGAAAATTCAAGTAAATAATCTGCAATCACTGATTTAATATCATCGCATTTCAGATACCGCTTGCAGTATTAGTTACATTCTTGACAAAGCTTTTTGCTGAAAGTTCGATTCAATTAATAATATTTTCTACCAGTAATCTTCTTATAATCAAAGCTGTAGAAATCATATAATTTTATTGCAGGCTAACATGAGCCTCTACCTTATATTCAAAATGAGGCTTTAATGAAAACAAATTTAGCACCCAAATGTTTAAAAGAGCCAGTGTAGTTTTCAGTCAGGCAATGTTTACAAATGGCATGCGAGAATACAAAACACAAAATAATCCCTTGAATTCATCCAAACGCTGTAATTGAATCAAGAAGATACGTATTGAAAGTTTCAGTTAAATAAATTTTAGCTCGATGTAATTGTATATCTCTCAGAAAAACGCAAACAAACGGGAAAAAATGCAAAAAGAAAAACTAACAATCAATGTCCGTTTAAGCGAGATATCGCCGTTGTTTATTGGAGCACCTACTAACTTTCAGAATTATCTCCAAAAATTACCATTTAAAATAAATAACTCATTCAATAATTTATAGCAGGAAATTGCGTAAGCTTCTACTTTTTGAATTAAAGGAGCTTTTACTTGGGAAAGGTGTTGAAATATGGAAATGCATTCTAAATTCATAAGGGGTGTGCACATTAATCTTAAAGTTTTGCTTTGTATATTTATTATATTTCTGATTATTTTCATTTCACTGTAGAACTCGAACACGTATAACGGATATTAAACGTGTATTTTAGAACAATCAATAAAGTTTCTATTTTAGGAAATGGAATCACAGATGAAAAATATTCCAAACTAGAACAAATTGTTACTTTTACTATTAAATATGAAATGCGAGGGTTTCAATCTTTTACAAACAAAGAACTTTTTTCTACTCATATTAAATGAAGACTTCCGCTACATGTCTCACACTGTTACAGATAGAATTTTTTAAGAGATGTAATGCTGTCTGCATATGTAAACGTATTTCTCCTGATACCCAAGAAAGCTACCCATTTCGTGAAATTGTGCTTTCTTTTCAGGAATGTTGTTTACTTCGCGAAAAGAATTTTGAAGCTTGCTTGAGCTAAGAAGGTGTGAGTCAATTACATGCTGTAAAAAGAATTCCTGTAAAAGAAAAGAATCTTATTGTACGGTGATTAGTGCTTACGATTGCCATTTTATGTCTTCCTTTACAGCCTTTCTCTCAGTTAACCTTAAGGTAATAAATTTCGGAATGTTTGTTCGTTTGTACGTTTGCAGTCATTATAAAATTCTTTAATGTCGGCACGAAATGTCGTTTAATGGAGTTAAAAACTCTTATACGCAACATTTTTTTAGTTTCCTACATGATTTAATAAGTGTCGTAAATAGAATATGCATATCAGGGCTATGACGGGCGATAATGTATTTTGATGTAAACTGGGGGCAAAAAACGAACCACTGATGCATAATATATGAGGTTAGTGTGTTATAACACCATAATGTGAAATTTTCCAAAAGACCTTACTATAAATTTTGTTTTTAAGTGCCCATATATGTAGGGTGAATGGTTCAGTTAGTATAATATATTGAAAATAATTTTTTTTAGTGTTGCTTCTTTATTAATTTCCAACTTATTTAATAGGAATTGTATGTAAGGAAAATAAATTGGCCGAATTTTATGTTTTGTTGTTTCTACTTTCTGCTCTATTAAGTAACTAAATAAGTTCGTCTATATTTTTTAATATTTAAAATAATTTTATTATACCATAAATCTAAACACAATTTACAGCAATATAAATCTTCTACGTAATTCTCTTCGGAAGAAAATCAAATAAAATTAGAGAATTTAAATAAGTAGGAATCTTTCGGTGTAAGGCACCACTGCAACCAATTATATAGTAGTGTTAACAGTAAGGACTGTAATTTACATTTACTGTAGTGTAAATTCGATCAAGTAGGTTAGGTTAGTTAACAGCTATTATACATTTTTCAGTTTCTCAAGGCAAACAATATTGATACCTTTATTCCCTTATTGAATATTATGTAATTTATTTTATCAGACTAAAACTTCTGACACAGTTTTACAACAATAATTACTATCGACATCACAAGGGTTAGATTTCTATAAAAGTCTAGATTTTTCAAGGGTAGCTTTTCAAGTGCACAAAGTCTGATAAAGTTAACAAACTGATTTAATGTTTAGTTTGCTTCCCATATAGAATTAACATGAGCGCTTTTATTAGTAGAGGAAAGTATAAGACCAATAACTTTACTCTTGGATCACTTTAGAGGTTTTTGTGGCACTGGGTGAGTGGCAAGTTCTTACGTATGTCGTCTAACATTGCATTTCTGGATTAATAAACGTTCGACACTAAAGACTCTTCCTCGTTTCGAATGGCATGACGTAATCCGTAATTTCTAACTAATCTAGAGTGTACAAGTGTTTAGATTGGATTCCCTGCGTTTTCTTCAAAATTTCCAGCGGTTTTTTTCAAAATATCTAGATACTTAATATTAAAGCTCATATCTGTGTTCCAAGAAGATATGAAGACGTAGAAGCAAAGGGGGTAAAATGAGTATGCGTGGTAAGACCAGGCTGGTTGAGAAAAGTGACTGTTCTCATTTTACCCCATATTATGATGTGCCTTATTGGCCATATCCTTTTTCATTTACAATACAGGTAGATTTAGAGATTTACTGTAACATGGGCCTTCTTTCAATAACACGATGTGCAATTATAAGAAAAAAATCACAAGGCTGTCGTGGTTTTAAGTAGCCATTCATGCAGTTGCCCATGGAAAGATGAGGACCCGAAAAGCGGCTACTTAGTTCAATGTTCCTAAGGCCGCACTATAGAGAAGAGTGATTAAATATAGAGCTGAGGTCTGAGATGCTACATGCAACGGTACGTGTAAGCCTAGGCAGGATATTAACTATGATAAGACCAGAGTCTTTGTTGTCCGAAAAATTCACTCAAGAATAATATCCAAGTAAGGCAAGCGTCGTGTTGATGCCCTAAAGTTAGCTGGAAGGCGACAAACAGTAACAAAGGAGATCTGCTTCTTGGCTGCAGGACATTATAACACATCGTTCAATAAGTCCCGAGACTAACAACGAAAACAAAATTTTTTTTTTCAAAAATCATTTTTATTCATCAATATAATCTCCTTTTAGAGTGATACAATCTTTCCAACGCCTTTCCAACATTTCTATACCATGTTTCGGCAATGACCTCCTCATTCGAGCCAAATGTTTTTCCCTGGAGCATTTTTTTGAGATCAGCAAAGAGCCAGTAGTCGCTGGGGGCTAAATCTGGCGAATACGGGGGGTGGGGAAGCAAATCAAAGCCCAACTCGTAGATTTTTGCCATTGTTTTCATGGACTTGTGGCATGGTGCATTGTCTTGCTGAAAAAGGATTTTTTTCTTCTTCATGTGCGGTCGTTTTGCTGCGATCTCCTCCTTCAAACGTACCAACAAGTCAATATAATAATCACTGTTGATCGATGTACCTTTTTCCAGGTAGTCAATGAAAATGACGCCATGTGTATCCCAAAAAACAGACGCCATGAGTTTGCCAGCAGATTGCTGCGTTTTTGGACGCTTTTGGCGGCTTTCGCCAGCCATGCGCCACTCAGATGATTGCCGATTCGACTCCGGAGTGAAATGATGTATCCATGTTTCATCCATGGTCACGTATCGACGCAGGAAATCTTTTTTATTGCGAGTAAATAGCGATAAACAGCTCTCTGAATCGTCGATTCGTTGCTGTTTTTGTTTCATTGAAAGCAATCGCGGCACCCACTTGGAAAAAACCTTTTTCATGCTCAATTTTTCATGAAGGATTGTAAATACGCTTCCAGATGATATCTGTGTCATTTCTGCAATCTCACGGACCTTTACTTTGCGATTTTTCATTACGATTTTGAATACTTCACTCACATTTTCCGGTGTAACGGCTTCCAAAGGCCTACCCGAACGTTCCGCATCGTTTGTGTCCGTACGACCACGTTTAAACTCAGCATACCAACGACAAATCGTTGATTTGGATGGAGAGGAGTCCGGGTAACGTTTCTCAAGCCATTGCTGGGCTTCTACGGTGTTTTACCCATTAAAAAACAATGTTTTATCAACACGCGAAACTCGCTTTGTTCCATTTTTCAAACAAATTACAAAGTGACTTTACTCTAACCTCGATAACTCTGCTGTTTGTGGTCCAATCGACGTGAAATTTTTACACGTTTCATGTGAAGGTTCGCACTCTAGGGAAACGTGGCTAGTTTGGTACTACTAGCACCATCTCTGGGTTAGTCTCGGGACTTATTGAACGATGTGTTATGTAGCCGATGCTGATCTTTCCGCGTGTTTGCAGGAAGCCAGAGCTTCTTGATGGCGCACCTCATGGCACTTGGGCATTCTGACACTCTTCTGGTTGAATGCAAGACTTGTTTTGTGATTCGTGGAAAAAAAACCCTGATGTGATAAACTATGCACAGGCAAAAAGATGTTATTTTCCCGCACACTGTACGTATCGTTGTCCGATCACTACACCAATGAAGTAAGATGCAGGCTTAGGTTTATCCTGGTGGAATGACGAACCCGTTCCAGATTGCTGGCCTTATGGGGGAAACTTTTATCAAATGTACCATAATGTTCAATGCTTTTTCGAGCTTCAGAAAGACTGGACCGTAGCGAATAGACAGAAACATTGATACCGAAGAAAATTTTTTTCCATCCAATATAACTAATGTTAACGAATCAGCAGTCTTCTTTCATACAGGAGGCAGTCCCACAACAGCGGCATTAGCATAAAATTCTCAGGTTTTGGCCGTTTCGTCAGAGAATATTCTTCCCGTAGCAAAGAGGACAGAAAAGCTTAGATCCAGCTTCAAGAGAAAAGGAAAAGTCAGCATTGTCATTTCTTCGTCATACAAAGCTGAACTGCTGGAAAGTCAGCAGCCCAAGACCAAGACAGTTTTGTCTGAGAAGTCGAATAAAGTAGCTAATACAACAGACAGTAGTGGAGGTAAAGAAGAACTAAATAAAGCAATGGAACTAAAAAGCGATACTGGAGGGAACGACTGGGGTGCAGCAGACAAAAACCAGGCTTCAGAACTAAAAGTTGGAGGACATGCGCAGGTACTTTGCTGCTGAACTATTAAAAATCACAATAGGCGGGCTATAGGTTTTTTGAAGAAGTTTCCAAAGAGTAAGGTAAGGTTTTCGTTCCAGAGAAAGACCTACTTAGCCCTTTACCTGTGGATACCGTCTTCAAGAAAGGAATGTTTGTAAGTTCTCTGATTGTATTTTTGATTAATCAGATTAGCACTGCTTTGAGAAATGGTTTATTTTACCACAAGTAATGCATGACTGGGGTAAAATGAGGCACAGTCAGGGGTTATAAACAATACCCTTTCGTGAGGTTTCGTTAGCAGTTATGATTTATCAGATAGGTTCAGTTTGTGTCTTACCTAGTTAGTCACAATATGACGTGTAAGCTGAGCAGTAAAATCTACAATTATTACTTAAAATAATTCAATTTCCATAACATCTTCAGTTTGCCCATCCGCATCCTTCAAGTTTCAGTTAAGCAATTGCTGGATAATCTTCTCGTCAATGCAATGGCTAATATAAGCCATTCTTGCCCCCATATGACGAAATATCGTTAAGAAGAACCGAATAGCGAATTTAAATAATGATTAAAGCAGTTTTCAGTTTTGCCCAAAACACAGAAAGTCTCGGCACCCAAAGATTTAAAAAATATGTGTAGTTAGTGTGAGATAAATGTTAATCAAGCAAGGACAATAATAATAGCAGATAACGAATGGTTTAAATAACAATTCCCTCTAGAGTTTCATTCTATGAACAAAACCTGTAGAAACAAAAGGAAAGAAATGAAGAAAGATTACTAATTCTCACCACTTCTGCTAGCTGGGAAGAAGTGACCAATAATCTTTTGATAGTGAACAGCCTTGCTCTGTTAAGGTTGTAAGTTTGCAATGGTAGTCGCAAACTGATAGTTTTCCTTATAGAATTTTTAATTTGTCAGAGCCTTGTGCAAAAGGTTGAATTTTATCTGATCTTGCAGAAATATTTGATTCTTTGGGATTTATTTCATCTCTTTGGGCTAAACGTTTAATCTAGCATTTGTGGACTTTAGCGTGGAGTGAGATCAGGAACCCCCTTCGGACGTTATATTTCAGTGGAAGAAATTTCATTCCGAACCTCTTTTGGTATCTTCGCTCTAGATACAAGGCGGATTCCGTTATACAAAAGGAAATGAATGAGTGAGGCCGCATATGATGTGTTAGTCCATTTTCGTCTGGTTGATAAGACGAATGCTAAGATTTATTTAGCAGTTGGAAAGTCTAAAGTTGTATCTTTGAAAAGATTGTCGTTACCATGATGTTCTAAAGTCTTTCTTACTTGAATCAAGTCATCCCCACACAGATGACATATTTTTCTTTGTAACCGCGTTAGCTACATGCAAAATAAAGTATTTCCAAATCATTGGTGGTATGTTTTTTTTTCAAATAATAATCCTGCCGATTGTACTAGCGTCCGGAACAATTACTTCATTGTAGAACATGATTTTATGATCTTTTTTTTATTTTTTT
>VTPC01089948.1:226446-306114 GCA_011009095.1 Ignelater luminosus | reverse complement strand
TATACATCTTTAAAGAAACATCTTCTTGCTGTTCAATCATTTCCATTTGAAGTGAAGGTTTCGAAAGTCTGAATAATTTTGCAGCTACATCAGTCCATTCTGCCGCTAGAAAAACAGCAAAAAAGATTTAAAAAGTTACGACACTTTCCCTGTCTCTGCAAAATCTTGAAATCTTGCTGCAAATTCCTTCCCAAGATCCGCCACAAAACTTAAAGATACTCCAGTATCTATTTCGGAATTCTTCTTCCTGTATTTAAGAAATGTTGAAAAATGAATACATTTTCGATTTTTAATGCCCTTTTCGAATATATCTAGGTTGTAACGGAAAGCAGACACACTTTGTATCAGATCACATATTAATTTCCCATTTTGTTGCAACTCGGTATTAAGCGCGTTTAAGTATTTGAGAATATTTTTAAGGAAAGTCACAGCTAGCATATTGTACTCGTTAGCTAAGAACTCCAAGTACTTCCTTGCTTCTTCCGTATCCAAGTTTCCCAGGAATGTGGTTACTTCTCCTTTTATTTACCAAAACTGTTCAATTACTTCTCCCTTATTTAGCCAGCGAACATTATTTAGTTGCAGTTAGTCATCATACGCCAAACCATATTCAGGTAGAAACTCCTTGAACTGTCTGTGCTGAAGAGCAGAACAAGACCTCATAAAATTGATCGACTTAACCAAGCAGTCCATTACATTTTTCAGTGTAGCACTGAGTTTGCCACAGAGGAATGTATGGTGAATTATGCACTGATAAGATATTATCCCAGCATCCTTAGCCCTAATTTCTTTATCAAACTCTTTTCTTTACCAATCATTATCGGGGCACCGTCAGTTGAAATAGACACAATTTTATCATAATCGAGACATGATTTTGTCATGAAATCATTGATAGCCTTGAACAAATCTTCTCCGCGAGTATTTCGTACGAAGTAGCTCATCTCTATATATTCACTTTCAATGCAAACAACGGCACAAAATTTACATTTGCTTATCGTCAACAATGTCACAAGATTCGTCAATTGCACTAGCGTAGCACGATGCCTCTTTTAAAAGGCTGAGCTAGCTACTCTCGTTGGAAGCAGCCAAAATTTCCTTTCTTCTTGAAATGTTTCTTGCCTTCAAAGGAATTCCCTGAACAGCGACAACAATATCCTTTTTCTCTTGTAAAAGTGCTGTGACAACTTTCAACATACATTCTTTTACGATCCCGGAGTCTGAAAATGGCTTCTGGTGCTTATTAAGGGTCCAGCATACAGTGTGTTTGTTAATGACTGAACGTTTGTTATTGACAGCTTATGTATTAGTGTGATACCCCGATTTGCTCAAAATTAATTATCTCAGAGATGAGTTTTGGCGTACTTGTTGCACTTTGTCAATCACGTGACATTCAGTCATATTTAAACACCCTGTACACGCAACGCTGCTTCTGCTGATTTTTCTTGCCCGCTCATGCACCAGAACAGTGTATAACCGTGCTATTTTTATAAGACGACAGACATGCCTGCAGTTTATCTTTACCCGCTGCACTGCCGGGAAAGAACTTGTTATGAAAATCTTGGTGAGTTGTTTTGTAGTGTCGCTTTAAGTCGCCACTTTTAACAATAGCGATTGTTTTGCTCCATATGAGGCAAGCTAGAACGGCTTTAGTCTTTTCAGGCAGCGTAAAACAATACTGTTTGGTCCACTCAGTTAGTAACTTTCCATTTTTACTGTCAACTTTGCGTTTTTTAGAAAACATAATACCTACAAAGTTTCAATTAAGCACACGACTATCACAAATATACGATAAGTGGATTAGGTATAAGTAGATAGAAATAGCAGTTAGGCGATGTAGATACTAAATCAGCACCTAGCACTTTATTCATTTCCACTCTTTAATTAGATAAAACACACAGTTGGTAATCGTTTTGTCAAATTTGTTTTCCTTTTAACCAACCTACTAGTGCAAATGTAGAGCAGTGCTAGTACGATATGAATAAGGGAAACTGAGAACACTCTTAGGTGGTTATAGCCTTGTGGTACCCATATTACTAGTAAAGGTGCATTGGAGGAAGAATTAAAATTCTGGAAGTTTTTAAACATAATGCTGAACTTGACTAATTACAAAAGAATACAAAACGAAAACTAATTCTATCAAGCAGAAACAACACTCACAACTAAATACTAATTCTAGAATCTTGCGACCAGATAGTGAAAACACATTACACTGCAATAGCTGCAGGATTTCGAGAATCTAAGCAGGGCGAACTACAATCAAGAGAATCAAAGCAATTATTAAGTATGTTCAAGAATTTTTTCAATCTCTTATTTTTGTTTAAAATTCCCTAATCTATACCCGACCTTAAAAAGTCTTAAAATCCTTAACTGGAATGCAAATAGTCCAAAGGGACAAATATTAATTTTCATAGATTTTTTTTAGAAAACACACGGATATTACCTGTTTAAACAAAACCCATCTATTTTCAGAAAAAGGTTTTAATTAACAAACTGTAATATATAGTTATGTATACATAAGGTCGCACTACAGCAGGTGCTTCAAGTATTATGGCTATAACTCTGTTTCAAAAGCAGAATGCAAACAACCCAACGTTAAATTGGTTTTGAATAACATTCAAACCATTTTCACATTTAATTAATTCATAATCCAAACATACTTATTATCCAGACAAAATGTTCATACAGACATCTTGGACATAGTGTTAATTAAAAGCTGTGTAGAATCAACATACCAACTAATTTTACCAGAAATAGGTCGAGATTATCCCCATGTAGTAATACCCTTCAAAAGCAATCCAACAAAAATCCATCTTTCACCTAAGCTGATCCGGGGAAAACAGACCAGGAATTGTTTAGATGCCGACTAAAGCAAGTGATGCATAAGTACATACCATCTAATCTACAAACGTACATATACAGGGTGTTTCATAAATGCTAATAAAGCTTTAGGTAAACATCTTCTACGAGTGCTTATTGCAAATCTGTAAAAAGAAAGAAATTGTTAATTTTTAGGGCTTTGAATTAGATTTTTGAAGCTCGGATTTCCTTAGTTTTATTTATTTCAAGACAGATATCGACGTAAAATAATTATCAAAGTATAAATAAAAATTTTAAAATATTCCGTTCTCTAAACATTTGCAAACTGCAGAACAACAATAGCTTCTATACTACGTTTTTTGTATTCAACGGGTAGTTTCGTACTTTAACCTTGATATGGATCAAAATAGGCGATATGTCCGAGACGCGTAGTTCCAGACCATCATTTATATCCCCAACGAATAGGCTTACCGCGCATATACTGTTTGCAACCATAGCGACCAAAATATGGTACCATGGCCAAATCAATACTATAACTTCGAAAGGGCAATGTTCATGAAAACGATGATTTCGCATCTCAAAAAGTGGTCTATCTTTTGAGAATTTATCGTTTAGATCTAAATGGTTATCATCGCTGCAGTGACTGTTTGTCATAATGTTTTGAAAACGATCTCTAAAGATGGCAGAAACAACTAACTTATTTTAAGTGTCACTGCAAGTTTGCCAGTACATTCGTCTTCTAGAAACCGAACAGTAACTGCTCAGAAATAAGACGCCAATGAAACAATACATCTCCTCAATGGCTATATCCCCGTTACGATTGTTTTAAGCAGATAATTAGTGCTGAACAAGACAATCCTTTCCATTATTGTTGTGTCAAAAAATAGTTGAAACGCCTCAACAGGATATCTCTGATATCGTATGGCATACTACATTGGGTTTCATCTTGGAAAGTCAGATTGAAGGCCTGTTGAGGTAAAGTTAAAAGATTTAAATTTTTTTGGTCTGCGTTTAACAAATTTCGAGAGTGGCAAGTCATCATCGCTATCTCATTTTTCTGAAATAATCTCAGCCAAAGCTATTGCTTTTGCTTGTAGCTGCCCACCAGGTAAATTATGAAGTAAAACATTATCTTTCTCATCAGAATCTTCATCTGTATTGTCTTCATTGGCATTATCAGGAAGAAAGATAGTACGGAGCTTGCTGGAAAAATTTCTGCAAATGCTTAAGAAAAACACAGATACTATAAATTAGTAAATGGCTTTATTATTTTTCAAAATATTTGCCCTTAGCATCAATACTCTTTTGCAAACGCTCAAACCAATTTTCAAAGCATTTTATCCAATCTGAAGCTAGTATCTTAGAAATCAGATTTCTAAATGCCTCAACGGCTGCTTCGGGCGAAGAATAATGCTCACCACGCATCTTGTTTTTGATTATCAGGAACAAAAAAAAATCATTTAGTGCTAGATCAGGTGAAAGTGGACAATGCGACATCAATTTCACATTTTCACTAGTTAAAAAGTCGACAGTTTTTGAAGTTATGTGGGCACTTATGGCGAAGAAAGAATGTTTTTTCTGATTTTACTGATTATTTCCGGCAAACAAATTGTTGTGTACTAATCAGCGTTCAGTTCTTCAATCCTCTAAAGCTATGGTTGCCACATGTCCAGAAATACGGAAGAAACAAGTTTGCAACACTGCCTGTGAACGAACAACTTTTATGGGTTTCGACTCACCTCGAAACATCCAAACAGTAGATTGTTGTTTAGTTTCCGGCTTGTATGAGTAAATCCAACTTTTGTCACCAGTAACAATGTCGTACACTAAATCTGAATGACCTTCATTGAATTTCTACAGCATTTCCTTTGGACCAATGTACACGATTCTTCTTTTGAGCTTCACTCAGATTATGTGAAATCTAACGGCTGCAAAGCTTCTGTACGCTTAAATGCTTGTGTAAAGAGGTGGTTTTGCTTTCATGTCACTACATAAGGTGATCCCTATTTTACGGTATGTCACATACCGATCTCCCCCAATCATTTCACGCATAGCATCAACGTTAGTGGCAACAGCAGACGTGGATGGGCGACCTTCATGAAATTCATCACTGAAACTGGAACTCAGCAAACCAATTATAAACAGTTCTATTCGATAGAGCTTTCTCACCAAAATCCTCATTAACCCATTCGATGTATTTTTTGGATGTTAAGTTGCTTCGAAAATTGTAAAAGATCATTGCTCAAAAATGTTTACGCGAGAGTTCCATTTTACAAAAAATTACTTTTTTCAAAGCTCTATGTAAACAGAAAGACATTAATATTTGTGCGGTAAGAATTGCATGATGTTTCTCTTTATAATCTCCGTGCCAGCCTTTGCAGAGACCCTTTGGCTACCTGGAAAGTTGGTGCAAGTTATTATAATAGCACTTTCCGCTATTAATACATACATTTATTATCACTAATCCATATTGTTATAAACGCATTCATTAACATTTTCACATTTGTAAAATCAATTATTAATTTTCCATAATGATAATAGCATTGTTAAACATGTTTTGATAATTATTAACTATTTTGTAACCAGAGTTCTAATTGTAAGAATTAGAGCAAATTTTGTTTCGATTCGTATTAATTTAAAAAAAAAATTATTTTCTCAAAATAATACAAAAAGGAGTTTACAATTTTTTGTTGTTCAATGTTTCGTAACTTATTATAAACTGTCGTATTATTACATTTTATCTTTCCAAGTAAATTCTTCTTACTTAACATTTTGTTATCTACATGTTATAATGCAGCTGTAGTTTTACCTTGAACTAAGCGTTTTTATTTCTTACGCAAAAGATTGCATTTAACAAAAGGTGGTTATGTATTATGATTTCTTATTTAATAACTTTATATAATTAGCAGTACAAACTAAAATTATTAGTGTTGTATAACAAATTACATGAAGAAATGTAATTTAAAATCCTACAGTATGTAATTGCTTACAAAATAAAATGAGGAAATATAGAAGTAAAATTTACAATTCAATCAATAACTTAAGGTATAAATATTATTAGTTAGCGGTACATGCAATGTGTTAAAATTCATATCGGTGAATTATAACTAAAATAAAATTAACTTCGTTTCAAAACCTCCTGTGTTTTACTTTTTAAAAGACACTTGTTTCTAAGCCTGCATTTCCCCCATAAGGAAATCAGCTCAAGGTTTCTTTTTGCCGCTTATCCTTCCAATGTTTTCAGTCACTTCCTGGGTCGCTTTCACTATTGGTGAAATTCAGGAATTATTATCTCTATGAACTTCTTTAGGACTTCCTTGATTAACCAACTAATCGGCGTTTCCACTGCGTCCGGTTCTGGTGTATACCTATGAAATGAGACTTTCAGCTATTAGACCACAGATGTCGCTAGGAGTATTTTTAAACTGTCCCAAATGTCTTATTTTTTTCGTCTGTCATCTGTCAACAATATTCAATTCATTGTTTGTGATGTTTCATACAACAACGCATTTTTTTCGCTCTTAAAAATGTCGAATTTCGTGCCTTCAAACTACGATTTGCGGACATCGTTGATTTTCTGTTATCAATTGAAGAAAAACGCTTCTCAAGCTCATCAAATGCTTATAGAAGCTTACGGTAGACATGCTCTAAGCAGAGCACAGTGCTTCAGGCGGTTTGAAAAATTCCGAAGTGGTGATTTTAGCGTGGAGAACGAGGAACGTGGCCGGCCACCGAAAAAGTTTGAGGACATCGAATTGCAAGCATTGTTGAATGAAGATGATGGTCAAACGCAAGAAATGATGGCAGAGCAGTTGGGAGTGACCCAAAAAAACCATTTGCAAACGTTTGAAAGACATGGGCATGATTTTAAAGGTCGGAAGATGGGTGCCGCATGAACTGACTGAAAGGCAGCAAGAGAACCGAAAAACCACTTGTGAAATGCTGCTCTCCCGGTTCAAAAGGAAGTCTTTTTTGCATCGAATCGTTACGGGTGATGAAAAATGGGTGTATTTCTCCAATCCCAAGCGTAAACGATCGTATGGTCCGCCCGGCCACAAGCCAAAATCAACGGCCAAACCAAATCGCTTCGGCCGCAAGGCAATGCTGTGTGTTTTCTGGGATCAGCATGGTATGATTTGGTACGAGCTATTAAAACCAGGTGAAACAGTTGACGGTGCACGCTACCAACGACAATTGGCCGATTTGAACAGCGCTATACACCGAAAACGCCCAGAATATGCCGATCGGCGTCACAAAGTAATTTTTCTTGATGACAATGCACCACCACATCGAACAAGAGCGACCCGGGAATTGGTGGAGACGTACGATTGGGAACCGCTGGTGCATGCGGCTTACTCACCAGACTTGGCGCCTTCCGATTATCATTTGTTTGCATCGATGGGCCACGCACTTTCCGAGCAGCGCTTCAATTCTCACGAAGAAGCCAAAAAATGGCTCGATGATTGGTTTGCGGCCAAAGACGGCCAATTTTTTGGCGCGGCATTCACAAATTGCCTGAGAGATGGGTAAAATGTGTCGCTAGCGATGGCTATTATTTTGAAGATTAAATTTGTAACCATTTTTTGTTAATAAACGTTTAAAATTGAAAAAAAAGTCTCATTTCATAGGTATACACCTATGTATTTGCTTATTTGCTTTTTCCTATTGTACAAGGTAGCCACCCCTGGATTATTGTAAAATAAAGTACGCTTTTGGTGCTTTTGGTGCCAGAGTACTGCGATGTGTTCCTTTTTGGATTATAAATATTTTGCGTGTCTCTATTTTGAATTATTTTTTCAGTCATTTCTTCTGAATTTAACAGTTCTTATTGTTTAAAGAAGGCCTCGTATACTCTTGAGGGTAAGTCAATACCACGTTTGTCTTTCAGGCCTTACTTAGTGCTTTTCTACCTTCGTGGTACAGTTTTTTAATTACGAGAAGAACTTTAGCTACCCGACAGCGACAAGGTTTTCCTTTCTTTGTCCAGCAGAGCTGTTTTTATCATCGACTGGCCTCTAGTCACCGCGCCATCGATGAGGGATCATTTCGAACCACCCAGATTTGGAGTAAATTTTTCTTTAGTTTAGTTTACTAGCTTTTTGGTTAATTTGTACTAAATCTTAAGTCAGATGTTTTTGAAAAAAATCACTAAAATATGAAGAAGAAATTACTAAGACGGAAGACTTGCTTTATTATTATTTATGAATTGCTTTCTGACCAATTATGAGTAATAAATTAGTTTTTCTAGTTATAATCTAGCAAAGTTTAATTAATGTTTATCAAATTATGTTTATTTAAGTTATTATGTTTTGTACCATTTTTGATCTTGGATATATGCTTTGATTTTAGTAAGTACGAGGCTAGCTCCAATACAAGAAAAACAGTTGAAAAATTGGAATAAATGGTTTTATTGTTTTGCAAAATATTCTCCCTTGAGATTTATGCATTTTTACACACGCTCAAACCAATTGGTAAATCAGTTTTTCCACTCAGACAGAGGTATTGCTAAAACATGCTCTTTATCTGTTTTAATAGCCTCTTCAGGCGTAGAAAAACTCTAACCACGTATTTTGTTTTTGATTTGAGGAAATAAGAACAAGTCATTTTGTGATAAATCAGGGCTATATGGACAATCAGACCTTAATTGGACGTTTTACTAATTTAAATATTTGATTGTCAGATCTGCTTTGTAAAATCTGATGTAAAATAATTCTCCTTTTCCGGTTATCTTGTCTAAGTTCAGCGATGACTTGTGGCAAACAAATTGTAGCATACCATTCCGCATTTACAGTCCTACGATCCTCTAAAGTAACAATAGCAACATGACCAGGAAAACCGAAGAAACAAGCGATCATTTTTTAAACACTTCGGGAACGAACAACTTTTGTTGGTTTTGGTTCATCCTGGAACACCTATACTGTTGATTGACGTTTAGTTTCGGGTTCGTATGAATAGATCTAGGTTGCTTCACCTGTAATAAGATTTGACGGTCCTCGATTGAACTTTTTCAGCGTTTTTGTACACCAATCCACACGACTCCTTTTTTGAGCATTACTTAAGGTGCATGGAATCCATTGAGCGCAAAGCTTCCTTTTTTTTAACCTTCAACGGACTGACCGGGGTCTATTTTTTGATTTTAAATTTTGTATGTTGTGCGGTCACCTATCTTTTCTTTGTAATTTTCTCCACCTGTTTAATATATTATTTTACGTAAATGTTCGTTTTCTTTTTTAAATTTATACTATGTTTTTCAACCTGGAGTCCGCCTAGACCCCATTTTGTCTTCTACGATATACAAAATGTGTCCTAATTATTTCCAATCAAGCAGGAAAGTTCTCCAGTAATGTCTATAGCTTTCCGTTTTTTATTTTACTATACGTATTTCAAATCTCTTTTGTAGGTCGGGATTCCCCGACTATGATATTGAGGGTGAATGTGCAAAATGCACAAAATTCACTCAGGTTTTGGTAGTTGCTCGTATTGTACGCTTCAGGATGAGTTCCGTGATATGTTTTGATAATAGTAAGCCCCTTACAGAAGGGGAACTGCTATATTTACTTGAAAATGATGTTCCTGCTTTTGAAAATAAGAAGTAAATGCAAGTGATATATAGAAGAAGTCGATGTTGTGTCTGAGGATGATGTATTGTCGCTAATCATGAGACGTGTGCCGAGGTTGAAGACACTACAGAATCCAATTTTACAATATTTGGCAAAAAATGGAACCAAATGGTCTAAAATACCAATAGACGTACGAGCTAAATTACCAAAAGCCAACAACAAATTGCTAATATTCTGTCATGGAGTCCGACTAGACCCCGGTTAGGCTGTTACGTAATTTTACGAGGCCGGTCCTTTGAAGGTTAAACTCCTAATTAAAGCAATCTGCCCTGTCGCATCTAGCTGTTAGCGTGGTTTTACATGGCTTGTGTAGATTAGTTTCAGCGAACCTACTACTTTAATTATCTTTACAGTAATGACTCAACACTAAACTTAAATTACATTAATCTGTCAATAAGATCAGAAGGTGGAAGTCTCTTAAGTTTTCTTGTGTTTCCTGTGTGAATAAAGACTTGTCTGGCCAGCAAATGTGGGTGAACCGATACTCTTTCGCGATAGCTAGCACTACACTGCACTATCACTTCCTTCATTGTGACGATATTTATGTCCTGTTGTATAACTCTATTTGTTATGTAATACGGAGCGTTGACAATGCATCTTAGGACCTTGTTCTGAAATCTTTGTAAAATTCCCAAATTGCTGTTGCTGGCGGTGCCCCATAGTTGTATTCCATAAGTCCACACTGGTTTGAGAATGGCTTTATATAACAGAATCTTGTTGTCTAGCGTCAGTTGAGATTGCCGACCCATAATCCAGTATATTTTACTAAATTCCAGACCCAATTGTTTTGTCTTAGAGAAGATGTGGTGCTTCCAGGTCAGCTTTCTATCTAGATGCCTTCCGAGGAATTTGACATTTCTTGCTTGAGGTAGTTGATGATTGTTAAATTTGATAGGGGGACATGTATTTCTTCTCATAATAAAGATGCTGTGGGTAGACTTTGTTTCGTTTGCCTTGATCGGCCATTTTTTGAAACATTTTTGGATGTTGTCTAAGTTGTCTTGTAAATTTCTTGATGCCGTTGCTGCGCTTGTGTGAGGTGCCAAAATTCCTGCGTCTTCTGCTTATGCAACTAAAAAACTTCTTTAGAGGAGGGAAGATCTGCTATGTCTATTAAATATAGTACTGAACCGAGTACACTCCCCTGGGGAACTTCCGCTTCTATCGGATATAACTGAGTATTCGTTGTTTTGTTTTACAGAGAAATGTCTGTTATGGAGATAGGATTTGAGTAATAGGTACTGTGGGTATGAGAGGGCAACCTTAAGTTTCCATTGAAGTCCCTTATGCCACACCTTATCGAGAGCTTTTGAAATGTCCAAAAATGCAGCTGAGCAGAAACTTTCAGTCTCAAAGGCCGCATTTATCTTATTTACAATTCTATGTACCATGCCTTTGTCGAAAACAAAATTGGTGTTCTGGTACAGTTTTATTATCATCTAGTATGGTTTTTAATTCTTCTATGTTTATATTTTCGAATGCTTTAGATTGTATACCATAGGTAAAAGGCTTATAGGTTTGTAAGAAAAGATTTCTTCCGGTTTTTCTCTGATTTAGAAATCACAATAATTTCTGCTATTCTCCAGCTCTTGTCAGAGTCCTTATTTTGAAGTATTGCGTTAAATATGTATGTTATGGGTTTGTAGCATTTATTAGGAAGTTCTTGTAGGGTTTTTCCGGTAATTAGATCGTATCCCGATGCTTTTTAAATATTTATTTCAGTTAAAATTGTTTTAATTATTTTCGTTATTTTAATTTTGCGATGAGGCAGATCCATCTGGAAGGGTGATTGCAAGTATTTCTCAATTTCTTTCTCTTCTTCATCGATATTTTCGAATAGGAAGGGTTTGAATACCTTTTCCAAATATTATGCAAAAACCTGAACATTTTCTTTGTCGTTTCTTACCCAGTTGTTCCTGTTAGTCCTAATAGGTAGACAATGTAATAGTGGCCTATTTGCCTTTCTAGTCGTGTTCCATAATGAGTAGTCTGTTGATTCCGTAGCTGTTAGTCTTGCTAGATAATTTTGAATGGCCCCGTTTTTGTATTACTCCAGCATCCCTTTCAGTTCCCTAATGGCCCTGTAAAGCTTAATTTTGTTTTCTGGTGTTCTAGATTGTTGCCAGGTTTTCCTCATTTGTCTCTTTTGAAGGATTTTCTCCTCTATATGCGAGGGAGTTTCTTCTCCTACTTCGGTCGACTCACAATCCGGAGTTGCAAACTAAACTCTTTCTTAAATGTTTCTTGTTAGCTTATCAACCTCTGTATCTATATTCTTATCTTATTTGAGCACACAGATTAAGATTGTTTAAGTTTCTGTCTAAAAAGGTCCCTGTATGTTTTGTTGCTGTGCAGAAAGGGCCTTTTTCCTTTTCTTGTAATTTGTGATTTCATTGTAATTATAAGAGATTAGTGGTCTGAGGAAAGTTCTAAACAGGATTCTGCTGTACATTGTTCTATGTCTACGTACTCCGTTAGTTCAAAGTCAAGTAAATCTGGTGTTTTTTAAGTATCTGAAGGCCAGTAAGTTGGTTTTCCTGTTGAAATGTATTTTAGGTTATTGCTATTTATGGCCTTTAGTAGTTCTCTGCCTTTGGTAGTTGTCAACTTTGAGTCCCATGTAGTGTTTTGTTTTGCATTGTAGTCTCCTTCTACTAAAAAAATATTTCCAAGTGTCTTAAAGAATGTTCCAAAATCTTCTCTTTTGTTGTTATGCTTGGGTGGATAGTAGACAGCAGATATAGGTATGGGGCTATGTTTGTTTTCAATAGAAGTGCTTGTGGCTCGTAAGTGACTTTTAGCATAATTTTCTCTTGTGCTATGTTTAATTTTCTTTCGAATAATTATGGAAGTTCCCCCAGAAGCCTTGTTATCAGGATGTTTGGTATTGTATGTTATGTACTGAGATATCCGTATGAAATGCTTATCAGTAACATGTGTTTCCGAAATTAACATAATGTCGATTTTATGATAGTTTAAAAATGTCTTCAATTTTTGGATATGTTGTTGAAGACCACTGTATTTGTTTTGGCCCATTAAGCAAGTTTGGATATGACTGTAACTAATAGATTAAATATTGTGCCCATCTGTTCCATGAGTCTACTAAGCATTTCTTCTAGCTTTTTGTAGTTATTGTTTGTTCTTGGTGTTTCTGTATGATTTATTACTATGGGTAGCTTGAACAGGTGTCTTGTGTGACGTATTATGTTGGGTTGCTGAGTTTCAGGTTGTGGAGTTCTTTTTTTCTCTAAGTGAGGAATATAGTTTTTGTTGGAGCTTTTATGAATTATGCAACGTCGGTAGTTTGCAGGATGTTTGCCCAAGCAATCTGAGCATTGCTCACTGTCATCTCGTGTTTCTCGGAGACAATCTTTTGTTAGATGATAGCCGGCACATTTAACGCATCGGAATATCTTGCGACAGTAATTTCTGGTATGTCCGTATCTTGGAAATTAGTGTACTGTGGGATTATTCTTGTTGCTCGTGGTTGTTCAAATTTGACTATCTCATGTCCTAGTTTTGTAATGTTGTACATATCCTTACTATTTTCTTTAGTTTCTAAATTTATAAGCCGTACTGGGAGGTTAAGCGTTGTTATTTTGTTTTATATTGTACATATTATGTTAGTGACTATATGTTCGATGGCCTTTAGTAAAAGAGTGCATACCTTTTAGCATTGTTCTGTAGCTTTTGTCTGATTTAGGTTTATTTGTGTGGTATTCCGTTCGATTTTTCATCTAATGCTTTGATTACTATAGGAAAGTGCTCAGGATTTGTTACCTGAATCTTCACTGTTTCAGAGCCAAGAGCTTTGATCGGGTATTCTTTTATTGCATTATCTTGGAGTACTTTGTAAATATGATCAGCGTACCTGATTTTGTATACAGTTATTGGTGGAGGTTTGGGAGGTTTACTGACTGTAGTATCCTCCTTGTTGTTGCCTTCATCCTGTAGTTCTAGTTCGTTGAATCTATTACTAGTCTCAATTGGTTTACTTAGACAGTAATCCGTGATTCTAGATTGTTTTCTTTTCTGATACTTCTAGAGACTTCGTAGGCGTTTTGAGTTATTTACCCTGTGCCAATCTGTTTCGGTCATAGGTGTGTTTTGTTGAGAGTGCGGGATAAGTTGTAGGTTTAGGGTTTGAACATCCTGTTTTGCAGCTGAAGGTTGTGACAAGTGAGTTCTGGTGATTCTTTGTGTATTTTTTAAAGTTATGACGCTTTCATCCCTTTTATCCCTTCCCTTCTCTGGGGGAGTTCTAACTATTGTTGGTTTCTTTTCGAAATGGTTGGACTCGCTTTCATGGTCTGTGCCATCTGTGTCCATGACATCAATCATACTTTAATTAATGAATGGACACATTTTGCACTTTTGTATCACCTTGTATGTGGTAAAATATATTCCCCTGTTTGTCAACAGTATGATTTATTGCTCAATCTATCGGTTGTGGTTTGCTTATCGCGTTGTGATCGTTTTTATCGTCCGATAACAGAGAGAGTTGAAGCACATCCGTATCGTTTGAAATTCAAACACACAACGCTTCCTAACATTTAAATGCTCATGCAATATTGTATGTATTTGTTTCATGTCGATGTCAAGGGATGACTTAATTTCACGGTATGTCACATGACGATCCATCTCTATCATCTCACGTACAGCATCGATGTTTCTTTCAACAGCAGATGTTGATAGACGTCCTTCATGAGACTCATCCCTTAGAGTAGAACGGCCAAAACTGAATTCTGCAAACTAGTTATAATCTGTTGCATTGATTGTTTAGGAGTTAGGCCACATTTAAAATCATAAAAAATCATGGCCCAAAGATGTTCACGTGATAATTTTATTTTCTTCACAAATAGACTTTTTTAAATAAATGTGTAAACAGAGTTGTTTAACTGTTAATGTTACTTAGAATAACAAATGTCAACTTTTACAAAAAGAATATCAACAACTCTCTACCAGCGCTACAACCGTTTGATTCTAAAAATCTTTGTAATTAGATACCCTAGTATAGCCATGTTCTTGTATTGTGTATGTAGCCTCTTTACCTACGCTCAAAGCCACTGCTGAGTGGAGCTGGGCTAAGACAAAAACAAATTAGGCAGCGGTTCCGCTACATTTTAATAGTTTAATAATCTGTTGGTTATGTAGTGTCTTCGAGTGTTTAGTATAGATGTTTAAAGTTTCTCCGAGTTTTAATATTTTATTTTATTTTATCTATTAGCATTATGAAAATCAATTTCTGTAAGTCGCTAAGTTCCATTTACACTGTATCTATTTGTACAGTGTTTTATTGTTTCTTTATTTTGATTTATCCTCCAGCCTACTCATAACTTATTACTGAGAAATCTTATTGGAAAGCGTTGCGCATATTTGTTTTTATCAAAACCAAAGGAAGAAAGTTGAAATCAGAAATAACACGCAGGAATCATTTATTGTAATTCTTATATTATAATTTCAACATTGATAATAGGCTTAGATTCATTAGTCCAAAAAATAAAAAGTTTTAATAAGACAAAAAATTTATTGCAAATATTTCTCACATAATTTAATTATTATGGGATTGCTTGGGGGTTGAATGTTATTTGCCGTGTTTATTATTGTCGCTTTTAATTTGTTCCGGTTAATTTCGAAACCCAGATATTTGTTAATGCATCTGTTTTCCAACACGAAAGTTTTTTTCCGTTTCGTGTATATTTTTTACAATCAAGTTTGTGCTCCCGACGGAACGCATATTATTTATTTAACTAACTACTTGTAATTTGTCTGGGCTTGTTTCTTTTTATTACAGGAGTCGTTTTTTATTTTATTTCTATTGAAACGTACCTGTAGGATATTATAACTAGAATGTAATCGGTGCTTATTGCGTTATCATGTTCGAAATACAGAAATTGGATGGTGATTAACTACGTCTATGGTTACCGGTTATTTTTCTATTTACAATTTTTCAGATTGAGCTTTTTGTGGTTGCGTTCTTGAAGTTAAAGGGGCGCTATTAAGAAAACAAAACAGTACAGCTTGCATGGTTTTAATATTAACGTTATAACTAAACTTTCCATTTCGAATAAATTGGAATATAAAATATGAATTTAATACTTGTATTAATCAGGATTATGTAGTAAGCGTATGTGCGTGTGTGAAAGGAAATACAATTTTTTAAATTTTATTTAATGAATCCTCGATCCATTCTAATAATGTTTGCTGAAATGAATTAGTAAATTACCAGTAATTCTTGCTTGGTGCTTGATACAAAGAAAACAATCTTAAGAGTAAAAAAGGGGTACAATTAAAATCCTCAAAAGAAATTCATACAAACCGTTTGGAGGGAGTAAGAGTGTTAATCTTACTTTATATTCAAAGATTCATCAACCCTTTAAGTTGGGCTGTTAATAAATTTACCTAATATTTCAGGCTCAACTTTTCAAATTTGTAATGCAAATCCTTGGTTTTGAGGTCAATTCGTCAGTGTAAATGGTGGCCGTCGTCTTAGATTTGTTTAACAGCATTTCTTACGTGTGTTATCTCTATCTTCCAGTATTCTTTAAAGACACGAAAGGTAAAAGATAGACGGTGAAAACGTTTGTTTGTTATGTCTGTACAAAGCGGGCGTGCGCGTGTTAGGGGTTAAGCGCAATTCACCACCAAATCTAAGCGTCGCGACGCCGATGCCAGTTCGTCTTTACACGCGGTTTGCATCAGATGTATTGCTTATACGAACTGAACACATCGTGCATGTGTATGTAATTCGTTGTGACACGAACTAGATATTACACTCCCTTTTTTTTGTATGAACTTGAATAAAAACAGTTTGCTTGGGAAATTGCAAAAATAATACTCACCTGGATTATTTCTTTTTGTTTAGGTGTAGGTAAGTTTTGCAAAATATGAAATGAAATTATTACAATCATTGCGAGCATTTCCCCCGTTTTAATCAGAAAGGGTTCAACTAATGAAGTGCCTTGACGAATAAGAAATTTAATCAGTAAGAATAGTAATAATTGTAGTAAAAGCAGTGGGGATAATGTATTGATAACAATATTTTATAATTTAATAAAGTTGTCAGGAGCACATCTCTTAGATTGCTGGTTCTGCAATCTAAAACTTAATAATTCATAAGTAATAAATATCAACCCCGCAAGTGTAACATGTTTGTGTCACCAGTTTTTTCTGGTCTTTTTTCAGCGTCCGCGTTTATAGAAAGGTTCAGAATTATTTATAAGCCGAAATTCCGTTTATTTCAGGACGCACGCCATTGTACAGGTACTTTTTTGAAAGTTTTTTAATTATTCGCGGTTGATTTATTTTTTCCATATTTTCTTTCCGGATATACCGGAGTTGTATCACAAGCATTCGAATAATTTTACTTAATAAATAATGCAAATCGCGACATTAACCTAGAAAATTTTAAATTAACCCTTTCATGTCTATTTGGGAATTTGTTGAATTTTACGTTTCCTTCATGCAATATTCTAGTAGCGTTCGCGATAATTTCGTTGTTGTGATATATAAACCGGGCCATTATATTTCGCTAAAATCTGTGTGTAACCTTCGCATCAGATTCCGTACACCACACTGATGTAATCTGCTTTTGTGAGCTTTTCCTACTTATCTCGATATTAATCTTTACTGGATCAGTATTTTAAAACATGTTCTCGGCAAATTTAAAAGCAACCTATGCGTAAGCACGCGCACCGGAAATTTGACTGAGGTGCTGAAAGCAGTTTGTTATAAATAATATTGTAGGTTTATATTAACCGGCAGCTGGTTTAAACGTTCTCTCCTATTCGAAATGTCGACGTTATAACTTAGTTTGCGGAAATCTTTCCCAAAACTTCCCTATATCAGTAACCAGACAAATGGCTAAAGCAACAAAGTGTAACTTACTTCACTCATTTATCCCTCAGTTAAGTTATATTACGGAACTTCATCTGTGAGGGATCTCGCTGGGTTTTGAACCTCTGGATTATAACATTGGGAATTTTGCCTTTTTCCATGTGGTTAATGAAGCAGGAAGAGGGAAATTTATCTGTTTGCTTTCGCTTCATCGCAGCACGAAGTTAACAGCTTCATTTTTCATTTCTGGATTTTTTATTAATAAAGGATTTAAGCCTAAATTTAAATTGGTAAAAAATGACGGTTAATTAGCTTAGGTATACCAAGGTATAATTTCCCGTGCAATTTTTCTTTTTCCCTTATTTTTTCTCTTTTCGTTTTAACAACTTTTTATTACAAAAATAAGAAGCTTTCTTATTCTCAATTTAATTTCGCGAAGTAATAATACACCCAAGAATACAGCTGTGGGCTATTTGTTCACCTTTTCCATCTAATTCGCAGTAAATAATTAAACTAAACGAAAAACGCACCTCTTCTCTGAATAAAGAAAAAGCCATTTATCTCAGCTTGTCAAGTCTTTTAAAATGATTTCGTTGCATTTCCTATTAGTGCTCGTGTGCTCCTCTGTATGTGTTTGTTTAGTTGTCGTTTTCTTTTGAGTATTTTAATTTATAAATGTGTTTCTCGAGTGCTTTTGCGTCGACGGTATTGTTTCCATTTGGTACTTTCTGAATTTCTCTCATGAGTGTCACTACAAGCTGCAACCACTACCAACTTTACCTCTCGGGTGTCGGTATTTTCTACGTTGTACTTCTTAGTTTTATCGTTGTACTTTGGTTTTTCAAATAATGCTGACACAAAATAATAATAATAGCACTTGTTTTTTCTTTTTCTTGTTTGTTTTCATTTGTACCAGTAAAGCTTTTAATATTAGTGTAGTTAGTAAAGTGGTATTAACTGTGAAAATATCACACGGAAAGTTTTCATTTAAAGCTTAACAGTGGTTGCAGATGAGAACGTGTTTTTTACTTTTAATTCTTAATTTTTGGTTACGTAATTATTACTGTGCGTATAACCTAATTTATAATTTGTGAACTAATTCAAGTTAACACAATGCTAAGCAGGTCCGTATAATTCCTACAACATGTAATCCTTGCTCTAGTAGTTAAATAGTACACAATGTAGAGCATGTTTACACGTTTAGGTATGTTGTAGCTTCTTATTAAACTGCAAGGTGATGCAATAAATAGATATAAAATGCATACAATGTTGGTACTACTATCGTACTACCACTGCTATTCAAGGTCTGTTTTTCGTTTCCTTTTAAATTGTTGAAGGTATTTATATTTTTAGATGTTTAGAGATTTTTAAATAGTCTTTTTTATTTCACGAGCATAATTTCCAACTATACTTGCTAGTAAAAGCTTTAGCATGATTCCTAGAGTAGATCCATCATACGCGGATCTCTCACTGGTGTTTTACATTCAATTTCATTTTTTTAAATTAAAAATATCCATTTTTTATAATCTAGTTTATTAATATTGTTATCTAGAAACTTAATTATACTGCTGCGATCGTTGACCAAGGCTGCCCAATGCTTTATAATAAAGGCAGTGACCTTTCAAAATCCCTGGGGGTGCTCCGAGTCAGAAATGTAACTAAGACATGTAGTAGTCAGCATTATAGTCTCTCTTCTAACTATAATTGAGATTTCTGTTAAGCATAACGACGGTGAAACTTCAATATGTCACAACTCAAAAAACATAAGTATTCAGGAATTAATCAAAACTGTTCAACGAACTCCTTTGGAGTCGTTACTGAATTTGCGAAGTCTGTGATTTGAATTATATACTTAGTCTTTTGTCCATTTACAGTTAAGTGTAGGACTGCGGAGTTGAGTTTACTTTCATCTTCCAATTTTTCCCGTCTTGGGCCAAGTTGTAGACCATTTCCCACTCTATGCTTCTTTCTGCTGCTGTTTTCTTCACTTTGGTCTACCATCTGTTTCTCGGTCTTCCTCTTATATTTTTGCCTGTAGATCTCGCTTCATACACTTGCCTCGGGAGTCGGCCTTCCTCTATTCTGTGAATATGACTAGCCATCCTAATCTTCTCTTCTCTATCTTCATCTCTAATGGTTTCTTCTAAATACTTCGTTTCTAATTCTATCTCTTCTAGTTTTGCCTTCAATCTTTCTGAGGAAACTCATTTTCGTTGCATTTAGACGGCTGATATTTTTGTTCGTCAAGGTCCATGACTCACATCCATATATAAGTCTAGGTGTCACTACTTTGTTTACAACTTCTACTTTAATATCTTTTGGGATCTTTTTCTTTCCAAAGAAGGTTGACTTTAAGCTATTCACAGTATTCTTCCCGCCATACTCGTTCTTTCGCTTATTTCTTTGTTTAACTTTCCTCTACTTTCGATAATTGTTTACAGATATTTAAATTGGTTTACTTGCTCAATTCTGATATTTTCTATTGTGATGTTGTGTATTTTATTTTCAACTGCTATTATCATGGACTTTGTTTTGCTAATATTTATTTTCATAGTTTGCTGTACCTTTCTTCATTGAGGATATTCAAGTTATATTGCACAATTTGTCTCGACACGATATCATCAGCAAACAACATTTCTGATACATTTATTCTTTGCATTTTCCAGTTTTCTATCTGTAAAGCTTTCATTCTTTGCTTAGCTTTCTTTACTATTTCATCCATCACTATTACGAACTGTATTTGGTTCAATTACAACCTTGTTTTAGTCCCTCTTTATTTATTAACTCCCGCGATTCTGAGTTTTGAGGTCTAATAATATTTTTGGTGTATTAATACATTGCTTCGTTTATTTTCGTAATTTATTATTAAACCTTGCCAAACATCTTTGCGTTTTATTCTGTCAAAGGCTTTTTCTAAGCCAATGAAACAGTTTTGTCTTATTTATGTTCTTTTTTTGTATGTCTTAAGATACATATTGGGTCCTGCGTTCCTCTTCCTTTTCTGAAACCGCATTGTGGTTCTTCTAAAGTACTTTCTATTATGTCTTTTATTCTTTTCTCGATTATTCTAGCTAATACTTTTCCCATAACGCTCATTAGGTTGATGCCTCTATAGTTTGCACAGTCTCTTTGGTCGCCTTTTTTGTATATCCGTAGAATAATTCCGGTATACCATTCTTGCGGTACTTTTTTTTGTTTAATGATTTAGCAAAACAGGTTTTTTAATGTTTCTTTTCCTTGTTCTTCCATATATTTAATCATTTCTGGGGTTATCCTGTCGATCTCTGCCGCTTTTCCTGTTTTCACTTTGCAAATGGCTTCATCTATTTCTTCTAGTGTAATTTTGGTATTTTCTCTTTCTTCTATCATCCTCACTTGTCTGTCCAGCTCTGGTTTGTTTCTTATCATTGTTGCATCTGTTAATTCCTCAAATTATTGTCTCTCTTTCTAAAATCTCGTCTTCTCTGGTTAATATATTTCCTTCTCTATCCTTTATGTTTTTCATTCCGTACTGTTTTTTCTTTTATAATTGCTTTACAGTTCCATAACTAGTTTTTGGTTATCTCTAAAATTATCCTTTATGTTTTATTCAAATTTTATTCACGATATTCTCTTCGCCTCTTTTACTAGCTTTCTCTTTTCCTTATAGTTATCATAATGCTCCTGAATGTTCGAGTTTAGGTAGTTGTTTTCTTTTATTAACCTCTGTAATTCTTCTGTCCGCCCTTCTCTTCTTCTTACGTATTTTTTAGAGATCTTTGTGGTTCCGCAACACTCCTTTACTGTTTTCAGGATAATTGTTTTAAACTGTTTCCAGCTGTTTTCTATCTCTATTGGCTCCTCTTGTTCTATGAATTTCTTTTTAAGTAGTTCTTGGAATCTTTCTCTACAAGTGTCTTCTATAAGTTTGCGGATTTTTATTTTTTCTTTTATTTTGGTCTCCCTGTCTTCCTTTATTGCTTCTATTACCTTTTTTTAGATTTAATCTTAGTACGTAATGGTCACTACAGACTAGGAAATAATCTATTATTGCTTTTTGTCCTATTTCCGAATTAACTCTCGTACATTTATGTACATCTTTATGTGTAAATTTAGTATTGGTAATTATGAGATCATTTTCCATGCATAAGTTTATAATTCGTTCCCTATTGTTGTTTTTGGTGGCTTTTTCTTTCTTTCCCATTATTTTTTCGAAACCGTTGTTTTGGTTCCCCATTCTTCCGTTTAGGTCTCCCATAATAATAATATTATCGTCTTCTTTATGTATCTCTTCTTGTAAGCTTTTGAAGTACTCGTCTTTCTCTTCTCTTTTTGCGTTTTTGTTTTCATTGTATCTGACTATTAGTGACCAAATTTCTTCATTTATTAATTTCGTTTTTACAACTAGTATTCTTTCGTTGACATATCTTTCTACCACGATATCTTTTATTCTTTCTGGTTCTACAATGAGTCCTACTTATTCTCTTGCATTTTCTTTTATATCTCCTCCGGACCATATAAGCCAATAGTCTTTGTGTATTTTTACTATGCCTTTCCTTTATTTTTTGTTTCAGTTATTCCTAGGAGCTCTATTCTATGTTCTGTCATTTCTTCTACTATTTATCCTTCTTTCCCATTTATGCGTCTTGTGTTCCAAGTTCCAATCCTTGTTACTTTTCTTCTTTCCTTAATCTTCACAATATTCGCATTTCTATTTTTTGCCTTGTTCGTCTTCTGTATTATTCTCGTTGGTTTGTAGCTTTTTAGTTTTTTTGTAGCTTTGGGAGTGGCCTGTTCTCTGAGCTTATCCTCATTTTCTACCTACTTCCATTCCTTCCCGTTTATAGTTAGTTTCTTATACCCTACTTTTATTTTCTTTTCTTTAGTTCTCTCTTGCATTGCTTGTTTCATAATTTCCTTTTGTATATCTGTTTCTCTGTTTGTGATTGTGATTTGATATAAATCTTGTGTTCCTCAAGGTTTATGAGTTTACTTTTATTTCTAAGAATATCTATTGTGTCCGTTAAGTCTTCCGATTTTCAAAAATTGTATTTTTACTTTAGAATCGTATTCTAAATCAAAACATGAGAGATAGGGTAAATTCGGGTGAGATGACCACCATTTTGGTTGGTAGGTGCTTGTAAATTTTTGGTAAAGACTAGGCTTATATTATTATCTTGTTGTAACTGCCCAATTACTGTGTTAACAGTTAAGTAAATAATTACAGTGAAAATAATTTTACAAAAAAAATGTAATACGTATAAAAATAAATTGTATTTGGTCATCTATCTCCATTCGGTTGGTTGAGTTGGCCAATGCAATAAGGAACAGATGGCCAGAAATTATAAGTGAAATTAAAATAGTGAAACGTTAACATAACAAGCTTTCTGGGAGCAAAATAAAGGATTACTTAGCATCTACTTATTAGGCTTCTTTTTAAACGCGGTTTTACTATAATTTTGGCAAGTGTTTATATAAGAAGAGCAATTGTTATGAAACCACATCTGGCATATTATGTATTGCAACCAATCGTCTTTTTTTTTAGTGCTGTTGTAGCTTTTTCTACATCCTGTACTTTCGGTCTCGATCACTAAAATGGTATCATTTACTCTTGATATTATTAAAATGATAATGATAAAATCGATTGGATAGTTTTTGAGGTATGAGCTTTCAAATTGAGGGGTTATCACTTTTAATTCGGATAATAGAAACATAAAAAGATCAAAATAATTCTACACCCACTTAAATTGAAAAACTTTTCTTCTAGTCTTAAATGACGCCTAAAGTTTGCTTATCGAAAACACGCAGTTAAAATCGGTCTATGCTCTCTTTCATTCATCATAGATTGAATTTTAAAAATGATTTGGAAAGTAGATTAGATTTTTCATCGATTTGTGTATAACATAATGCCTTCCATTTTACATCAACTACGGTAAATTGCCGTAAAGTGTATGTATGCACTAGGTACGAAGATAGCGTATTAAGGTGGTCTTTCACCTTGAAATAATTTGGCTGTTGAACTTATTGGATGAATTCATACTGGTTTGCGGCATTAATGATTATGAACTGTCTAACGCATTCCAAACCTGGTGTTTGTTGCAAGGAAAAGTGAAGCCTCCCTTATAAAAGTACCATATGATTTGCAAATATTTTGCTCTGGGGTTAGCAAGTGACGTAATTCACTTACTGAATGCCGTCTGCGTTAAAATTCTCATTTAGAATGCTTTTTCATACCAAGTGTTTATTGTTCCGAAAGCTTTATACCTTTTACACACTTGAGACGTTCTTGCTTCAATACAAGCATCCAACCAATAAGTTCAATAATCGTGTACGAATTGATCACACTTGTTCATTTGTTACTATAAATGACAACTTTGTCATCCAGCAATGTAACATACTTCGCTTCATGGTATACTATTTAAAAGCTATCGTTTAGTATTTTCATTAGCAGATCGAGTTTCAGTGACCTACGGTACTTGCTGTGAAATCTACAAACAGCTCTGTCAAACAACAGCAAAATCCAATTTGCATCCATAAAAAGATATGTCTGGTGATGGTTCTGGAAGATCAAAATGTCAAATTAAACTTTTAATAGCGTCAAGTATTAGATATAAAAAGGGACTAGAGAAAGTTTTCAGCGATTTTAGAATTTCCCAATATTAAGACAGCAAAAACAAGACAAGTTAGGTCAAATTTCTCTTTAAAAGCGCATCAGAGAAGACAGTGTGATTCATTAGCGCAGAAACACAAAACTATTCAGTCGAGTTTATTTTGCACATTGCATTGACGTTCGTCTGGTTGCACATGTGTTTGCAATTTGCTCTTCTGTCTTGTTTTGTTTGTGATAAACCTGTAGCGACATACATTCGCGTCAATTTTGATGATTCACACTGCCTTCTCTAATTAATACATTTTTACATTATTATTAGGCATCCAAATAAGTGGTTGTATGCCTATTTATCCAACTTTGTATTTCTTATAATTTCAGAAATCCTAATGGTGAATCTGGAGTTTGAGGAACCCTTACATTAAGACCAATTTGGATTCAATTTTTAAATTGTTAATTTATACACTCCGTTAGGATATGAAAGAATATTTCTTGAAAATGCCTTAAACATGTATGCCCTTTTCAAAGACGCATCATAGGAATTTCTTATATAGACTCTTTAATCTTGAATTCTATCTCTGCTGTGCATTTTAGAAAAAAGTATTTAGAATGAAACTTGTTCAGAATTTAATTCTGCACATAACGAAATCAAAATGCAGTCACTTTTCCTATGTTTGTTTGGATTACAATCACTTTTTCATTCTTTTTTGGGAAGACTGTATCGTTATGAGCTTTAAGTCAATACAGAAAAAAATCTTTGACTGTTTCAATTAGCTGTCATATTTACAATATTATTGCTTACTGTCTAAACAGCGACATTTTGACATTAAATGTCAACATTTACACATTAATAGGAAGATGAAGGGCTTGTCTGTGAAAAAATAAAATTTAATGATGTCCAAATAAATACTGTAGGGACCGAGGCGTGCCAATAAGAAAATTAGCTAAAGAGGAAGGTGTTATGCGGCCCAAAATTTAATTAAACGTTTTGGAAACCATTTCACTTTAAAGAATTTACTCTGTGTGATTAGGTTAGAAGCAGTTAAACGTTTATTTTTTTAATGAATACCACCCCAATCTTGCGGGTGGACCTAGCGAGGGTGTGGTTAGGTTGGAAGCAGTTAAACGTTCATGTTTCTAAAGAATTTCACCCCAAGCGAGGGTGTGGTTAGGTTAGTAGTGTGAAAAGTTCATTTTTTAATGAATTTACCCATGCTTGCGCGGGGTCAATGTTCTCCAGGTGATTTAGGGAAATTGGATTGTGGTACTGTCGTAACCGCGATATTATAGTGTCATGGCTGTCATTTTGCTAGTGAACTGTCAAGATCGTCGATTTTAGAAGTTTTTAAAAAATGTTCTAAATGTTTGGCACCGGAGAGGCCTTCTTTTGATTCTCTGAATAAAGATACATGCATTGGTAAGGTTAAATTCCTTCTGTACAAGTTTAATTCTAGGGGTAGCTGTATCGAATTGTTATCCAAAGTGATCAATGCATGTCAGACTTGCCCCAAGTATACATTGTAGGGGTAAGAACAAATCCAACCCAAAAAAGTTAATATTTTGTGAAAACTCTAGAAAGAAGATAATGATCTGACAGATCATTGTGGTATAAAATTGACTACATTTTTCACCCAACAGTACTTAAATGCCAAAACGTATCTCATTCTAAAGCACAAACGTCAAATATTATTTTGGCCTGACCTGGCTTTGTGCCTTTACGCTTTTTCGGTGCTAGACTGGCATCGCAAGCATAATATTCCACTTGCTGATAAAACAATAAACCCCCAAACTGCCCAGAAATTTAGCCGCTAATGAAACAAAAGCTGTGAAAAAAATATCAAACTTACTAAACTCGTAACCGGCGTGGCAATCGTGGTCTGAGTAAGTACAGAGATAGTTACGGGCAGGATTGTATTCTAGTCTATAATGGAGTAGGGATTAGGATACGGAGCGGTGAAGAAAGCTGGGGCCCTTGGAACTTCTCCAGTTCGTTCATCAGCTCTCGTGCTCTCGTTTCTGTATATCCAGGCTACCCTTACATCGCCTAGTTTGGCGACCTGGCGTTGGTAAGTTGTTACCAACCTTGAATTCTGCTCTTAGAGTCGCCTGATCTCCGCAGTGATAGAGTGGTCCCTGCTCTTCCACAAACTCTTCTAAACAAACTACTCCCTGCTCGGACGCCAAGACATGTGGCTCACTTATTTTAAATGTTGAGACGGCGATAACGAAGCGGTCTTGGGCGCCAGATTTGGTGACAAGGTTTACTTCTTTGTCTAGGCTTTGAGGCAATTAGATGAAGGCTTACAGGTAGCTATGGTGGAGATCCAAAAATCCAAGGGTCGAACTGCTGAAATAATAGAGCTGTAGAGCTCACAGTACAAATAAAATACTTAAATTTAACCCAAACAGTATCTATTAAAGACAAGCGGAAATACAGGCAAAATATAAATATTAAAGTAAGTAGCATGCAAACAAATAAATTACAAACCAACTATAACCAGGCTAGTGCTACAGTTTGGATCAGGTGCCCCACAGGGTATAGGGTAATAATACAAGGCGAAAAATAAAGTTACCTAGCGGCAACGGACAGGCTCGACCGCCAACGACGACACCGAGGTTGTTACCTTACTGTTTACTAGAGTACTTACTACCAACAGGATGTTCACTCTAGACTGTTGGCTCGGTAAACTGCAACGACTGCAACTGCTTCTGACCATCGCGACGGTCGGACTTTTGCTTTTATACCATGTTAGTTCCCTCACACTAGCATATACATGTAGCGGGGTCTATACAAGTTGAAGAAATCGGCGCGCGGTTTGCAATTATATTAATTAATTACACTAATTGATGCTGCGGATATTCAACCAAAATATTCAATTTTTGACGGCCAACGAAGTACCGTTTACAAACTTGTTTAAAATAAAATATAAAATTCTACAAAATAACCATCATATTACATGAAAAATTAAAAATATAAATTATTAGCTGTACATACATATTATAAACAGCAAATGCATTTTAATATTTTATGTTAAAATAAATATAAACGAAAAAATACCAGCATAGATTTTACAAGGAGGCGAGTGATAACAAAATCCATGCGCTTTTCGGTACAAGCAGAGCGTGCTTAACTTAAATCTATAAAATTCGTATCGGTAAATAATTAAAATGAAACTTCGTTACAATTCTTATTTCGTGAGATGCTGCTACGTGGGTGGCAAGGATAACTGCTCCATAATGGTTTTGAGCAAAAATGCCAAGTAGATCATCTAATTCTGTTTGATTAGAATCTGTTTCAAAATTACGCCGTTAGTCTAAATTGCCATAACATTTTAAATGCAACCATTGTTAGGTAGGTACTTTTTTATAGCATTGACCACACCGTTCTTGATTAGGTGTATTAATTTATAGAATTGGAAATGTAAATTTGTACCTTGACTGTTTGTGTCTTTACTTATTAGTTGTTCAAAGGCCTTTTTTAACAAATGTCTGTCCCTTACTGATCATTAACCTACTGTTTGAAAAAATCACTTTAATAATTAAGAAAATAACTATCACAACATTTACAACATAACCTCAAACACTGTTAACAAAGCCAAGTGATGTGTCAATCAGCAGAGTTTTTGCATAAATAGTCTTTCAAATCGAAAATCCAGTGGAAAATAATTTTGAAAATTTTTCATACGCTTTAGTCAGCAACTGCATTCCTTACGAAGCTCTATCGAGACAATACTCCTTACAGATCAAATAAGAATGGGATCAATTTCTGGTCGTCTAAAAGGGCAGGATTGCAAAAATTTAATAAAATGTAAGATATCACTCCTTTTCTCAGTTTGTCTGTTTCATGTGAAATTGTAATGAATTTTCCTCCGGCATTTAATTCCTTCTTTTTCAAATTTAAAATTTCATAGTCTTTGAAAATATTAACTTTTTGTACCTTAGTGAGAAAAGTCTAAAAAGATTAAGGTTTAGAAGTTTTCTATTAATAATAAGTTTTTGGAATAAACATTTTATTATCCAAAACTAAGCAGATTAACCAAATAAAATCTGTTCTTATATTTTATTTGTGTTGTTCCTGTCAATATTTAACTACAGAGGAACTTAAGGTAAACCTCATGTTTGATTCACCACCATACGTATTTGAACCTTGACCCTCCTCTTGTTTATTCTGTTCTAGTTTCATATAATAGCTGGATTTTCCGTATTGATTTCCTAATCTCACTTTATTTGTCTGCTTTTCTATTAGTTATATGATAATCTCTTTTATTTTACTAGCCGTCAATATAAAGTTCTCTTCATGTGAGAATCGCCCTTGAAATGTTTCGAATTATTGTCGTCTGTTGTGATGGCATGCTCTAAATACAACGCTAAACGCTATTTTGAAATTCTCAAGATAGGTTCTTCAATAATTATTTAACCTTGTTAACAGTGAGTGTTCTTTGTACACATTTGAATTTTAAAGGACAGTTACAAAAAAACAGTTTGTTTCTGTAAAGAGCTTTTCTTTTGATTACTAGTCAATCAACTGTATTGCTAATAACAGTGATGTGTCTACCTGAGTTTACTGCATAGACCAACGTTCATTTTTGGCTTCCACAATGACTCGAGGCGTTCCTCTTCGATCTGATTGGTGTTAACTAGATGGTAACGCGATGCCGAGGCAGTTTAGCTGCACGTGGTTGCTTTCATTTTTTCACCTTCTGTTGGTTGAAGTGGTTTGGTTGCCGACGTTTTGTGTGGTGTATTTAGTAAGACGTACATCTTGCAGCCTAACTGCTTAGTCTCTGTGTATTTTCCAAGCAGACTCAGTTTTCTTATGTAAAAGTCAAGTACTTAACACGTCTATTACTTGTTAGAATTTACCTTAGTTAAATCTTCTTCATAAGAAATGTGTTCTGACAGAGACACGTTTTGTCTAAGTATTTTGTGCTCAAAAAGTTTTAAAAAACGAATCAAATAATATTCTATTGCCATAATTGATCATACGGAGTTGAGAAACCTGGGTATGGGACTTTGTGTTTGCCTAGTTTGCTAGACAGTTTGTAATTCTCCTATTGGTCTTTAAGTTAAGAAGCTTAAACCTACTTGAGAAATACCGACTTTAATAAGGTAGTGGACGTCGGAAGAATAGCTGGCATCTAAAACGGTTATGCATACAGAAGCAAATGCAGTTGGACTCGGCCACTTTCGGTTCTCTGAGCAGGCGATAATTAGAAAGCCTTCCCCAAGTGGTGACGATGTCTGTAATGAACCAGGAAATAACGGGCTCCTTATTAGATTCCGTTCACTAGTTTTGCTGACGCAGAAGGCACTGTCGTCAAACTCTTGGGCGAGGATACGCATCTCTGGTGACTATTGACACATAAAGTCGGTTGTTCTCATTGCCCACATTTCGGCCAAAGCGAATTATTCTTAAAGGAGCTAGAGGAGTGTAGGATAGCCGTCCAGGGTCTGATCAGCTTCTGCCTGAACGCTGTTGTACGCTCTAGTGATCGTTCTCATTGCCATTATGAGAATAAGTCGATCATAAATTGTTTGCAACGCAAATGGTGGGCTGCTCCATTTGCGTTGCACCTGTTGTCAGAAACACTGCATGAAATTTCTGATTTTAGCAGTAACCTGGTAAATATGATAGTTAGAAGTGTGCCCTTCAAAACCATATAGTTCGTTTCTTGGGTAAAGATTTCAAGGTTCTGGAATTCGGTCCACGTCTCAAGTTCGTGTGTGCCTGCGGCTGCACTTCTCTCAAACTCTCTCCAGTTGTCGGTTCCCATCATGGCTACTATGTCATCTGTATAAGCAGTCGTGGCACAGTGCTCAATCTCATTACTAGGGTGAACCCTAAGATTGAGCCTTGTGTGATTCCTTGGTCACGTTTCTAGTTACCGACTTATTCTGTTTTCTAGGTAATTTTGATGATTTGGACTAGCTTGGAAGGTAATTCCATTTAATGCAATCGTAGTGTGACCAAGCTCCTAATAAATCTAACACGACCGGCAGCAGCAATCTGTCTCATTCTTTGACCTGACGTCCTTGGTTTATATAGAAGCTTCGGCTCTAAAACTTATGAAAACGAAAAAAGTGGACGGAACATAAATTTGAACTTTTTCTCTTGCTCAATGACGCGACAAGCTGTCTTCTTCTAGCTTGTGGATATGCAAGAATAACATTTTTTCGGAAAAGTAAGACAAAAGATTCCTTTGAATCAATTTTCAATGACTCTATGGGGAGGCCTTGATAACCTATTAAATACATTTTCCATTACCGCTATGTAAATCACACATTCTTTCTTTCTTCGGGAGTCTTAATCTTTTCCCACCAAAGACTCGTCATAATCAGCAAGTCCCAGCAATATACGAAATTTCGAAGTGACCTGAACCAAATTGGGGCCTTATTCCTGAAAAGACCTAAAGCGGTCGAAACTAACTGGTGTTTAGAGAAGCCTCTAGTAACTTACAATTCTGCTATTCGTTTCAGGAGCCTAGCTAGTGTACAAGGATTCCTATTAAATTACACCATTCAACTCGTGACAAGAACGAAGGTACCTAAAGCTCCCCTACAGAAATTTCTCTGCATGAAAGGAACTGTTTCACCTTCTGAAGCCTCGAAATCCCGTTTTCACTGAGAGTATTTAACTGTTTGAGCCACTAGATCACTGGCAAATTCCGACAAGAAATGACTGTTTAGCCGAGTTGTGACGGTTCCCCTTTGTGTCAGCCATAAACCAGTTGGGTTGGTTAGCTGCGTCCAATGTGACAGAGGGTCCGCAAAGAGATTCCGCCTACTGCTAGGTCGGAGAGAAGTTTCGGTAACGATCAAATTCTCTTCCAAAAATCTAAAAAAATTTTCTGCTCATTGCTGTGCTGGTAGACGGCGCGTCTAGCAACGAGACCGGTTGCAAAAGATCGACGTGCTCAGACCCCTTGAACATTTGCCGATCTCGACTAGTCATCTCTGCAGCTGTCTGCGTGTAACCAATGGCTTCAGTGAACCTAATTAACTGTGGTGCCTTTGGAATTAGAGTTCCCAAGTGACTTGCGGAAGTTTCTTCTCCTTTTACTAAAGCCTTTAACGTTCTACCGAATTACCCCCAGACCTTTATCGCTTCTACCAGACCTCTTTTTTTTCCGAGGGTCCCCGCTGCAATCTACCTAACCTATGTCTTAAATGCAGGGATCAATTTGTTAAAGTTAAAGTCGTATGCTTTCACTCCGCCAGTAAATCTTCTTAACCTCTGTTTTAACTCCCTGATCTCGCTAATAGTCTTCCGCAGGTTTGCAAAAACATTTAGTGAAGAAAAAGAAGCTCCAGCCTATGATGTGCGAGATTCTCGTCTATCTCCTCAACACACAAAAGTCTTCAATTCCTGCTTTTTTTGTTACATAACTCCTCCAGCCCCACACATTGGTCGCCACTTTTATGTAACCTAACCTAGCGTTACAAAAATTTAATTTACTCTAGTTTAATCAGGGCACTTTCGGAGTATCGTGTTTAGTGGGCAACCTTCTCACTTGCGTACGGCGATCCAAATTTCTACAACAGCATCAGATCTTTCATCAGAGCATATAAGTAAATCGGGACTCGGTGTAGTTAATACCGAATACAGGCACAGATCCTATAATACAAATTGGAAGCTACTGACTAAGATAATAGGACACAACTTACCAATTACATAATGTGATAAGAGCAGTCCGAATTGAATCAAATCACTAATAAAAGTTTGCTGGACTACTTATCACTAGCAAACAAGTCCAGGCTGTGGAGAGTCCAACATACTTTGGACAATAAAACTCAAAATTAATTTCAAACTGGGTGAAGCTACCTAAAACTAGACGAGATCTTGGGGTGAACTCGGCATTATAAAAACAACTCTCTAAAGAAGAGAAACTTAAAAAAATAATTACAAGAACGCTGAAAGAACCCTTGAACTTAACACATGGAACGGTAACAAAAAGTGACCGTTACACAGTTCTTTCTATAATTCTCTATAATAGTGCTCATAGTCTCACTAAATTAATTGGTTTGGTTTTCCTTTTGTATCTTCTGTACATTTTAGTACGGTTACATACATGAGCATTACAAGATACTTTTAACGGGATCATAAATCATAACGTTAACACGTAATTAGAAATAAAAAAGCTGTTGGGTGTTAATGCAATAATCAAAAAAAACTTGTACATTTGATGTGTTAGAAGTATGAAAGTGTAGAGGTAAACAGATAGTAAGGTTCCAATGAATGTAAAACGCCTTGGTTGTAGGGGTGAGCAAAACTTGCCCCTTTAGACTCAAACTGGCTAATATGGAGGAAAATGATTAGAAAAAACTAACTTTTGAGTGAAAATTCAACAAAACGAATTTTAACGTTTGAGTTGTAAAATATGCGAGCGTGAAATAAACTAGATAATTTGGTCATGGGCAACAAAATTTGCCCACCTTCGATCTAAGGCGTAGTAAATAACATTGAAGTACTAATTCCAAAAATATACGGCACGTGTGGATGCAATGCAGTGGCATTGAATTCCCACTGGTTTTTTGGGTGATTCTTGGACCGTTTGTCTGAAATGCTCTAATGAATTTTAAGGTTTTTTGAGCTTTTAAACAAGAATTGGAATCAATTCATTTATAAGATAAACTTCACGACCACATATTGCTAAGAAAGAGACTATCACAGCAATATCAATACATTTATTGATATTATAAATTTGACATCTTTTCTATATTCCCTAGACAGGGAGTTCCCAAACTACATTAAGTAAAATGTGTTCCTTTCGAGACAACCTTTACATTAATACACATAAATCTGTAAAATTGGAAGTGAATATTTGAAATACTATTATTTGTTCTGCGCTTCAAACATAAACAAAAAACACGCACAAACAATATTGTAAAAATTTCTAAAACTTTTTCTATTTGCAGTGATAAATTCAAATGTATACAGTCAAAACAAAGTTGAATGTTTCCTTTGCTGCGAAAAATGTCTTGGAAAAATGTTGCATTGCATCAATTTTATTCTACGGCTTTAAAGTTCTTTTAAAGCAAACACGATTTAATTATTAAAACGCTGCTACAAAACCCTTTTTAAATATAACTGGAGGGATGAATCAAATTTTCCTCATCAAAGGAACCAACAACCAAAAGTTCAGGGTACTACTTACGTGTGTTACCCTTATTATACAAAAGCTTAACATAAACGGCTTAACTGAAAGTTTGTGTAGGTATATTATGGCAAGAAGATTATTGCTGGGTAATATTTTCATGAAACCTTCTGCAGCTTAGGTTATGGTGGGTACAAAAGCTTCTTTGTGTATAAATTTTTTTTCTACGAACCATCCTTTATCAATAACTTTTCCCCTTTTTATCATTACTTTTTATATAAAAACTGGTTTCCTTTTTCCTTTTTTTTTCTTTGTATCAGTTTGTGCGTTATGCGATATATACTCGGATAAATACAAAAAATATATTATATGAAATCTTATAATATGCAAAAGGGATAGTCTTTTGTTTTCGAGAAATGCGTTGCCGGATAAAAAATGATGTCGTTTAGAAACAGGTGGTGTTAGTTCATAACCTCATGACGACAACTTATATCGTCATTGTTGTTCTACGTAGTATCCATTCTGTAAAAGAAACAAAAAGAAACTTATTAAATGGAATAAGTTTTGGAGTTAATGAAAAAAAAAGGAAAAAACCAAGCAAACAAAAAAATATCCGCTGGAGATCTTTCAGTAAATTATGGAATATAGAGGCTGCACTTAATATTTATTTTATGTTTTTGTCTTAATTCAGAGTCATTAGAGATGTATAAAGTAGTTAAGGCAAAAAGAAGACGAGAATAAACCGTCCTAATTAAGCAGAAAAACAAAGAGCTTTAGCATCAGGACCTTTGGCAAGGGAGAGAAACTTCAGGGAGTCGAGAGATTTCCTGATTTTCCGTTAATGTTCTCTTAGAAATGTGAATGATGTCCCTTAAATTTTAATTACTTTTATAGTTATTATTTAGTTTGATAATTTTGATTTACTGTAGTAATTATTCGCACGTTCTGCAGAGAAATTTATACGTACAGCGTGCAGGTGATTTATGTAATTAGGAAAATTAGTATAAACTTGAAAATTAAACTTTAATTGTTACATTAACCGTTGAATGTGTAGCCTTTTGGGTATTTGAGGTTTTTCGACCGGAAAGAAAAAAGTTACAAAAGCAAATGAAATTTTACTAGCGGTTTGTTGCTTTTCCTGATGTATAAATTCACAAAGTGTCGATCAAACTGACAACCGGGAAAGCTGTGACTGAAATTTTAATCCAATAAAATATGGACGTGATGTCCTTTCAATGTGCACAGCAGATTTGTCAACTATTTTTATGTATCGTGTCTTTTTCTTACAAGTTTTATTTCGTGTTGGGTTTTATTGTGTTTTCGTGATTGTGGAAATAACATCCGGGAACTCAGGCTATAGTATAGTATAGTGAGAAGCAATAATAGTTGGAGAATTATCTAAACAGCTAATAAAGTTTAATGCATTGTTGTGTTGTGCAGACTATTATTAGGTTTAGGAAAACTAATTTGTCATATATTATGTAAAACGACGTAGATAACGTGATTATTGTTCCCAAAAGTTAGTCTGCAATCTCATTAATTATTTGCATTTGCACAGAATTATCTGAAATTTTGTTATAAGTAATTAATCATGTGTAAAGTAAAAGGCATCTGGTGAAGTTGCGAAATTTCATATTTTACACAGTATTGTGTTTTAAACACTTTACGTGTCAAGAGGAATATAATAATGTGCAAGTGTAGTTGATAATTTCGACTTTACTGTCATTACAAATTATATTAGTACTACGTCAAATTTTCTTTATTTAATTCTGTATACATACGAATTTTCTAATTCAACGATAAGCTTGTGAGAGTTTCGCTTATTATTAACTAACTCATCACCTACAATTTCTAAAATTAATTTTACTAAAAATTACCTTTCGATGATATTCTTTGTAGAAAAGTGCACGCATGTGAAGTTAGTGGTATAAAGTTTACTTTATTTCATTTCCAAGTCAAATTTATTTCAGGTTTAACTTTGAACTTGTAGGTCGGAAACTGATACAAAACTGACGCAATTTAACCTTGAAAACACGTCTCATCAGGCAAGTAATAAGACAGTTTCTATGTAAATTCGGCGTTTATTTTTTCAAATTAATTTCTTTCTAGTAGGTTAACTTTGCTGTTAGTAAATATTTATACCAAGATTTAACCATTTAACCAAGTAGTTCAATACTACTGCTAATAATGCAAATTACACTCATTCGTCATGATTATAACTATTCTAATGGCTATGTTGCTACGAAAAACATACTGCTTAATTGAAGTGAAGCAAAAAATCAATTTCAAATGAGAAACTAGGTTTGAACTATTCTTATGTAATCATATTTGTGTTCTACCGTATTCTTAATGCAAATAAGTTTTAGTTACGTTACGAATTAAATATCTTCAAAGCTTCTTAGTTTTTTCAAGACAGTGCATATTCAACACATCAACGGTAAAGTCAGTCCGTTTCAATTCTCTGATGACGTACGTATCGATAACAGCTCTATAATTCCTTTTTGTCTATTAATTCGTTTCATAAATGCCTTATTATCTTCTTTCAAAACCATAGCATATTATGTGAATTTTTCGGCACATTTTCGTCTAGCTCCGGTTTAATTTATTCCTTTCAGTTTTACAACTACATTTGATAGATTTAACGGACTCGTTTCATACCGTAAATGATAGCTTTAAAATGCTCTTATCATGCATGTTGTTACGGAAAAAACGAGACTGAGTGACTCAAAATGAGCTGTGGCTTTTAGATAATTTAGAATTTTCCTCATAATCATAGGAGGAAGTAATCTAATAGCGGTTTCTTTGCGATTGAATACAAATCAAATTCTTTACATTACGAGCTTGGTACCAAACAAGCAGATTCACTCGGAAAGCACAATAAGCGGTTGACAACAAGCCGAAACATCATTTTTTCGAAGAAACGGAACCTCGCGACAATGATTTTTACAAGAAAATGTAATTTAAACTTGAGATGCGCGAACGACATGGACCACGCTGGATAATCGGACAGAATCTTCCCGGATTCAAGGAGGAACGCCTTCCATTTAAGCTGACGAGACGAAACAGTTTCTATTGGGAATTCAGATCAGCCACACGACCTCTGCTTGGCTAACTGAAAGGAGAGATTGAAAGCTAGAACGTGGTAAATAATTTCTTAGAAAGAAATAACCTCACCCCATTGTAAGCAATAAATTGTCTAGCGTCTGACAGCTTTAAAAAGCAATTTCAATAAAAATAAGAACGAAATTTCTAAATACAGTAAAATAAAGCTTTCAATATTTAAAAATAATATTACAAAGAAATGTGGACAAATTTTATCTTCAAAATAGAATTAATAACTATTTGATTTTTGCACTTAACAACCTGATGGCGTTTTTTAACGCTTCAAACGTATATGCGAAATGTGTCTGAAAAGGTTTGCAAATATGAATAGAACAAAATGGGCGATTAGGGTAAAATTCTACCAGTATACGTTACCTTAACAATATTTAAACAGTGCGTTGACCTACTGTGCCTTTATATTATATCTCATAGCTTCAAAATGTTTTTAGAGTTACACAAACCTTCTTTTCCTATATAATTAGCAGTGAATTTTAAATAAATCTGGGACTAGCTCTGCACTTTTAAGAACATATGAAACAGGCTTTATATTATAGTTTCAAAGTTTGTCCTAAATTTATTTAAAATCCACTGTACCTAATATTGTGTGCACTTTTTAATTTTAATTGTTTTATGATACGCTTTCTATGTTAATTGATTTTGTGATTTCTGTTAAAGAAAATTGGTTTAAATTCTAGACCTGTCCTAAGTCTAAGAGTCTAATGTTTTATTGGTAATACAAGGCCAGGTTGATAATTAGTTGGCCTAGGAAAGAGATGGCGCCACCAGTATTAGAGTAAAGTTATTATTTGTAAATGCTAATCTTGAAACGACTGCATGGCAATTGTCAGCCCACTGCATCAAATAGTTTGTGTTTGACAGTCATTGAAAGCGAACAACTTCTCCATTTTTGCAAAAATTAGTAAAATCGAATATCGTGCAGTGATAAGATACTAGTTTTTGAAAACTTGCCTTCGCAATAAAATATTGGACAGCTAAATTTAAACGCGGTCGTACAACCATTTTTGATGATGAGCGTCCAGGCCATCCAAATGAGGTCACCACGCCAGAAATGGTCAATAAAATTCATAGAATGATAATCAATGATCACCGAGTAATTAACCGCCAAGATAACTGAAGCTGTGGGCATCTCAACCGAACGAATACTCAACATTTTGCATAAATATTTGGCAATGAGGAAGCTCTCTGCCAGATGGGTGCCGCATTTTTTCTCTGGCGACAACAAATGCAATCGTTTGACCATTTCGAAGGAATGTTTGACCATGTTCAACCGTTATAAGGACTTTCTACGCTGTTTCCTAACATGGATTCATTACAACACACCAGAGACCAAGGAGGGGTCGACCCAGTGAACACCTTCTGGCGAATCAAAGTCGAAGAAAGCCAAGGTGTGTTTGTCAGCAAACCAGATCGTGGCCACAGTTTTTTGGGATGCGAACGGTATAATTTACATCAATTACCTTGAAAAGGGCAAACCGATCATGGGAGTATATTATGCAGAGCTGTTGAACCGATTCGACGCCGATTTGAAGCGAAAGTGATCGCATCAAATCAAGACGGATTTTTGATTTTTCTTGATAAGACAAGAACCTAAAGCCTCATTGAGATAATGTTTGAGACCAGGGCTAAGTAGCACAATAACACGCACGACTCACAAGCATGGTTTTTTAACGACGAAGTTTGTGCCCTTCAAGTTTCGAGACAACCGATAGGTGATCTGTCTTAAGTTAGTTTATTTTATAAATTACCATGACTTTTACGCCCACTGATTCAACACGAGCAACTGCCCTCATCTGGGATGGTCAAGGTAAGGTCAACGGTTTCCTATATTTTAGGCGTGCCAAAAGTGACCATTTACAAAACCGTCGCTCAAGGAAAAAATCGACTTAGGATGACCGTCTTTTAACGTTAATTGTGGTTTGCCATAAGAACACGGCAGCAGTTGAAGAAAAAAATCGACCCAAGGAGTTCAAAAAGTGAATGCACGTAAAGAGAAGATTAACTATAGCTACGTAAAGAAAGTTTTACATGAAAAAAGCCAAGTACTCTTTACAGATCTATCGAAATTTTGCCTATCAGGTATAAATATAAAAAGGCGAAAAGTACGTTTAGTACAAAATTGTTCCCATGGTGGGTTTTAATGGAGGTTGTGTAATAATCTGGAAAGAAATTTTTGTGGAGGTTTTCACAGAACTTGTTGTGATGATGGAAGCTAATACCATTGTACGTTGATACGTGTCAGACATTTTACAAGAACATGTCGTAACTTTTCCGTCTTTTGTCGGCGATAACTTTATATTAATGTTGACAAACTGTGGGTTACTACCTCAATAAAACAGAAATGACAACTATGAAGGAGTCAGCATATATTACAAATTCGAATACAAGGTTTGGAACATTTAGAAAATGGGCTAGTTGAAGAATATAAACAATTAAATAAAGCTAAAGTCAAGCATTTTGTGGAGGAAATAAGAGAACGTTGTTGCAGGAAAACGAGAATTAAAGCCGTTAATATAGAATTGCACTGCCTCTTACTCTTAAAGACAAAGTAGAGAAATGGATCGAAATCACGGGGCGCCATGGCTTCTAAACATTAAGGCCTCGTCATAAGCCAACTATTCAGACTTTTGGTAAACTTAATGAAGTTTAGTGCTGAATACCTTGAAACAAATATACACAAAAATTTTCCTGTTCTGGATGACGGTCTCAAAGGTTGTCGAACTCCTGATTTATATTTATAAATACTTCAAGAAAAACATCCAAACACCAGAATAAAGTTTAACAAATATACAGTTCGCACTAAATGGAAAGACTTGTTATTACTGATTATTTTGAAAAACCCTTTTTTGCCAATAATTTGTGCATGTCCAGAAACCAAGAACAAGCTATTTTGATCTTCCAAGTCACATTTCGTTTGGAGGAAAAAGACATGTTTTGAACTGACAAAAATCTAAAACTGTCAATATTTTCGAAAGGTATCAATTCTCCTGATGAAATCTTAACACGGTCTGAACCACTATCATCAGATGATAGAAGCATTAAACAAAGAATAAGATTGTTTGTCAAATTTCGAGAAATAATGAAATGTTAAGATTTGGTAAGTTTTTGTGCAAAATCGGAATTTTGATTAGTAAGCTTTCTTTTATGGGCAGTTGTATTATTTATATGTATCTTCAAAATTACAAACAACAAAAATTAGTCTCCTACTTCCCATTGGAGTGAATACACTTATTCAATCATTTATCCTACTGTTCAGAATACTTTCTAAATTCATCTTCTCCAATGCGTTAAGGGTCTCCAACGTTTTTTTCTTCACCTCGTTGATATCCGCAAAACATTTCCCTTTCATGCTCCTTTTTATTCAAGGAAACAAGAAAAAGTCTCAGTCGTGTAAAGTGGGTGGGTGGATTAACGGAATCATCATTTTTGGTTAGAAATTGGTGTACAGAGAGCACCGAACAATTGGGCTCGTTGTAGTGGTAGAAAAACCAGTCACCAGACTTCCACAAATCGGGGCGTTTCTTCTGCAAACTGTTACGTAATCTTTTTAAAATTTTAAGGTAGAATACTTAATTCACCGTCTGGTTGGGTGGAACGAACTCCGCGTGCATGTCCCCTCTCACATCAAAAAACCAGATGAGCATTGTTTTAACCCTTGATCTCATTTGACCAACTTTCTTTGGACGAAGAAAATCCAGTGTTGTCCATTGATGGAATTGCTGATTTGTTTCGGGATCGAAACAATAGCACCGAAATTCATCGCCAGTGATGACCTTGAAGAAAAAATTAACTTCGAACTGCTCTTTTATTTCACGGCAGGCTCCCAAGCTACTTTCCTTTTGCTGCGACTTCAGCAAGAGCGGCACGAATTTGGCTGCCACTTTTTTCATTTTCAAATCTTTGGTCAAAAGATGCTGAATTGAGTTTCACGTCAGCCTAGACAACTCAGCTAGCTCATGAATGGTCCACCAAGTTTGCTTACTTTTCCCACTTTTTCGTCAGTTCGTGCAGTTGATGGACGACCAGTGCGGCGTAGATCGTCGAGCGACATTGCTCTTCTTTTGAAGCGGGTAAACTACTCGTACACTTGGATTTTACCTAAAGCATCATTTTTGAAGGCAGTGTTCGACCTAACAACAATTTCCGCGGTATTTTACCCGAGTAGGAAGCGAAATTTCATGAGTTCATGAGAATCCCCTGTATCAAAAAACCGCCGCGTGCACAATACAGCTCTCACTAAAAAATACACAGAAACTGCACGCAATCTTCCCCAGCTGTGCCTCTGGGCTGACCGACTGCGAAATGGTAGGGCTACATTACGCCTACCGGCAGACGTCTGTACTACTAGCAACATGATTCTGGTTTGTTGTGGGTTCCCTCTTGTATATTGCTTTTGCAACAGCAGATAGGTCACAATTCTCTCCGGACCGAACAAGCCCGACATGTCGTACGAGGTTTTGTCGCAAGTTTGCTGTCACACCCTTCTTGTTACAAAATTACTAATTTCCAATCGGAAATCTGCAGCCTTAGCAACAGGCATTAGAACAGGCTATATTTTTGCTAATGGATGATATTGTCTCTGCTGCTGATAATAATAAATTACATAACTGCTTTAGTCATGTTAGACTATTGAAAGCGGTTGACAAGATCAATCATAACGTCTTAATCTCTGTTATGCACTATTTTGGTTTTAACAACAGCGCGACCAATTTGTTAAGAATTTATTTGGAACGGCGAATCCAGCTGGGCTCTGTGTTATTCGTTCAGGATCCATTTTGTGTCCTTAGTTATTTTCAATCTACGTATTGAAGCTTGCTATTTTTGTGAAATTCTGCACAATGCATTTTTGTGCTGACGATAATAATACTAATAACCATTTAATCTTCCCGTTGTCGAGCAAAGTCCTTCTCCGTGTATTTCCATAGTTCGCGATCTTTCGCTTTCTTTGTCCATTCACTGCCAGCTGTTTCATCTATTTCACTTTTCCATCCTGTCTTTGGTCGTCCTGTTTTACGTTCTATCAACTTTGGCGTCCATTCTGTAGTAATTTTTGGCCACCTACATATTTTCCATTCTTATCGCATGACCTGCCCAGTTCCATTTCAAGAATTTTACACACTCAGTCACATTTTTTACTTTAATGCGATTTTTAGATCTTTTATTTGTATATTCGTCATGAGACTGATAGGTCTATAATTTTCTGTTTTCTGTCTCCTTTTTTTTTGTGTAATAAGATTATTATTGTTTTTGTCCATTGTTTCGGTACCCGTTCGTTGTTATAGAATATCTGTAGAAGCTTTGTTATTTCTTCTTTTCCGGCTTTTAACATCTTTCCTTGGTGTTTTATCATTTTTCATTTTGTCTATTGCTCTTTTTATTTCTGTTTTTTGTATCTCTTTTATGTCTTGTGGTGTCTCTTTTCTTGTTTCTTTATCTTGATATTGATTCGTGTTGTTTACACTAGATGTATATAGCAGTTTATAATAGCTTGTAGCAATTTGTAGTATTTTCTCTCTGTTATATTCTTTTTAATTTTTATTTGGGCCTAGCAAGCTGTGTATCCAGCTTTTGCCCGTGTTTAGTTTCTTCCTTATCTTTTTTGTCGAACCAATTTTTTCTAGAATGCAAAAAATTGTTGATTTTTCGAATTTTCTAATATAATTTCTTATTGCCGGCTTTGTTGCTTTATTATACTTCTAAAACTCTAGTTTTAATTTTGTGTGGTTTCTTCTAATCTTCTTAAGTTCCTCACGCTTCTTAATTATTTTTTTGTTTGGCGGCAAAATGTAGTAGCCTTTCTCCTTCGCCATTTCTTTCTCCGTAACCATAAGGATTTCTTATTTGTTCTTTCCCTGTTTCTCTTTGCTCTATTTTTCCTTTGAAATCTCCCATTATAATTACCGTTTTTTGTCACTATGTTCCGTTGTAGTTTCTTCCAAAAAGTCATAAAAAACATCTTTTTTTTCTTCTTCACAAGTACTGGTTGGTGCATATATTTATATAATGCTTATATTTTCCTTTTTATTTGGCTTGATTCCTAAAACTGCTATTCTATCTGTGATCCCTTTAAACTTGACAATTTGATCTTGGATACTTCTATTTACCATAAAACCTACTCCTTAGAATGTATTATTGTTCTTTTCTATAATCTTCTTCCCATATCGTCTTACTTCTGACAGACCTATAATATCGTAGTTAATCTTACTTAATGCTTCTTCTAATTCCACCACTCTTTCTTTATCAGAGTTCGTGTATTTAAGATGCATATAATTACTTCATTTGGAGGTTTGCTATTTTTTTCCAGTTTTGAAGATTTTTTTGTTTGTTTTCGTTTGCTATATGGGGGGTTTTGGCCGTACTCTTTCCTAGAAGCCTGCTTTCTGAAAAGAGCTTCTTTGTTGATACCTAAGTCTTTGACCGGTGGTCTTTGCATTTGGTCATTACTGGTTTGTTGATCATATTCAAGACTATAATCTAGGTGTTTACATTTTTTTTTATTTTGATCTGTTGTTGACTTATCTGTTTGGGGAAGCTTGCTAGAAGTGTTCGCTGCCAATTTGCTGTTTTGTCGTTTCTTAACCCTTGTTTATTCGGAGTGTTATTATGTTTTTTATTATATCTTTGTTGGTCATTTTTGTTATCTCCTGGAGATCTTTCGCTTACTGTTCTTTTATCTTTATTTTGTGTGTCGCCTTCTGTTTGCTATTTTCGTTGGTTTCCATCGACCTCGTTGTCCTCCTGTTTTCTAGGTGTTTTATTGTGTAAATTTCTCCGTTTACCACTAATTTGTTGTATCTCAAACTCGCTATATACCCGTCTGGTTTGGCTTGTTTCACATGGTTCATGAGAACGCTTCTCTCATTTAGTACCCTTCTTTGTAAAGGTTTCGTTTATCTGTTCCACGGAGTTTTTTTTAGTTTCTCATGATTTTTTCTTGTTTATCTAATGATTTAAACTTTAGCATTACTAAACCTTTCCTAGTTTTGTTTGTATTTACCCATTTCTCTAGCCTCCTCTAGTTTTTCTTCAAAGAAGAGATTTTCTTTAATTCTTTTGAAGTGCTTTTATAATTTTTGATTTGAGTTCTTCGCGGTTTTCCTTTTCTTTATCTTGCAGATCTTTCAGATTAGGTTTTTACTCCTTATTTTGCGTTCGAGTTTCTCTAATCTTATTTCTTGTTCCTCAATCTTTTCTTTCAGTACCTTATTATCTTTCACTGTTTGGCTTACGTTTTTATTTTAAATAATAAATCTACACTGATACTGTGCGAGCCGTTAGTGTTATCCCAGCTTAATGATTGTGACGTAGTTTATGGCCCACGTTTGGAACAAAAAGATCTTTGAAGCATACAGAGAGTCCAGAGCTTATGTCTAAGATTTATCTTCTGGAAAAGAAACAGAGACCATATTTCGGGTAAAATAATATTTTAAAATAGTTGAACATGCAAAACAGACGGTTACTGTGCATGTCATGTTTCTATCACAGTATTATTACTTCTAAAACGCCTCCCTATCTGCATAATAAGATCAGATTTAGAACTGATGTTTATAATGTAATGTTCTTTTTATAAAACGTTTATTTATTTTTAATATTTATTTAAAACTAAGTCTATTACAATTTATTTCGAGTATTTATTTCTACTAAATTTTTATTTAATTATGTACAGAAGAATTTATTTATCACTAATTACATTTATTTCGTTCGTTAACTACACGCGGTTATTTACTGCAGAACTAACTGGCTCTATTCATGCTACCGCTTAGATACGTTTTCTTGTTCCTCGCGATGAGCCTAGAAGGTTCGCGTCTTTTCTCGCACATTCGACGGTCGGACTGTTCCAGACTTCTCCGGTATATTCGACCGGCAACGCCGAGTCCGTTCGAGACTTTCCTAGGATATTCGAGGGATGGCTCGTTGCAATAATATAAATGTGAAACATACGGATTTGTTGTCTCTTCTGAAACACAAGACTGTACGCTTTCGACGATCCTTTTCTTACAATATAGTGAAAATATATATGTAACTCGCTCCCCTTACATCTGAAAGATATGGCTGTACTACAGTTCAAAAAACATTGTCGCAGGTATCTGCTTCAAAAACAAAATTTTTAGATTTCTTGAAATCTTTCTCTATAGTTACTTTGCTTTATCTTACAGCACATTTTGTCCTTTTAAATTAATAGCTTCAGTTCTACCTTTGTACGTGTGTAATATTCTGAGGCTGCTACCGACCTGTTTTGATATCACAATAGGTGCTGATGCCGTTTCAATTGTCTTTCAGTTAAATACAAATTCTGGCCCACCACGGTGGCATTTTACTGCTAATACCTTGTCGTTTTTCTTTTATGTAATTCTGTGGGGTACTAAGAAGAGAAGATAGCTTTCTTTGGAATTTGGCAAAGCGGTGTGTTTTAAAGAAAACTTGAATGTATTGAGTGACGGATGTAAATAGTCGGTCTATATTCCTCCAGTACATTTTGAATGAATTAATGCAAAACGCCCTTCAAAGGGGTGAGTCATTATCTTACTTTATTCCCCCCCTCGTTCTTATAACCACGGGGTAGCTTTCAGATTATAAGCCGAAAACTTTGAGAGTTGGTCCTCTTGGGATGTCTCAGATTTTAAAGTTTTCCTTGGTGTTAAATTGAGTTTGACGGGATTCTTAATTTACGCGCATCTTTTCCAGAAGAGCTTTATTGTCTGAGTTTTGGATAAGACAAATTTTCTACAACAATTTTTCCGGAAGAAGACCATTGTTTTGAAAACTATCCTTTGTGTTTTCATGTATACATTTTGTTGAACTTTATCTGTGCTTGAATATTCTGGTTCGTCTACCTAAGCCCCATTATTCATTTGTGCCCAAAAGCGGCCAACTGGAGCTAGTCCAACGGGTGAAAACAATGTATGACGAGAAGACGTGACAATTTTATTATGAAAGTAACCATTAGACTGGTTTTAAGAAACTGAGTGTAATTCTATATAATTATATTACCTAGATCTTTATAAAAGTGAACAGAACATTATCAAAGATCACAGCTTACGACATAAATAAAAGAAAGCAATAGTTATCAAATCCTAACAAACCTAAGCAATTAGATTTTCATGCCATATGTCATTCATAAACCAAAATTTTCAATTACTGAATAACAGAACAGCCCTCATTATTGTCTGTTTTATCTCATGTCGCAAAAGAGGTTAATTTAGATCCTGGAAGCTCAAATTTAATCTGTATTAAATCTAGGGCATTGTAATTTCTCTTACCAAAAATTAATTTCCGTCATTATTCATTTTAAACTTCGTCTTTGTAAATAACCAACTTTACTTCGTCCTTCCCCAATTCCAACATTTCTACACAATAAAGCAATGTTGACACTTATACAGTGGTTTGTTTCACTATTAAACGCGCGAATAACAACTTGGAAAGTTGTAATGACAGGACCGTTTATAAAGACGGAATTGCTTTTACGTAGGACCTGAGCTTAACTAAATTTATTTCACTTTGTACTGACTAGGATAATTACCTGCTGCAGCCTAAATAATGAACACTGCGGGTGTCATGTTTTATTACGAGACATTTAGTAAATTAATAAAAATGAAAAAAATAATTAGACGGTGATCTCCGTTTTTTCCTCGCTAAAATAAGTTCTCCAAATTGGGTATTTTTGGCTTCCCACAGTTATTACCATTCTTTCAAGCAATTAAACCGTATCTTTTAATTTTCCAAATCAAGATATATTCATTTCAACCCTTTCCGAAAAAAAAAGAAAAATGTTGTCCATTATTCTATTTTCTTTTTTTATGAAAAGTGATTTTTTTCCATTTGGGAAACTTGTAGGTAGTGCTAATCAAATGGCAAACTGCCAAATTGCTTGCAAACGTCGTCTGTCGAGTAACAGTTCTGGCTTTATTTTGCCCCTATTTCTTCTTCTCAAAATAAGTATAAAAGCAACACATTATCCGTTGTAGTTTTGTAAAAGGGATGAAAATACGTTCCGAGTTTCCTTCTTATTTTCACTTCCGCCGCCTTTTTAAAAAAGTAAAACTCAGCTTATAGCGAAGACGCAGGAAATATATTTTAAGCGTTTTGCATAAATTTCAAAATTATCCTTTTGTCTAAACTAGAATTATTTTCTCATCAGAAATTTCAACATCATTAACTCGTTACAGTTTCAGTTTAACTTCATCTCTACCCTATTAAATTTTCATTGTCTGCCCCTTTTCCTGCAATCAATCAAAAATTAAATTGTTACAGTTTTGAAATAGCAGCTGAAACTAGAGCACTGATTTTAACTCTGGAATAAATTCTAGAAGAAATCTTGACTGTTTCATCTTCGTCAGGAGTACAGCTATAAATTTAAAGGTTTTTATAGCAGAAAAACGAATTAAAAGTGTTTTCCTTTAGGAGAATGTCAAGTCAAGTTTAACAACCAGAAAACAGAAAAGTTCTAATTCGATTTATAGCAAAACTGTTCTAAGTATTACTTTTATTGCTTATTTTTCCTTCAAACATATGGTTTAATGCATGTTTTATTTTGATTTACGAGTGGAAGTTTCTATAAAAATCTACATTCTGAAAACCTAAATCGTCTTTTCAAAAGATTCAATTGCATATTTATTGGAAATTGTTGTTTGATGCATTAAACATTAACTAGTGATAGAACTTTTTGAAATTTCAATTTATCTTGAATTATAGATTATAAAATATACGGAAACTTTCCAGTTATTAAAGGTTCTGTTTCATAAAATTGTATTCATTCGATTTACTTATTTTTAGAACGCATCATTATCCGCATGTTTATATTTTGTATTCTGATACAGGTAAACAAACCCAATGAAAAAATCGTCTCCAAATAAACATATTAAGTTCAAAGCTTTCTTTTTACACGAAACGAATGAAAAAAAAAAAGCTAAAGATATATAGCGGAAAAGGCTGTTTGTTTAAGGAAATCTGAAGTCGTAATAGAGCGAGACGCTTTTTATAAGAAACCCAACACTTTTCCAATATTGGAGAAAGGAAAATATTGCTCTCGTTGTGTAATATGTCAATTCCTCGTGTTCGTCGACACTTCCCAACTCGGTATGTCAATACGAATTACAATAACATAAATAAACAGCGTGAATATACGACATTTTTCCCCATTCACGTTATTATTTTGATTAGGTGCGGTGTTAACGATTTACTGTATTATGGGGACGTAAAAAAATATTAACGTGTGAAAATTAAAATAGAAAAAAATATGTTTTGTGTGTTGTCTCTTTTCTGCTGTCGATTTTGCAAAAAAAAACTAGTTTTTGTGCGGTTTGACAAAAGTACATAGAACGTGTTTAATGTAAAGAAAAGGAAAATACGTTTGTGTATTCCAATTTATTCCAATTCTCACGTTTTTCACGCCTACGGTGCTCTCTTTATGTTTACGTTTTATTTAATATTCAATTTCACTCTGTTTAAAGGTTATTCCTCGATTTTGTGCGTAGGAAACTTACCAACTTTCAAGTTAAAGCATTAAACAACAAAGTGAGGTAAAATTGAAACAATCTGTTGTATTATTTTCAGTAATTAATTCGTATTTATACTTATTTCCATTTTAGATTTCCTTATTCTACAGATTTTTATGGACGAGTTTTTTTATGAGCCAAACTTTAAAAGTAATGATCACGCAATTTACAAAATCATGACTTGCAGTCGTATCCTCAAATATATTCTTCGAGAATTTGTAGTCTAAACTGCAACCTATCAGGTTCTTTCAATGAAATATTTCTATTTATAATTTATTACTACAAAAAAGACAGATTGTCACCCTTCAAAGAAGTTTTACGTATGTGTATACGATCAGAAGTGTCAGAAAGCTTTAGTAGGTATGAAAATGTACAGGTAATTAAAGAAACGTCAGCGGTAAGATTTATGTTTACTGAAAGGGCGCCACTGATGATTTTGAATATACAGAGGAACTTAGAAATCTGTATAGCAAATTTCTTACTTTTATTTAAAACGCACAAGATTATCCAGTAGCGGCTACATTTAACTTAAATAAGAAACAAACTTACAAAACTTAATTTGCTAGCTAAAAATTGTTAAACGGATGTTTAGATTTAATTGCCTTTAAGAACTCAACTGTACGATTAATTCATATTAATTAAATTATCACCTATTTTCTAAAATTGATTGGATAGAGGGCACACTCAAATGAAAAATTTCGATATATTTTGACATAATAGACTTTACCACAATAACCAAATTTTGGAATCCATTTCAACAGACAAAGCTAATAACGAATTTGCAATCGGTGTTGATATCTTGAATAGTTTTCAAGTTATCCGATTTTGAATGCCAAATATTGCAAAACTGAGGTTAACTTTCTAGGACCTGTATCTCGTCGGAGACATTTTTGGACACGCGAACGTCTTGTGTTTAAATAAACTAAGGAATTACTCTTTAAAATATTTTGAAATCATTTAGGAACATCCTATATAATTACAATTGGAAATGAATACATTTTCGAATACATGAGAGAAACTGGTGTGCGCTTCGTAAAACAATCAGAAGTTATTCATAATTATGTACTGAATCGTTTTGGATCAGAATAAGGCAATAATATGTTTTAAAAGGAAACTAACTTAATATTGTTTCCTCATTAGCAAAACGATTAATTTGTTGTCATCAAAATATTGTCACGGACAGAACCCAGAAAAGAGGCCTTATGGCAGTGCAGATCTTATTGCGGTGCTCGGAGCAGCTCGAACGTCGGAGATGGGATGGTTTCACAGATAATCTACCCTAAAAGTGTCTCAGAAACTCAATAAAGTACACTCAGTTGCTGCTTAACGATGTCACAATCGATATGGGCGCCAGGAATCAAGTCGAGGGTATCGCGTCCACTCGTGTGATTCCGCACCAAGCAACACCCTACATATAGGTATCTTAAGGAAGTGCCCTGGTAGCAATGAACACTATTTAACTTACTAAAAGCTTATATTATCTTAAAATATTATTCAGCTTTGCATTAAACAGCTCGCTGCAGTCCACCAAACCGGTAAATATCTCAAACGTACACAAAATAATCTTCAGGTCCTTGGCCACTCTCAACTGTAGTATAAAACCTAAAGTTTTACTAATGACATACCAAAATAATTGCTTATTCAACGCATCAATACTGGTCCACCGATCTAGTTCATTACAGTTGTACATTAACTTTAACAATACACTACCTTATCGTAGCCCACAATGGTTGCCGAATTTTCATGAAAAACTTTACCAGACTTGGATTTCAGTTTTTGCAAATTTTTTACACAATGTAAAACGCTGGTGTACACTTTTGCATTTACTCTCACACAGTTCTAACTAAATGTTTATTACTACCAGTTGAGATTCTATTAAACATTAATTTATCCTTGAGAACCACTCGTTAAAAAGACGAAAACAAAACGAGCACTATCGTATTACAAACCCGGATTCTAGCTGGACAATGTTCTGATTAAAAAAACAATTTAATCCTCTGAACACAAACTCGAAGATTTTCACTCCATATAATTACAAGCTCCTTGAAATAAATCGAATTAGAAAAATTGTCGGTAGCCTAGAAAAACCATTTTTAATAAGATCAAAAATAAACTTTACAAACGGCATAGAACTGCAATAAATGTTTTATGGATAATTCCGAAGGAAAAAGTACTCGCGGATAGGACTGGCTCTTTCGCTAGGTGACTGTTCACTGACTTCCACGCACCCCTAGTTCGCGCGTCCAGGGCTGAGCGTGTCGCCACGTCCTAACGAAATACTACTACAATTCACGCGAGTCGAACAAAGGATAGAACAATCACTGCATGTTTGTAAAGTAAACTATTCTATCATGCTACAACTCGCATGGATACTAAGAATATTAAAACAAAAAAAAATGGTAACTTTACACAGCAATTCTGTGCATTATCACGTACCCTAATGGGCGTCGGAAAATTTAAACCTAAATTATTCCATCGTAAAACAAACTTGGCCTGGGCATCATTTTTAGTCGTACAATTTCAAGAAATTCCCATAGCTGCAAAGCAAAAACTACATATGTGTTAAAATACGAGGGCGGTTCAATAAGTACCCGTGTTAGAAATGAAGACACAATTTTTTTCAAAATTTTTTTTTATTTTTCAACATAGTCTCCTTTTAGAAATATACACTTCTACCAACGTTCTTGCCATTTTTTTAACCCCCCCCAAAAAATAGGTTTTGTCGAACTCTCCAAAATACACCTCTATCTCGGCGATGACTTCCTCGTTTGAGCTAAATTTTTTTCCCGCGAGCCATTTCTTCATGTTAGGAAACAAGAAAAAGTCGCAGGGAGCCAGATCGGGTAAATACGGGGGGTGCGGCAGCAATTCATAACGCAATTCATGCAGTTTGGCGGCGACAACTCCGGATGAATGTGCTGGTGCGTTATCGTGGTGAAACAGCACCTTCTTTTTCGCCAAATGCGGCCGTGTCTCCTTCAATCTTTTGTCGAAGCTGTCTAATAACTCACTGTAGTATTGTCCAGTGATCGTTCTTCCTTTTTCTAAAAAATCCATGAGGATGACGCCGTTCGCATCCCAAAAAATCGTCGCCATGACCTTTCCGGCCGATGGAACCATCTTCGCCTTCTTTGGAGCAGATTCACCGGGAGAAATCCATTGTTTTGATTGTTACTTAGTTTCTGGGGTGTAATGATGAATCCAGGTTTCATCAACGGTGACAACTCGACGCAAAAACTCCTTCGGATTTCGCTTAAATTGCTCCAAACACTGCTTCGAAGTTAACAGCCGCATCCGCTTGTTGTCCACCGTTAGCAATCGCGGCACCCATCGCGCCGACAATTTTTTCATCGCCAACTTATCATGTAAAATATTAATTGCCGTTCCGGTCGACACACCTACGGCCTCTGCTACTTCACGCACTTTCGTTCGTCGATCAGCGAGAATCATGTCGTGGACTTTTTGAATGATTTCCTCGGTAACCACGTCTGCCGGGCGTCCTGGTCGCTCCTCATCAAAAACGGATGTTCGCCCACGTTTAAATTCGTTGAACCAATATCTAACTGTGGTCATAGATGGCGAAGTGTCCCCATAAACAGCATCCAACTTTGCTTTTATCTCCTCGCATTTTTTCCCATCCAAAAACAGAAAGCGAATTACCGAACGATACTGCTCTTTTTCCAACTTAGCTAAAATCACGAAACACGTCTTACTCAAATGGCTGTCAAATCCAAACTAACCTATCAATCAGTCTGCAATTTGTTATACCGTCGTTTGATAGATGGCAGCACACGATGATAACACCAACTTGCTTCAGGAACGCTTTCTGTCGTCAAACACGGGTACTTACTGAACCGCCCTCGTAAATACCACACAAGATAAATAGAAAAATATTTTTGACAAAAGGTCTTATTACACAAAGATTACTAAATAAATATATTCACGAAATAATAAATTGCCACGAAATTTTAAAATAACATTTAAATATTCATCAATTTAGATTAAAACATGCATCCTGGCTTAAGACAAAATTTGACAGAGATAGATAAATTAATTTCCTAAAGCAAAGAAAAACGCGGTCGGTCCTTTGGAAGCTTTGCTGAAAGTGCGCCAAAAGTTAAAAGCAGAAAATTTCAGAATTGGATTCTTGCCCATTCAGCTGATAGTTTAAGATCCGGTATTAGAAATACATACCCTCGTCTGTTATTTGATGATAACAAAGATTATATGTTAGATACTAAATTAATTGATAAATTGCAAATGGGTTGCCTAGCTAAATCTCGTACCGATACTGTTAAATAATATAAATTATAATTAACTTTTTTGGATCAATTTCCCCGATATGTTATTTATAAAAATCGAGCATTAGCCGAGAGAATATGACTCAAGGAATTGGAAAAATATAGGTTGCCTACCTTTCCTACGGTACAACTATGAGGTTGCCAGGTATAAACAGGTGAGCAAGCATTATTAATATACCCTCATCAGTTATTTAATCAATTTTTTTTTTTAAATAAAAGATTATTTTATTCCCTACCCAGCAGTATTAGGTTGCCTTAGCAAGAATTTGTCACATCCATTGTTGCCTATATTTTAGATGTTAAGTTTTGAGCGCAAGCATGGAGAGTGACAGAGAAGCGTTGCGCGCCCTCCTCCATGCGACAGACAAGGATGGAGAGAGTTCTTCTGAAAGATTTTTCCGATCGTGTAAGCGTGCGGTATTGATCAAATACGGGATTTAAGGTAGATTAAATATTAACAATGATATCAAATTTTTTTTACTTACACATTTATTTATCAGCGATAATACATAAATATAAAATAGAAAGCTTTTCTGTTACAAAATATACATGTTTCAAAAGGAGATTAAATATTAGTGAAAGTCAGATTAAATATTACATAATAATACCAAAATTTTTTATTCATACATTAATTTATCAATAGCAAAATATCTTATTAAAAATTTTTATACAAGAAAGTTATACTGATTCTGACTTGTCAGAAGTGCCTATATCAAAATCTATTCTAATTCTTTATTGTTTTTTTTTTTTGTTTTGATTCGTTGATTATATCATCAACTTGTAAAGGTGTTGGGTCTCCCACGAACCACGTTGGCTTTAAATAGCCATCAAAAAACCAACCCCAGTCTTCAGGACGTAGTTTGACGCAGTATGCATCAGTTGCATGAAGGTACATTGAATTTACATAAATTGTGTGCAAAATTGTCTGTTTGAGTGATTTCTAGCATGGTGGGATCAGATTGGAGTCGATGCTTTTAATCTTCATAAATTTCTCTTCGTTTTTTTCGTTCCATATGATTTTTGGAACATGCAATATCTAGCTTCATTGACCCTTGTACAATGCTTGATCCCATAAATAAGAGCAGTAAATTCCTGAACACATGCAATTTTCTCTTCGACGAAAAGATCTACTGGATCTGTCAATGAAAATTTTCTGGAAATCCGTTTGTTTTTCGAACCTTCCGGAAGTGGAATTGCACTCCGAAATAAAAGTCAACTTTTGATTATTTCCAACCGACTTAACGTTAGTTAGAAAATCACAAACTTCAGGAGATGTTGCTTTACCCGTTGAAATGTTGAACAAAACATTTTCATCGATGCTCTCATCGAAGGAATTAAGTGTATTTCTTATAGTCTCAATGATACTCTGGAGACTTTCCTTATCCTTTTTAATTCGACTTTTCTGTAGAACATGACAGGTATCATCTTTTTGCGATAGATTGACATGCTCTTTGACGGTGGACACAATTTTGGCCCTTACACTGTGACTTAGTGCCCATCTTTGTCGTACTGATATGGATTCAGCGGCGAGATTATACGTTAATTGATTAGAGGCATCGGCATTAATAGTCTGCTCTAACGTCAAATCAACAGGTGATCTGGAGAAACAAGATTTGGTACGTCGGACACCAAATACTTCTCGTCTAAATTTAGATACCACATGCGAATTAATATTCTGCGCCTTCACAAGATTGCTGACGTACATAATGGCATAATTTTGCTGGTTCAATGAGAAAAAAAAATCGGACATGTTGTAAATGTAGTCTATGTATAGCTCAAAATCACTGCTACAGATGCTTCTTGAAAACCGAAGAAACAAGCAACGCTTCTCTGTCACTGTCCATGCTTGCGCTCAAAACTTAACATCTAAAATATAGGCAACCATGGATGTGACAAATGTTTCCTAAGGCAACCTAATACTGTTGGGTAGGGAATAAAATAATCTTCCATTAAAATAAAAATTTGATTAAATAACTGATGAGGGTATATTAATAACGTTTGCTGACCTGTTTATACCTGGCAACCTCATAGTTGTACTGTAGGAAAAGTAGGCAACCTATATTTTTCCAATTCCTTGAGTCATATTCTCTCGGCTAATGCTCGATTTTTATGAATAACATATCGGGGAAATTGATCCAAAAAAGTTAATTGTAATTTATATTATTTAACAGTAACGGTGCGCGATTTAGCTAGGCAACCCATTTGCAATTTATCAATTAATTTATTATCTAACATAAAATCTTTTTACATCATCAAATAATAGATGAGGGTATATATTGCTAATATAGGATCTCGTACTATGAAGAATTATTCTTAGTTGGCAGACTAAGTCCGAACACTTCTGAAAAAAAAAGATATCGCTGCCATTATTAAAAAGGAAAATGCAGCGACATCACCAAAGTGTGCAGCCCAAATAAATAAAATTATGACATTCACCCACTAATAATAAACCTTATCAATCATTTTCTTTCAAACAAGCAATCGCATTTACATTGTAGATTCAGAAATTATCGAGACGTCACTACATATTACTACGTTAAGAGTAAGTCTTGACGTATTTCTGTCTTACGACATAACTAAAAATCCAAAACTCGTTTGTTACCCCAAAAAGAAATCAATTATGGTTACTAAACAAACGTAAGATCACCTATGTATCTAACGGAATATTGTGGCGATACCTCTGCAGTGGATAGCCACTCTTGAAACTGAAGGATTGTATAACTTATTAAAAAGGTAGATGTATAGATATAGCTTTGTAGTTTACTCAGCTGATGGAAAACTGTTATCTTGCTTTAGGTCGTAAGTTTCAAGACAACTTTTATATAGATCAGTGAGTATAGGCAACTCACCAATATCAAGTCTGCCATACGATTAGGATTTTATGACCAAAAACAAGAAATGCCCATTATTTAAATAGGCGCTATCCATTTCTTAAAGCAAATTAAAAACGGAACAAACCAATTACAAAATAGATGGAAAACCCGTACAAGTTATTTGGTGGAATAAGAAAAACACAATGGTGAAAGGTCAACCAGGCAGCTACTGCATTTCAAACCATTTAAAGTGAGGAGTCCTTTATTGATAATTAGTTGCTTGGAAATAGTCGTTGCTATAATTGTAGAGTTTCTCATTTTCATTTTTTATGCAGCCTTGTACACTCTTCAGCGAAGTTTATATTTGCATCGAGAAGTATTCTTTCATCACTCATGTTTCAACTTGTTCCTCGTGCTCTAGTAGTTCTTAAAAGTATTTTTCCCATCTTCTTATAATTTCATTTTCAATTTTTAGTGTTTTTCCTTCTTTATCTCTTATGTTGTGTAGGTAGCAGTTCTTTTTACTTCCGAATTGTTGCAGTATTCCAAAGAAAAGCTTTTAGTTTTCTGTGTATGTCTGTGCTATCTTTTTTGCGAATTCTTTTTATGTTTTTCCTTATTCTTCTTTTACTAGATTCTTTACCTCGTTACATTTTTCTTTATATGTGTCACAGTCTTCTAGTTTTTTCGTCCGTATGCATTCTTTACATGCTTCGTTTTTGGTTTTACTGCGTCTTTTATGTTATCTGTCCACCATGCTGTCTTCTTAATGGTTTTGTTTGATATTGTTGTCTTTCCACAGCTTATGGTTGCGGCTTCTTTTAATTTGTTTTTGAAAGTCTCTCATTCTTTCTCTATTTGATTATTTTCTCTTTTATATGGGATTTGTAGATTAATTTTTAGGATGTTTTGGTATTCTCGTCTTCTGTCAGTCCGCGGGACCTTCTATCCTAATTGTTCTTTTTGTGTTGATTTCGTGCTTGTCGTTTACTATTTTCAAAGTTAACAAGGGATGGTCAATTCCGATTGCCGCACCTCTTTTAACTTTTGTGTCTTAGATAATATGCCATATGTTTTTGCCGACCAGGAAAATAATCTATTATTGATTTTTCGTTTCTGGGAGTGGCTATTTATAGTTGTCTTTGTGTTGAAACTTTGTATTTGCTATTATTATGTCATTTTCAATGCAAAATTCAATGATTTTTGTACCGTTTGTATTTTTTGCCTCTTCTCCGTATTTTTGCATCCATCTTTCTTTACCTTTGTTTTCTTTGCCGACTCTTCCATTCAGATTACCCATGATTATTACCCTTTTGTCTAGTTTTTCTTGTAGATTTTCGAAAAATATTTCTTTATCTTCTACTGAGGCATTTTCAGGCCCGTAGCTGAGGGTTGTAGCGCCTTCGTGATGAAACATATTTTGGCGCCCTCCGCACCCACAATATATTCGCTTCTTTTTGCAAGATATTTAATCGGAAATATTTGCAAAACTTTAGTATACAAGGTGTAGAATTGCTTCACGCATCGTACGGAGTTTGCAAAAATTACTGTTTTAATTTTTCCCTGGTTTCAGAAAAATGAAAATAACACAAATAACATGTATACTGCTCCAAAAAAGAAAATGGACAGGGATATAACCAATTCTAGGGTATTTACAGTTGCGTAGGCAACAACATCATCATTACTTTCGCGCCAAGGCAGGCTCTCTACAAGGAGCCTTTTGCAATTAATTCCGCATCATTGAATCTTTACCTAAGTGGTCTCGGAGATTATAATATTTTCAGTTTTCAAATAAATTTTAGATGTGAAAGCTAAACATTTGTGTGCATTTTTTTCAAGGAAGAAATACAGTTAAGACTTAAGTTAATAATAAATTATTAAATTGGTCTAAAAGGCTGTGTGTATTAAAAATTTTCTTAGTTAACACTAATCGTTAGATTGTATTGTCAATTAATTTCCAGTAGGTTTTAGTGAAGGGAGCATTAATTTTAAGCATTAACTTAAAGCTCTAAAAGAAGCGTATTATAAAACGCACAGAATATTCTGTTTAATTCTGAGAGAGCGTTTTCCTTCTGCCAGCAATTCAAGATTTAGTTTCAGTACTTTTTGTCAAAGTATATCAACATTTGCAAGAGCTGAGGTTAAATATAATAACATCTTAAGCTCAGTAATTTTATTTATTTAAGTAAGTTACAAATGTAAACAAATAAAACTTATTAACGAAATACCCGTTTCTCTTCTTGAGTCATTTGCTGTTAAACAATACCACAACATTCTTATTTAATTGTCGAAAAGTGTGTTATTCAGTCCTTCAAAAGGATGCATACACATATTTAGCTTTCATGTCTAAAGTTTATTTAAAAACTGAAAACAACAATTTCGGATGCCGCCGAACTAACTGCGACAGGCGCTCTGCAGAGAACCTGCCTTGGCTTGAATTGCTTGAAAGTAATGGTGATGTTGTAAAATAGGTTGCCTACGCAACTGGCTCTTACTTCTTCCATTCTGTTTTTTTGGGGCGCTGTACACTTGTACATGTGCACTAAGTTTTTTTTTGTCTACAAAAACCCAATGTACCCTTCGGCTCTAAAATAATCATAAAAGCAAATAATTGGGCATTTCGGTTACGTTAAATATTCACTGTTAAATTCGTATGATTGATGAAACAATTCCACACCTGTATAATGTAAGTACTTACTGTTGTTTTACTACCTTCTTTGAACAAGTAAAAAAATGCTTTAAATTTAAAAATTAAAGAATAAAGAATTAGGTATTTCAATAAATAACACACAGTTTACGTGAAAGTTATGTACTAGTAAAATCTTTTACAAAGGTACTCGCCTCACCTTTGCATTAGCAAACTGGTCGACTATCTCTTCCACATTTAAATTCTCATAAACGTCACTTTCAATAGATAAAAGTGCAAGGCTCGACAATCGGTCTTGATGCGTTGTACAAAAACACAATTACAACTAACTACCACCAAAGTGAACCAAAGACTACCTAAAAAGGAATATTTGAAGTTTGCAATTTTTTTTCAATTTGTTAGAATGACACATTTGTTGTCCAGATTTTTTCGAAATATTCTTCAAGCTCTAGGTAAAGTTTAAGCCACAAGTGAAAGACTCAATATAAACATCTCCTGAGTTATTTATGATGCGCTATATAGCCCGCCCTTCAGTTGGGTTTAATTACAGAAATGAGTATCGTTGCAAAGAATCTTGTAAAATATTTTTCTATTACCTTGTGAACCATTATAATTTTTTAAATTTGAACTCTTATAAGTGGCGTCCACATGTTAGACACGCACTGCCCGCCCGCCAGCTACGCCCCTGGGCATTTTCATTTGCCGCATAAGCTATTATCAACCCTATTTGCTCGCGTTCTTTATTTAAATCCAGCTCTATGCTCATTATTCTTTGTTTTTAGGTTTTCTTTGTATACATTTACAAGATACTTTCTTCAATTATCAGCTCTATCCCTTCTCTTGCCCTCTCTGTTTCCTTCATGCCCGACCATATCAGTCAATACCTTCCTTCCAATTGGGTCATTTCTTTACTTTTTCTCTTTTTTTTATGTAATTCCTAGATATTCTATGTTGTATCTTTCTATTCCTCTGGTCAATTCGTGTTCCTTTCCCTTTAGGCTTCTAACGTTCTCTGTGGCTATGGTGGTTCTTTTTCCTTTCTTTTATGTGATGTTTATAGTCTTTCTATCTACTTCTTTGTTTTCTTGCCTTTTTCAATGCTCGCCATTATATGAGGTGGTATTTTGTCAGAACTAATAGTTATTTGACCGAATGGGGTCATTATTAACCTCCGATTCACATCAACCATAGCTTACATTTGTCGCAAAGGTCTACTCCTATTAGGTCATCATAAAATAAATTAAATTTAAACATTTGATTGAAATAAAAAAAATAATAGTTATTTGACCGAATGGGGTCATTATTAACCTGAATTAAACTGAATCGCTATGAAGAAATTTCCTCCTCTAGGTGATGATTTGATTGTAGATTTCGTTTCGTTTAAAGGTTGACATACACAGGAGTTTCCTTGATGAATCTTGTTGAAATAATAAAATGCAAAAGTGTGTTAAACGTTTATTGTTAATAGAAAATAAGTAAAGAGGTCCTTCCTCTTTGCATGTACAGAATTGACTGCCTGCAAAAGCAATAAAATTACAAGCAAAGCGACGGAGATTTTAATGACCGTGTGGTCTATTTTTAAAAACTAACAAATACTTAAATACAATATTTTTCTGCATTTCCAACACTCCCACTTATTTGTGGTTTTACAATACAATATAAAATCAAAAGAAACGCAAAGAAATTCAAACAATCTAATACAAGTTTAATTTCTCAAGCATATTATTTAAGATAGTTTTAGTTAGCGGTTTTGTCAACATATCGGCTAGTTGTTCACTTGATTTCACATAATTTACGGAAATACTGCCCTTTTCACATTCATCCCGCACAAAATGTAGTTTCACATCTATATGCTTCGTTCGACTGTGGAGTTGTTGCGCTTGAGTCAGTTTAATTGCTGACTGGTTATCGACTTTGATGTTTATTGTCGTAGCTTCGATACTTAATTCTTGAAGAAAAGACCTTAACCACAAGGCCTCTCGTACCCCAAGAGCTAGTGCGATGTATTCCGCTTCCGTTGTTGACTGAGCTACCACCGTTTGCTTTTGACTCTTCCATGTCACAGGTCCGTTTGCCATGACAAAAATGTACCCGCTAGTTGACTTCCTGGTGTCTACACATCCGGCATAATCTGCATCGGTGTATCCGGTAGCTTCAATTTTTCCTGTTTTTGAATACGTGATTTTATAATGGAGCGTCTGCTTCAAGTATCGAAAAATTCTCTTCACAGCTTGCCAGTGTTCGAGGCTCCAATTATTGAGATAGCGACTCACTTGATTTACGGCGAAAGAAATGTCGGGTCGACTGGATGTGGCTAGAAAAATGAGTGACCTACGGCTTCGCGGTACGGTTGTCTCAAATTACCCTCTCCATTTTCAGGGGCTGAAGTTAAACATATACCAGGTTCCACTGGAACAGATAGTGGTTCTGCATGAGTCATTTTAAATTTATCGAGCACTTTTGTAGTATATGCCTGCTGATGAATAGAGATTGTTCCTTCAGATATATTTTGCTCAATTTGAAGTCCAACAATTTGTAAATTTGTATTGTCCCGATTCACTGTTATTTTAAACATTTGCTGCAATTCACTTATTAGTTCATCAATTGCGCTGCTTGACTTAGACATTAAAAGTCCATCGTCCACATAAATAGCCAAATAAATTTCTGAATTCACGAAACGGCCAACAAATACGCACTGGTCACTCTTCAATTGTTTAAATTCGTATTGATCCAAGAAGGAAACAAATTTGTGGTTCCAACACCTAGGCGACTGTTTTAATCCATATAGACTCTTGCTCAATTTACACACCTGGTCTGGCTTCTTCTTGTTTTCGAATCCTTTTGGTTGTTTCATATAAACGTTCTCAGATAAATCACCGTACAGAAACGCGGTTTGCACATCAAAATTTGCTATTTGTAAGTCTTTTTCTGCAGCTAGTGCAAGTAGAATACGAATCGAATCATAACGCACAACCGGCGCGAACGTTTCTTGATAATCGACACCTTTTTCTTGCGTAAAGCCGCGTGCAACAAGACGGGCTTTGTAGCATATCGGAGTACCGTCCGCGTCAGTCTTTACACGAAAGACCCATTTATTATCTATCACCCGCGCATTTTCCGGTAACTTTACTAAGGTCCAAGTATCGTTGGATTTCAGTGCGTTCATTTCGTCATCCATTGCACGATGCCGTTTATTGGAATCTTCACATTTCACGGCATCTTCATATGAATTCGGTTCAAAAATTGAAGAGTAAGCTGCCACCGCATCAAAATAATCTGGACGGCGAAGCGTACCTCTGTCTCGAAGTTGTCTTTGTTCAACTTCTTCTGTATCGAAATTGTGGTGTTCGTAATCTGGGTCATCATCAATTTCGTCTACTTGATCTTTTGATGTTGCAGTGTCCTCTTCACTGTTATACTCAACATTTTCTCCTTCAGTGTTTGCTTCTTGTCTTTGCTCATTGTTTTTGTAATGTCCGAAATTCAAGGTAACTGTCGATTTCTCTTTTCCAATCTTTAATGTCTCACTTTCATTGAAGTTCACGTTACAGCTTATTTCAATTCTTCTCTTTTTAGGATCCCAGAGTCTATAATTAGTTGAATGACCTTCGTATCCAACAAATAACAATTTCTTTGATTTCTGGGCCCATAACCTGTTGAAATAATAAAATGCAAAAGTGTGTTAAACGTTTATTGTTAATAGAAAATAAGTAAAGAGGTCCTTCCTCTTTGCATGTACAGAATTGACTTGAGCTCTGCTGTTCTTCGTGTCCCATGCTGTCCATTCCGACGACTTTTTGTCTTCCGGTTCAGTATCTTTTCCATTTACGATGGTTAGAAGCTTCTCTGCCTTCAACAAAATTGTTACACTAAATTTCCAAAGTTGAAAATTTGAGCCGTCAAATTTGGGTACATTGACAGTTTCAGATCTCGTTGTAGCCATTATTAACACTCAGTATATTATATTTATACGACCCGAACGTAATTTTAAATATACGCACTACACGACTCGAACGCGTCTTTTTTGTTTTAAACACACTATTGCACAAAGAATTATACGACTTGAACGCGATTTTAAATATACGCAATACACGATCGAACGCGTCTTTAACTTTTCAGTGTCCTACGTATACTGGGCCCATAACCTGTTGAAATAATAAAATGCAAAAGTGTGTTAAACGTTTATTGTTAATAGAAAATAAGTAAAGAGGTCCTTCCTCTTTGCATGTACAGAATTGACTGCCTGCAAAAGCAATAAAATTACAAGCAAAGCGACGGAGATTTTAATGACCGTGTGGTCTATTTTTAAAAACTAACAAATACTTAAATACAATATTTTTCTGCATTTCCAACAAATCTTTCCACAAAATGTCCTACCAGACTGCGAATTTCGTTCGTGAAAAAGCGAAATGAATTTTTAAAAAGGAAATCTATTGTTTTGTATTTTACAATGAAATTTTTTTAAATTGGGGTTAATGCAACAGTTGACCATCTCTTACAACACGTTGACATAAACTGAAGAAACATTTAAAAAAATCACATAAAGAAAACTTTTATCGTAGCTTTTAATTTCACGTAAGCAGCGTCAATTAAATAATTCGTACATCGAAACTAATCTTCAACTTATTTGAATTAAAAACATACACTTTTTATTTCTTTATTGTAACTAACACAAAAGAAAAATGTTACACAAGAAAACATGTTAATTCTATTTTAAAAATGATATCGATGTTTTTCGACTTTTATTATGTGTAACACTGCTAAAACACTATTTTAGATAATAAACAAAGTCGCATGACTACAGCTGGAAATCATTTTTATAGATAAAAATGAAAACGGCCGTAAAATTTTAAATAATAAAACCATCCAGATGTTACACTAGTTTTATTTACAACTAAAACACTCAGTTTATACACAAAATCGCGCGGGCGCGGATGTTTTAACTAACGAACTTAAAATCTTTAGTGTTACGTTTTAATATTCATATTTTACCTAAATTGTGTTTCTCTTTTCTGTTCAAGGTGTAATTCTAATAAAAAAAGGTCGTGAAAACGTGATAAGTGTACATTTCTGATGAACGGTGACTTTTAAAAGAACTCTTAACGAATCTGAATAAGATGACACGGGGTAAGTGCATTTGACCAGACAATATTTATAAATTCTAGTTGTGATATTCTTGCTCATCACCTAATTGACGTTGTACTAACAAAGTCAAGACAAATTTAACATAACCTGATAAATTAAACTCCAGTGTAAGTAATACTATCCTGCAGGTAAAATACCTCCGCTTAAAATACCTTTTGCCTGATGAGATTTCATCAAAATCAAAAATGATCCTGCATGTAGCACAACTTTATGAAAATTCATCGTAGGGTTAATTTTACGTTTTGTCAAAAATGTGTTGTTTACATATCTGCATTTCACAGTTCTCCTTTTTTTCTCATTTATATTATACCTTAACGAGTTTCCATTACGATCTTTTTATTAAATGAAATTTTACGGTTTACATCTACATTAAGGTTAAACACGATGAAAGAGAAAAATGAAAATGTATCTGAATTGCTACTGTGCCTCTATTTAATATACGCAATACATAAATCACTTTAAATAAAGGGAAACATTAAAATAAACGCGATGTCATTTATAAAATTAACTTAATGCCGTTGTACTAGTACGAGTTTAGTTTTTCAAAAGAGCTTTCTTTTTTGTTCTCGTAAAACTAGTTGTGTTCTATCACAATGAATAAAGCAAGAATAAAATCACTTTTTATTTCCTTTGCAATTTCGTTAGAGCAATTTTTTACGTTTTACACTTTTTGTAACCCACAGTAGTCGACAACGATTCGCCCAACAAACCGCAATGTATCATGGAAGAAGTGAAAAGGTTAGAATTTATTACAGTTTAAAATAGACCTTCAGTGTAAAAATGGTCGGTTTGCTAGAATATAATATCTTATGTAAGTTTTGCATGTGTCTACTAAATTTGAGTCTTTTTGATATTATGGTTTTACGATGGATAAAAAGTGCATAAAATGCTTTAAAATATAGCGGATTTCAAAATCGGAACTGTGCACTCTACTTGGATAAAGTTGCATCTAAATTAAATTCTATACTTCGTAATATTTCGAGTTTTACGAGGATCGCATCATATTTTTCATACTAGAAGTAAAGGAAATGAAAAATTTGTTTACCACCAAGTGGTGACACCTTCATATCACAAATTTAAGGTTGAAAATAGCGAAAACGGAGTTTTCGAGCATCATAACAAGGATTTGGGAATTGTTGACGAGTTGGATATGTAGCTTAAGGCTGTTTTATATGACAACATCGCCTGGTATAATAAATTTCTTCAAACAACTTTCCCTTGACTTCATTACGTTTTGCTATACTAAACTTGGGTATATTTTTTCTTTCTCGTAATCTAGAAACCGACGACATTGTTCTTTTATAGTTCTGCTAGTTATTAAATTAGAATTATGTTTTTCGGATCTCATTTGTATTCAGGAAATTGTCGTCAGCGTCTCTGATATGATGAAACGTTACTGGGTACATTAACCCTATGAGTTATTACTTTGTCGCTTTTAGTCAGTCAACTGTAAATCAAATTTCATAAAGAAACTCGAATCCAAATACGCACTCCTCTTTGTCCGTGGAAAACCTCAAATAGCAGAATGCCATTTTGAATATTGCATTAAAAAAAATCCATCAGTTTATTACATTTACACCCGAATAAATATAATGAATTCCATGATTTATGATTCAGTTTTTATTTGCTTTAGCCTATTTATACCCAACTCAAAATGAGAAATGTGTGGTACTTTCTCTTTATGTATAATAATCTAAAAGTTAGGCTCTTCTTTTTTTTATTCGGGAATTTAGTTTTATCACGTCTATGGCACCATTACCATCCGAATTAGCATAAAAATAAAATCTCTTTACACATGGAAATCCTATTTTATTTTATTCGCTTTTAAATCTATTCTAAAGGTGCATACAAGGTGCAGCGACGAAGTTAAATAGAAACGCACACACATTAAAAAGAATTCAAATAATGCTTTAACGCTACGATTGTATTTATTACAAATAGCAACTCGATATCTAATAATAAAATTTTATTAATCCAGGGTGTACACTTGTAACGATTCAAATTTCTCTAATAAAATAATTTTTAATTTTAACCAGATATTAGTGTACAACAGTGTACAAGTTTTTTTGTTTGGGTTGGCCTTTGTTCAAGATATTTGTAGTTTTTTATTGAAAAGAATTAAATAGTATTTATACAGTTTACTATGTCAATTATATCAATCGATCTGACTGATTAATTTTTAAAAAGAAGAATTAAAGAAAATTGAAGAAAATACCAAAACTTTACTTGAAATCAAATTTAAGGTGTGAACGCTACAAAATACAAGTACAGAATGCTCTTCATATTTAATTTTTTAATTACATAGCATTCACCCTAAAGAAATAATATACTATCTGTGATCTTGCTAATCTTGTCTTTCTCACAAGATTAATTAGAATATCGGATTCGTTGCATTGTTAGACGTGGTTTTCTTTTTATTAAATAGATTTTGAATAACTGAAAATATATTTCTCATTTTCATAATTAATAATATTAATATCAGGAGCCCGATTGTGATCACTAAGGGTGATTGCTTGCATATTTAAACGTAGGCTTTTCGATTTTCTCCAAATGATAAATATCTTTTAAACTAATTTGTTTAGCGTGAATATCTATTTGATGATTTTATAATGACATCCGGAAGTATCCATAATTGATTTTGTTTTGCTTCCATTTTACCAAAATATTTATCATTATTTATTTTTACATTGCAATTCGGAAAGTTTAGCACATAATTTCCTATTTAGGTTTACTTTACCACAATCAATTTCAATTACTGTTTTATTATAGAGCATCATTAGCACTTGCACATGCGGAGCCTTTTCTAATTCTTACTTTAATCTCTTCTTCATTTCTCCCTGTTTCATAAATAATGGACCCCAAGTATTTGTATTTGTCCACTCAAAAAATTTCCATTTTTTCTAGGTCTCGATCTTCATCTAACACTATTTTATCACTTCTTCCTCTTCTTCATGTTGTTCCCATCTCCATATGTTTTGTTTTGTTGCTGTTCATTTTTAAACCCGCCTTCACACCTGCTCTCTGTAAATTTCTTATAGCCCCGGTAAGTTCATTGTTTGTTCTTGCTAGTATAGCCACATCGTCAGCGTATGCAATACACTGATGACTTCTCTTGTAAATTGTTTTCTCTGTTTGTTCTCTGCTTTCTCTTATCACCTTCTCTATAACGAAGTTGAATAAAACTATTGATAGTGGGTCGCCTTGTCGTAAATTTCTATTTTCTGGGAAGCTGTCTGTTAATGTTCCATTTACTCTTACCTTATATCGGGTACTGTTTAGTGTCATCTTCACCAGTTTAATTAGTTTAAGAGTAATGTTAAATTCTCTCAGTATGTTGTACATCTGGTCTCGTTTTATGATATCGCATGCTTTAGTAAAATCAATAAAAACTATATAGAGACCTATTCTATGTTCCATACAGGCTTCTTGTATTTACTATATGAATTTGATCTATAACTGATCTTTCTTTTCTGAAACCGGCCTGATAATCTCCTATTATTTCTCCCATATGTGCTTGTAGCTTATCTTTTATAAGTATGGCTAGTACTTTATATGCTATGTCTAGAAGTGCAATCCTCCTATAATTTTCACACTCCTTTCAGAAGTGGATGTATCACTACCTCTTCCCATCTCTTTGGCATTTCTTCTGTGTCCCATACTATTTTTATTATTTCTATGATTTCCTGCTGTAATCTTTCTTCTCCAGACTTAATCATTTCCGCACTAACACTATTTTCTCCTGGGCTCTTGTTTTTTTTCAAATCCAATACAACTTTTTTTATTTCTTCCTTCTCTGGTTGTGTTTCATTTCTTTCTTCACCACTCTCTTCTTTACTTTGTTGCTGATCGTCACTAGGATCTTCTTCAAATACATCTTGAAAATATTCTTTCCATCTTACCTTTACTTCTTCTGTATCTCCCATTAGGTTTCCTTCTTTGTCTTTAATAAAAAATGTTTTTGTTTGGTATCCTTTTCTTTCTTCACTTATTTCTTTATAAAATCTTCTACTATCTTTTCTTGTAAATTCCCTTTCCATCCTTTCTATTTTTTCTTTAAGAATTTCTTTTTTTTTCTACATGCCTTTTTAACATGCTTCCTAGCTGCTTTCCATACCTCTTTATTACTATCCGAGGAATTGTTTAGTAATTCTAATCTTGCTTCTCTCCTCTCATTTAAACGCTTTCTACATTCTTCATCAAACCATTTTTCTTTCTTGCTATCTTCTACTCTTTTCACTATACACCTCGCTCCATATAAAACAGCTTTTTCTACTCTTTCCCATTCTTCATTTATATTGGTTCCATTTATTCCTTCGGCCAGCTTCTGTTCAATGTGGTCCTGGTAATTCCTAACTACTTCTCCATCATTAAACAGTTACATATCGTATCTTACTCCTTATTTTTCTGCTTTCCTTTTTATAGGTATATTCTCTTTCAGTTTCATCACATTAAGAAAGTGGTCGGAATCCATATCTGCCCATCTGTATACTCTGACATCTATGACACTACTTATATGTTGCTTTTCTACCAAAAAGTGATCTATTTGGTTTAGTGTCTTGCCATCTGGAGATCTCCAAGTGGCTTTCTGTATTTTCTTATGTGCAAATACTGTTCCCATTATCTTGAAACATTGCTCTATTAGTTTTTCTCCATTCTGATTACTACTTTTATGTACTGTGTTTCCCTATCACCATTTTGTAAATTTCTTCTTGTCCCACTTTAACATTACAATCTCCTAAAGCTATTTTTAAATCGTAGTTTGAGATCATCGTGAAGATCTCTTCTAACTTTTCGTAGTATTCACTTTTTTTCTTCAATATCTTTTTCTTCGGTCGGAGCATGCACATTTATCAAACTGATATTGCTATATCTTCCTTTTAATCGTATACGAGGTGTGGCAATTAAGTTTCGGAAATTTGTCAATAAAAAACAAGCAAATCAAGTTTCTAGCAAAATTTTATTATCGACCTTCACAATAGTCTCCCATTAACTCTACACAACGATTACAACGTTGCTCCCACAATTCACAGCACCCTTGGTAATCCTCTGAAGTTAACCCGTTCAGCACCACGGTAACAGCTTCTTTGACCTTCTCTATCCCACCATGATGAGTTCCCTTGAGGTGTGACTTCATCTTGGGGAATAAGAACATCGTTGGAATGCCTCTTTTCTCCAAAAACTGTTCACAATGAACGAGGAATGGGCCGGCGCGTTGCCGTGGTGCAAGATCCAGCCGTTCTTGGCGGGTTCGGGTCGCACACGGAAAACGCGTGCCCGCAGCCGCTCCAGGACGCTAGCATAGAACTGTCCAGTCACTGTTTGGCCGGCAGGAACATATTCACGATGAACGATGCCGCGGATATCGTAAAAAAAACGATCAACATTGCCTTCAGTCGCGACTTGGACATCCTCGCCTTTGTTGGACGCTCCCCACCCTTTTCTACCCACTGCTGACTTTGTTTACGGGTATTGGGGTCATACTCAAATATCCAGGTCTCATCTCCAGTGATTTTCAGAGGATTTGCGAGTGTTTTTTGCCAGATTTTACTAAAAATTGAATCACAACACGTTGCTTGTAATGTGAGTCACTCATTTTCACGACACCACTACAAAAGTTTCTTTCAGAAAATACGCACAAAACACAAACCAAATGTGCTGTCGACTTCAGCCTTGGACTGAAACTGAAGGAAGGGTCCTCTTCTCTAGACAGATGTTGACGTTCTTTATAACATTTTTCCATTTTTTATGTACCATAAATCCCATGCCAAAAATCTTTTGCTCACATTCACTGCTTAAAATTATGTAATCTCCTATTTCTTCTCTTTGCTTCATTTCTTGCAATGCCACTGTATCTACCCCATATTTCTTTGCTACTTCATTTAGTTGTTTTAATTTGCCCACTTCATTAGTACCTCTAAGTTTCCATGTACCCACTTTTATTAAGTTTTTACTCTGCTTTATCCTTCTAGTTTTTTTTTGTTAAATTTGCTACTTTTACTTCATATTTATTTACTGCTTGTTTTCCTGTATTTCATTCCATTTTCTTTGCCATTTCCTTCATCGTATTTCCATCCCAAGATTTACCCGTTAGTTTTTTGACATAGTTTCTACTAATCTCTCCTCTTCCTTGTTCCATCTCCACTCTGTACCATTTACTACAATCGTCTTCATTCCTATTTTTACACCCTTTCTTTTATTTCTTTCTTCGTACGCAAATTTCCTAATACTTTTTTGCTTTTCCCTTTCTCTTTTTGTGACTTCATGTTTTATATAAATCTTAGCACCCTGTATCTTTTAACTTCGATTTACTTTGTATAATTTTATTCTTCTCATGCGTATTGTTCATTTCTATAAGACATATTTTTATCTTTGCCTCGACCTTTAAGTGCCGTTTAACAAAATCATTCATTGCCTTTTTCAGTGCTAATGGATCGCTAGTATCCACTTTTAATCCAGTAACTGCAACGTTATTTATTCTTTTTTCTTTTTCTAATATTTCTACGCTGTTTTTTATCTCTTTTACTTCTGTTTTAATTTCTATATTTTCTTTTTATTTAAATTTCGTTTTCTTCTTTTAGCATATTGCTCTCTCTTTTAAATTTCTTTAATTCTTCGTTGCATTCCTTCTGTTCAATTCTTATTTGTTTTAATTCATTTTTTAAGTCCTTCATCATATCTAACAACATATCTATCTTACTTTCGACCTCCGTCTTCATTTTCATCTCTTATTTTCCTTTTTGTCCCTTTATCTGTAGAGCCACCACCAGTTTCCATTTGGCTATCCCTATTTTTCCTCTTACTACGCTCCATTTGTTTAATTTTTGTATTCCACCCTTTAAGTCATTCTAATATACATAACTGTATTTCACATCCTTATTTGGTCCTGAAATAAAATGTAGTGCATCGTAAGTTAATTCTTTCATTAGCGGAAATTCTAAAATAATATTTAGATCAAAAGTTTTTTGAAATATTTTAAGTTCAGCAATGTTTAACAATTCAGCTTAATTTTGCAAATCTAAACACTTACTTCGAGGCTTTTACAAATTTTTATATACATTTGTTCTAAATCGTACAATTTTATTAAATTTAAGTCGATAATGGCATGCCTTCCCAAGCTAATTAAGTCGTTTATTAAATTTACTTTATTTGACAATTTGTCTAGTTGAAATAATAACTCATCTTAAAGCACTTTTGTATAAAATAATTTATCGCGACCTTCGATGTTTTGATTCACGACATGTATCCAAAATGTTGTTCTATTAACAAAAGTATTGAATTCAATATGAAAGATTCTGGTTCTATTGTCTAATATTTTATCGATAATCTGATTATTTGACATGGTTAATTGAGATGCACTTTCTTGTAACTGGTCGATTGCGTCATCGCATCTTTTTGCATCGCTACTATCGAAGTTACCTGTTACAAAATTAATAAGTGAACCTAAACCATCAAACAATGCCCTCTTACTAATTTTGTGATCAATTAGGATACTCAGCTTATTTTAATATCTTCTAATTTTCTAGTTTATTAGTAGTTTCTAAAATTTCAGAAGTTGCCTTTTGCGTTCGACTTGGAATACTGTTGTAAGCGGAAAGCAGTTGTTTATAATGATCGTCATATATTTTTAAATCTAAAATATCGTTTTTATTTTCTAGTTTCGTTAATTCATACGCTGCTGCAAGATAGGCCAGGAGTAGGATTAAAATTAGGGGTCGCATCCCGTCCTGCAACAATAGGAGTTGTTAAATTTCGTTTGTGAATAAACCATTTTAAAATTTTCTTCACTCTAAGTGTATTAGTGTTTTTAAACTTAACTTTGACAAAGAGGTTTTTACTTTTATTTCTTGCTTTGGTTTTATCGTACCCATGACTTGCCTGATCAGGGATATCTTTAACGTTTTGGTTGAATTTTTCAACCCTTCGTACCTTTTGGCATAGCTTTTTTTCTTCAATTTGGTCGTACCGCTGATTCATTAGGTTTTTTTGTCTTTGAATGTAATTTAATGTCAATTGGATTTCTGAATCTATTTCAAAATGTTCTTTACTTGAAAAATGGCCTAACAACAATTCCGCGGGCTTTTTACCTGTTACCGAATTGACTGTATTATTATAAGCTATGACTGCTTTTGGATAGTTTTCTATAACGTTAGTTTTTTGTCCTGTTCCTTTAATAATCTGCATAAGATGTTCCATTATTGTCGAATGAACCCTTTCAACTGGAGAGTTCCTCGTAGAGGACTCTGCAGTTGTAAAGTGTAGTTTGATTTTATAAAGCCCGCAAAATTGGTTAAATACTTGCGTATCAAACTGATTGTCACACACGATTATAATGGGGTATATTATAAAATGGCTAAAATATTTCTTCAAGCTTTCCACTATGTCTGTCACATTACTACTGGATAGGGGGGTACATTTGGAAATATCTACCGAATTTGTCTATTATGGTAAGAAACTGATTATTTTCAAAGTGAAATATATAAATGTGCAAAATTTCAAATGGTTTGCTTGGTGTTTCAGTTACGCTTATTTTTGGAATAAAATATTACGAGGACGGTTCAATAAGTACCCGTGTTAGAAATGAAGACACAATTTTTTTCAGAATTTTTTTTTTATTTTTTAACTAGTCTCCTTTTAGAAATATACACTTCTCCCAACGTTCCTGCCATTTTTTTAACCCCTCCAAAAAAATAGGATTTGTTGAACTCTCCAAACTACGCCTCTATCTCGGCGATGACTTCCTCGTTTGAGCTAAATTTTTTTCCCGCGAGCCATTTCTTCATGTTAGGAAACAAGAAAAAGTCGCAGGGAGCCAGATCGGGTGAATACGGGGGGTGCGGCAGCAATTCATAACGCAATTCATGCAGTTTGGCGGCGACAACTCCGGATGAATGTGCTGGTGCGTTATCGTGGTGAAACAGCACCTTCTTTTTCGCCAAATGCGGCCGTGTCTCCTTCAATTTTTTGTCGAAGCTGTCTAATAACTCACTGTAGTATTGTCCAGTAATTGTTCTTCCTTTTTCTAAGAAATCCATGAGGATGACGCCGTTCGCATCCCAAAAAATCGTCGCCATGACCTTTCCGGCCGATGGAACCATCTTCGCCTTCTTTGGAGCAGATTCACCGGGAGAAATCCATTGTTTTGATTGTTGTTTAGTTTCTGGTGTGTAATGATGAATCCAGGTTTCATCAACGGTGACAACTCGACGCAAAAACTTTTTTGGATTTCGCTTAAATTGCTCCAAACACTTCTTCAAAGTTAACAGCCGCATCCGTTTGTTGTCCACCGTTATCAATCGCGGCACCCATCGCGCCGACGATTTTTTCATCGCCAACTTATCATGTAAAATATTAATTGCCGTTCCGGTTGACACACCTACTGCCTCTGCTACTTCACGCACTTTCGTTCGTCGATCAGCGAGAATCATGTCGTGGACTTTTTGAATGATTTCCTCGGTAACCACGTCTGCCGGGCGTCCTGGTCGCTCCTCATCAAAAACGGATGTTCGCCCACGTTTAAATTCGTTGAACCAATATCTAACTGTGGTCATAGATGGCGAAGTGTCCCCATAAACAGCATCCAACTTTGCTTTTATCTCCTCGCATTTTTTCCCATCCAAAAACAGAAAGCGAATTACCGAACGATACTGCTCTTTTTCCATCTTAGCTAAAATCACGAAACACGTCTTACTCAAATGGCTGTCAAATCCAAACTAACCTATCAATCAGTCTGCAATTTGTTATACCGTCGTTTGATAGATGGCAGCACACGATGATAACACCAACTTCCCTCAGGAACGATTTCTGTCGTCAAACACCGGTACTTACTGAACCGCCCTCGTATATTTAGTAACTCGGCAAATTTCGCATTTATTAATATAATTTCGAATCTCTCGTTTTACATTTGGAAAATAGTATCTTTGGGACATTTTATTGCCGGTTTCATCTAGTTCCCTGTGATTAGTTTTTCCCTCATGACAGTTTCGATTTAATTGTTCATGGGTATTAAAATGGTACTTCCTTAAGTCAAAACGATTTTTATTTCACTACCAGTTTGGATGGTAAAATAATTAAGATATTCTTTGTTTCTTTGTTTAGAATAATTTGTTTGCTTGTCTTTTTACATTAATTACTTTTTATTTCAGTTGAATATCATTCTTGAATACACCTTAAACAATGAATTTTAATTGTTCATGTTTATCTATCTCTATTATATCTTCTAAAATTAGTTAGTTAATAAGATTTTCAGTTTTCTAAAATTTCCAGTTACTTTACTAAATGTTTCTAATAAGTTAGGAATATCAGACTTGACTATCAACTAGTTTGGTTTAGCGTATGCTTTGATAAATTGAAAAGATGCTTATTGTAAATTTGACTATTCAGTAGAAAATATTTTCTGGTATTGTTAAATATTTTTCTGTTTTTAACAATTTACAAAAGGTGTTCCAAAACGCATGTCTTTAAAGATTATTTGGTTTTTGAAATGATTTAATGGCGTTTCAGTAATTTCAATATTAGAACTTATATTTTCTTTCTGTGTATGTTGTGTAATTTCGTCTAGGGTTTCATTAGCGCTTTGATTTTGTTGCAGTTTCCTAATTACATAATGGTCATCCTGATCTAGGTTTACCTGCATCGATAAATTGTCATCATCTTGCGTATCTTGAATGATTTGATCCAAAGCTTTATTTAGTTTGGCGTTTTCTAATAAATTTTGAATTATTTGTTTATCATCTTCGTCTAAAAGTGAATTCTCCCCTTTTTCATTTTTGTTAACCTCTAACCGAGATAAACTATCTGCGTTGCTGTTTAATTTTTCTGATTTATGAATTATTTGGTAATCATACTTCTCTAGGCTCTAGTGGGTTATTTTAAATTAAAAAGCCACAACAGGGGTTTGTGGTCCGTAATAATTTTGAATTTTCTCCCAAATAGATAAGGTCTGAAGTGGTTTGTTCCCCATACGACTGCCAAGCACTTTTTGTCAATAGTACTATAATTGATTTCCAAATTATTTAGAGTTCTACTGGCGAAGGCTATCGGTTTGTCTTTTCCAATTGGATCTTGTGACAAAACCGCTCCCAGTGCATGAGAACTGGTATCTATGGTTAAAAAAAGTATAACAATCATCGCTCTGATTGGTTGGTTCTCTCCAAATCATAAGCACTTCAACGCGAAAAGACTGGTTTTGTTTCCTTGTGACCACTGGCGAAGCTCTTCAACAAATACTGAACAAACCGTATGAGGAGCCCTAGGTTTGTCTTGGTCTCCTAATTTCACATCAAAATGTAAATCCACTGTATTTTTATTCAGAATATCAACTGCTTCTATCAGTATAACTAAAAAAATTATGATTTTTATTTAAACAGCAGTTTTGCAAAATGATGCTAACACCTATAGATAGAACAAAAAACCACAAATTGTGGAAAAAACTTACGTGATTGAACTTTTTAAAAATTTGTTCCAAAACAATTTGACCGATGTAGAACCACAGTCCACAACAAATTCTGAAACCTCCGCTAAACCTCCACCAATCTTTGTAACACTTCACCATTCCAAGCTCGCCTAGGTCTTCCACGCTTCTTCTATTTATCCACTGCCGCTTCCCAAATATCTTTAACGAATTTTTCACTGCACGTGCGTGTGATGGGCCCGAACCACACAAAGTTGTCTTTTTTCGATTTTATTCATTACCGACACAGTACACACTCATTCCCGTATATGTATATTTCTAAGTCTATCTTTTTTTGGTCACCTCCGCCACAACTCTCAAATATCGCACCTCATTAGCTTGAATGTTGCTTCTCATTCTATCGGTTAAAGTCCATGCTTCGCTACTATAAATTAATACAGGTAGACAGACGGTGTTAAATATTTTTATACTTGTTGCTATGGAAATTTTTTTTCCTAATAAATGTCTTATTCAGTGAGTAATACAGGTTGTTGGCGTTTATTATTCTGTTATTTATCTCTGGTTTCATATCTCCTTGAGAATTAATTATTGTTCCCCAAATACTTAAAGTTACTAGTTTGTACATTTGCTATGACTATGGTTTCTGTTTTACTGACATTAATTTTTATTTTATGCTTATCCAGTTCCTTCAACGTAGTAATACTGCCTTGCAGATTTTGCTTTGTATTAAAAAGTACCACTAAGTCATCTGCATATGTGAAGTTCGAAACATAGATTTGTTGTAAGTTTCTTCCTTCTTACTCCTACTCTTATGTCTTTAAGTTTACTTTTACATTTTTTTGCTACTTAAGTGATGAATAATAAAGGGCTCAATACCCCTCCTTACCTAACTCCTTTGTTGGTTATAAATTCTTTTGTGCAAGTATTATGGTTTCGTGCTACGTTTCGTGTTATTTTATATAAACTTCTTACTGGATTATGCAACTTTCCATTTACTCCTCTCCGTTGTAGTATATTCCATATTTGATCTCTGGGTACACTGTCAAACGCACTTTCAAGATCTACAAAGCAGGCATATGTTTTAATGTTATAATTCGCAGCTTTATCAATTAGTTGTCTCAGGCTAAATATCATATCAACAGTACCCCTGTTTGGTCGAAATCCACCCTGATTGTCTTCAAAAGTATGTTCAATTTTCTTTCTTGCCTTTGTTTCTACTATTATTTCAAATAGCTTGCTTACAACACTAAGTATTGAGATGGGTCTGTAATTACTGCATCTTTGTGTTGCCTTTTTTAAATATTGGAATTATAATTGCTACGATCCAGTGTCTTGGAACTCTGCTTGTATTCCATGCTATCTTTATTATTCTCTGTAGTAAACTCTTGCCTGTTTGGTTCATATCTTTTACCATTTCAGTTTTTTTTATTTCGTCCTGACCTGCGGCTTTCCCGTTTTTCAATTTCCTTATTGTATTTCCAATTTCTTCTATTGGTATCTCTTCTTCTTTTATATTTATTATATCGTTTTTGCTGGCTGTTTTTTTCAATGTTTCCCCCAACTTTCAGTGAAGTACTCAAACTATCTATTACTTATCTGTTCTTCAGTCATTGATAGATTTTCTTCTTTGTTTTTAATACTAATAATTTTATTACTCTTTTCACTTCTTAGTGTTTTTAAAGTCCTATATAATAGTTTCGTATTCCCCTGGCTATTTTCTTCCATTTTCTTTCCGAAATGTTTCCAGTCTAATTTTTTTGCTTCTTGTATTTTTTCTTTATCTCGTTTCCTCTGTTTCTTATACAATTCATAATTTTTCAGATTTTTGTCATTCAGGTATTTTTTTTATAATTGCCTTTTTTCTTTTACTTTGTTTTTAATTTCTTCGTTCTACCATGCCGTACATTTAAGATGATTATATCTAGTTACTCCGCATGCTTTTTTAGCAGCTTCAAACTTACCCACAGAATATCTAAGTCGGACTTTCCCACTCCTCCATATAGATCACCAAGTATAATTATGCTATTTCTCATTTTATCTACTTCTTCTTGTAATGTATTCCAAAATATACCTTTTTGTACTTTTCTACCACTGTCTGTTGGCCCATAGCAAACCAATATCGTCTTTATCTATCTTCATAGTCTCTTATATCTATCCTTAATATTCTCTCCGAGATATATTCCACCGTTTCAAGCCTGCTTTAATATTTTTACTAAGAAGGCTCCTACTCCCGCTTGTGCTCTATTCTCAAATTCTACGCCGCTGTAAAAGAATATGTGTCCTGCTTCTAACATTATACATCCATTACCTTTACTTTGTTTCTGTAATTTCCCACATTATTACTTCTGATTTCTCAAATTTGCCTTTATAGCTTTTCTTCTTTTTCCGTAATGCTTTGTACGTTCCATGTGCCAATTTTCCAAATATCAATTTTCATAGCCGTATCATTTCCTATTATTCCGTCCTGCTGATTTCTTATCAGTTTTTTGCTTCAGCATTCTCCTTTCCCTCTCTTTTAGCCATCCATTTTATTAACTTATTTGTTTTATCATCCCAAATTCACTTACAATTATTATTTATGAGTTTTTCAAATCCTACAATTGCTGCTTTTCCTTTGTTTCTGCCTTTCTTTGCCTGTTCCCTTAGCGTTTTCTGTATTTCTCTCTCTTTTTTAGTTAGTTTACTATCAATGTAGATCACTTAGTTCTTCATAGTTTTCAACTTATTTTTATTTTTAAGTACTTTTAGTTTCTTGCTTATTAATTCCATTTTAACAACGAACCTACTCTTCGTAATAAAATGTTTAATCTCATTTTTTAGCATACGCTCATCATTTGTGTTAATATTTAATCCTGTTATTACTATGTTATTCTTCACTTCTTCCTTTTCTAGCATTTCAAATTTTGCGTGTAACTCCTTGCTTTCCTGCTTCAACATCTCATTTTCATATTTAATTTTTTTCAATGAATTGTAGTAGTCATTCCGTCCTTTCCTTATAGGATTAACTTCTTGCATAGTGTTTTTCATCATTTTTAGTAGTTCCTCCATTTTATAGACTAAATTCCTTTCCTAGCGCCACCTATGTACCTTGTTTACACACTCTTTGTTCACACACTTATCTATAGGTTTTTACAAAGTCACATAGGTAACCACACGCTTTATGTGTGACCATTTAGTGTCAATTCACAAATTAAATGTAAATGTAAATATATATACGAGTTTATTGCCACCCCAAAACACGTCGGCGCATGTCCGTTGTCTCTGACGAGCAAAACTCAACTTTATATATATAATTCTACGTTAATTTTGTATATTTGGTTTGATTTTTATTTATGTAAACCCAAATGAAAACCGTAGTAAACAACAGAAAAAACAAAAAAGATATTTAAATAAAACTAGACAATGAAACAACAAATTTACTCCTGTATCAAAGTAATACTTTATCATTGTCCAAAGGTTTTAATAGAATTTCCTTGAATTTTGATACCTGAATCTACTACATCTTCATCAGCTTCATTAAAATTCTTCTGGATCTATTTCATCTTCTTCCTTGGGTAAATTTAGATTTAACGGTTAGGGCATCAGAAATGTAGGTTTCTCATCAAAAATGAGTATGTACGTGTCTGTATCCATCTTTATCATATCCAATTAATATTCCTCTGATTGCTTTCGAATCTATCTTTGGTCTGTTAGCTTTAAGTGCATGAGCGTAGAAAACGGCCTTACCATAAATTCACATAATTCCTAGGAAGTTTAGCTACGACACCTAGTTTTCGTCTGACAGTTTCTTTAGTATGTCTTTTATTGTGATAACCAGAACGTTCAGAATACAACTGTAGGACATTATACTATGAAACGCTATACATACAGAAGCTTCAGTTTTGAGGTTTTATGAAAACTGCTTAGTACCAATGCATAGAAAACATTAAAAAGCGATTATTCAAAGAGCTATTAAGACCGAGTTTTGAGGATTTTCTCTGCTAACTTTGGACAGCTACATCATAAAAAGAACTAAACGTTGCAACGCTTATTTGTGTATGTTATTTTCATGTTATCTATTTATTTTAAAATGCAACCTGAAACGTATCCTTCAGACATTGTTTTCAGGCTTGATGATAACACACCTATGTTTCCACCATGTTTTGCTTTTTTATCTTTTTCTTGATGATTATTTTTTACTCTTTTTACTTGATCCCTATCCTGTGTTTTAGCCTCTAGAGCAACTACCAAAGATTATCTAGAGCAGGGGTCGAAGGTAATTTCTAATGTGGTCCTGATGATTATAACATTTTTCAGTAAGATCCAGAAAAAAGAGAATTGTAATAACCAACAACAGTTTGTATTTTCGTTACATTGTTAGATGCTCAAAAACCATAGATTTCCAGTTTCTTGGAGTTTGGTACTCGTACAGAAAAGGTGTGCATCTCTTAACTTAGAGCAAGATTTGTTCTTCATACGTTCATTTTAGAGAAAAAGGTCGCACACATGTAGTATGTAGAGTCAAACATGGTAGCCAGGTTAATAGCCAGTATTTTACAACTTTCGTACTTGTCGAAGACCCACTCAGTCCAAATCCCTTTTTCCAAAACTGCGACAGTTTTCCCTATCTCTGCAAAATCTTGAAATCTTACTGCAAATTCCTTCCCAAGATCTGTCACAAAATTTAAAACACTGCAGTGTCTATTTCGAAATTCTTCTTCCTGTATTCAAGAACTGTTGGAAATGAATAAAGTCCTGATTCTCAATGTCCTTTTGGAATATATTTAGCTTGCTAGGGAAAGCAGGTATATTTTGTATCATATCACATATTAATTTCCCGTTTTCTTGCAACTCGGTATTAGGTGCATTTAAATATTTGAGAATATCGTAAAGGAAAGCTACATCTACATATTGTACTTGTTAGCTAGGTACTCCAAGTACTTCCTTGCTTCTTCTACATCCAAGTTTCCTAGGAATGTGGTCACTTCTCCTTTTATTTGCCAAAACCGTTTAATTATTTCGCCTTGACTCAGCCATCGAACATTATTTTGTTGCAGTAAATCAGCATACGCCGAATTACATTTACACATAAACTCCTAGAACTGTCTATGCTAAAGAGAAGAACGAGACCTCATAAAATTGATCACCTTATCCAAGCCGTCCATTACATTCTTCAGTGTAGCACTGAGATTGCCACAGAGGAATGTCTGGTAAATTATGCACTGATAAGATACGAGGGCGGTTCAATAACTACCCGTGTTAGAAATGAAGACACAATTTTTTTCAAAAATTTTTTTATTTTTCAACATAGTTTCCTTTTAGAAATATATACTTCTCCCAACGTTCCTGCCATTTTTTAACCCCTCCAAGAAATAGGATTTGTCGAACTCTCCAAAATACTCCTCTATCTCGGCGATGACTTCCTCGTTTGAGCTAAATTTTTTTCCCGCGAGCCAATTCTTCATGTTAGGAAACAAGAAAAAGTTGCAGGGAGCCAGATCGGGTGAATACGGGGGGTGCAGCAGCAATTCATAACGCAATTCATGCAGTTTGGCGGCGACAACTCCGGATGAATGTGCTGGTGCGTTATCGTGGTGAAACAGCACCTTCTTTTTCGCCAAATGCGGCCGTGTCTCCTTCAATTTTTTGTCGAAATTGTCTAATAACTCACTGTAGTATTGTCCAGTGATCGTGCTTCCTTTTTCTAAAAAATCCATGAGGATGACGCCGTTCGCATCCCAAAAAATCGTCGTCATGACCTTTCCGGCCGATGGAACCATCTTCGCCTTCTTTGGAGCAGATTC
>VTPC01089948.1:86061-226436 GCA_011009095.1 Ignelater luminosus | reverse complement strand
TTCCTTTTTCTAAAAAATCCATGAGGATGACGCCGTTCGCATCCCAAAAAATCGTCGTCATGACCTTTCCGGCCGATGGAACCATCTTCGCCTTCTTTGGAGCAGATTCACCGGGAGAAATCCATTGTTTTGATTGTTGCTTAGTTTCTGGTGTGTAATGATGAATCCAGGTTTCATCAACGGTGACAACTCGACGCAAAAACTTCTTCGGATTTCGCTTAAATTGCTCCAAACACTGCTTCGAAGTTAACAGCCGCATCCGCTTGTTGTCCATCGTTAGCAATCGCGGCACCCATCTCGCCGACAATTTTTTCATCGCCAACTTATCATGTAAAATATTAATTGCCGTTCCGGTCGATCAGCGAGAATCATGTCGTGGACTTTTTGAATGATTTCCTCGGTAACCACGTCTGCCGGGCATTCTGGTCGCTCCTCATCAAAAAAGGATGTTCGCCCACGTTTAAATTCGTTGAACCAACAGATGGCGAAGCATCCAACTTTGCTTTTATCTCCTCGCATTTTTTCCCATCCAAAAACAGAAAGCGAATTACCGAACGATACTGCTCTTTTTCCATCTTAGCTAAAATCACGAAACACGTCTTACTCAAATGGCTGTCAAATCCAAACTAACCTATCAATCAGTCTGCAATTTGTTATACCGTCGTTTGATAGATGGCAGCACACGATGATAACACCAACTTCCCTCAGGAACGCCTTCTGTCGTCAAACACGGGTACTTACTGAACCGCCCTCGTATTATCCTAGCATTCTTATCCCTAATTCACTTTACCAAGCCCTTTTCTTTGCCAATCATTGCCGGGACACCGTTATTGCAAATAGACACAATTTTATCATAATTGGGACTTGATTTTGTCATGAAGTCACCGAAAGCCTAGAACAAATCTTCTTTGCGAGTATTTGCTTTAAACAACATATTGCTAGTAGGTCATCTCTAAATACTTCACTTTCAGTGTCAAAGAACCGCCCAAAAATGAATATTTGTTTACCATCAACAGTGTCGCAAGATTCGTCAATTGCAATTGCCTAGCAAGGTGCCTTTTTTAAAAGACCTAGCAAGCTACTTTTGTTGTCAGCAGCCAAATTTCTGTCCTTCTTGAATTGCTTCTTGCCGACAAAGGAATTTCCTGAATAACGAAAACAACATCCTTCTTTCCTTCAAAAAGTGCTGTGGCCACTTCCAACGTACATTCTTTTACGATCTCAGAGTCTGAAAATGGCTTCTGGTGGTTATTAAGGTCCAGCATACATGCAGCAACACTGCGCTGCTTCTGCTGATCTTTCTTGCTCGCTCATGCACCGGAGCAACCGTGCAGTTTCTTGTAAGACGATAGACATGTCTGCAGTTTATTTCTACGCGCTGCACTGCCGTAACTTGTTATGAAAATCTTGGCGAGTTGTTTCGAGTGTTGCTTTAAATCGTCAATTTTAACAGTGACAACTGTCTTGTTGCATGGGGCAAACTGGAACGGCTCCAGTATTTTAAGGCAGCGTAAAACAATACTGTTTGGTCCACTCAGTTAAAAACTGCCAACTTTACGTTTTTCAAAAAACATCATACCTACACAGTTTTAATTAAGCACACGAACAGCACAAATATACGATTAACTAAATAATTCGTAGAATTGGACGCTCTGTATAAAACACAAATGCAAACGAACAAGTGAATTAGGAATAAATAGATAGTGATAGCAGGTAGGAGATGTAGATAATGAGCCAGTATCAGACCCCCACTCCCATTATGTTATCAAGTATCCACAAAAGGCGAGTGGCGCCGAGAGCATGTTGATACTTGCAGCTGTTAGGTTGGAACTGACGGTTTAGATCTCTGGCCTCCACGGTCCGATTCCGGACCGTGGTCTGCCAGTTGCCGACCCCTGATCTAGAGGTGTACACCTATCATCTTCACAATTCCCTTCCGCTGTCAGTGCAAGAAGTTTATTGATGACAACAGCCTTAAATGTAACCTGACAGTATGAGTGCCGCTATTCTTAAACAAGAATAATGGAATACGATTACACAGTGAAAAGGAAATAGAGCAATTTATTTATTATATTTAAAAAAATGATGCGTCATTTAAACAATGATCAAAGCAGTAAGAAGAATATATAAAAGCCTAGTCTGCAAGAAACAGAGAGTTAATTATCCGGACTTAATCTATGAACTGCACAAAAACGTTGAGGACACGTTCTTATGTGTGTTACTTACTACTTCATAGTAAATTCTCCATGGAATGCGTCTTCTAGTAATTATACTTGAAGTTCCTTGCTCCTACTAAATCGATGTTTCTATGAATCTTTAAAACGAGCCTTGTAACTTTTTTAAATCGTAAGATTGCGTTAAAATAGCCATAAAACTATCAAGGTCTGTATAATTTTGGGAAACCCTGCATATTTTAAGGCAAGACTTAAATAATAAAACGTCACAAAAAGAAGGTTCTTTGGTTCTTCACTTACACGTTAACTTTTATTTCATTTATGGTAATGACCACCATTAGTGAAAAAAAAGTTTCCAAGATGTTTTTACCTGAACCTCGTTTAACTTAGAAAATTGATAGCAGTTATCCTCGATCACCTTTAATAGCAGAGTATAAATTACACGTAATGTCTTAATGTGGCTATCCGGACAAATTTATTTTTCGTTTAAAACTAGATCGAAAAGAGGCACAGTAGATAATCTTTTAGGGTAGTACATGGGTTTTATGATCGTCATACATTTATATATACATCCTCACACATAGCCAATGAATATGAGCGAGTTCGGTGGCTGCATATCCATTTTATACAATTGCCAGAGTCATTAGCGTGAACGGTACCATCAATCATAGCTATTGGAAGATGATCGTTTCTGCCGCAGCACCTGCTCTGCTCTTTTCTGCTGCTGCTCTCCATCTCTCATGCAGGAGAATTCAATTATACCCACGCTATTATAACGACCCGAGTTCGAGCCGTTTCTCTTTTTGACAGCCCACCAAGATCATATTTTTCCTCGGAAGTATTCAGATTTTTAACATGAAATTTCAATAAAGACTGTATTATGGAGTAGGTAATTAAAAATCTGTTCTCAACTATATTGTACATTCAAGATATTTTTTAGGGCGTTGAAAACATTTTTATCATTATCAGTAGGTGCTTCTGCGTTTTGGAAGAAGTTAAATGAAAAATCGTTTTTGAATAATACAAAGAAGAAAACATTTTAATTATAGGTACTCATATTTCAAACAGTTCTACCTACATTTAATTTAAAGTTGTCATGAATATGATTACATAGAGACAACTTAAACCTTGTGCTATAATCTCAATGACAAAAGTCTCGTCCTGTTCTGCTTAAAAGTTAACCCAGTTTTTAATAATTGTATTGTTATTACTAAAACACTTTTAAACAAAGAAGTTAAATTTAGAACTACTCTCTGAAATAGTAATAGCTTGAAAAAGGGAAAATCTCATACCGATATTGTTCCAAAATGTTGAAGTTGTTAAGTTCAGCAAAACCACTTATAATTAATGAAGTCACACATAAACAACTTATTAAAGATGTATCTTAGAGGTTTTGTTTTCGTTAACGTTATAAGGTTATCTCGAAATTCTCGGAGTAAATTAATTATGCTTGCTGATTAATTAGGTTAGATTAAATACTTAATGGTAATAAACAAGGTATTTAATAACCACTCATTTTGGGTAATTATTGAACTTCATATTTTGCTTTCATAAGCTTCCGGGTTCTAATGTTTGGTAGTTAACGAAAGCATGAATCTCATTTATGATGTTCATTGAACTGCACCGAGGAATTAATTACAACACTGACAAAAGTGTTTGGGAATAATTAGTACTCAAAATTAGCTACATTGAAGTTTAAACTGACACTAATCATATTTGGATTGAAAGATGATATCTTACAAAGCGTTTTTGGGAATTTTAACTTATCGTAATCCACTGCTCCGATATATTCAAAGATATTTTGATTTCAATCGTCGTTTCAATTTTTTTGTTTTTCTTAACGCATTAACGAACTTTTCAAAACACCTGCCAACGCAAAGTGGTGGTGCATTTTCGTAACTCGAGTTAGATATTTAACTGTTAACAATTGTAACATCTAATAGATGGAACATAACCTGTTAACACCAGACACATTTATTCGGCGACTTCTTGCGATTTTGTAGTCGTTTTTCCATATGAATTTGTTACTAGAATCATCTTTGGTCGAGACTGTATAATTATGCAAAGTACTTCACGTGTATCTCGCCATTTTGAAACATACACCTTTGGTATTTTTTTGAAGTTATGGCTTTGGGATTCTGTTGTCTGTTGGACCGCAGTGTTCCTGTGGAAAGGTGTTTTACGGGTCAGTCTCACATAACAGAAAAATATCGTCTTGGTAAACTTGGAAAAAAACTATTGTTGTTTTGCTGCATTGAGGTAATTGTTTGACGTAGTTGAATTTAAATAACTAGTTTGAGGTCCTGCAGTGATCAATTCCCAATAGTATTAATGTTATCAGTGTTTTATTGAATGTCTGCGGCATCATTTCGGTAATAGGTAGAAAATAGTATTTTATTTTGCAGAAAGTCAGTTTTTATTGAGAATAAAAATATTAGGATAGATACTGTTGTGGAAATTAACAAATATCTCCTACATTAAGAAATAGGGCCGGCGCTAGGGTTTTGGCCGCCCCTGGGCAAAATTTATTCGGTTCCTTTAGATTTATTAGATCTAGATCTTACCATTTTGTCTGCTAGGTTGTAACTAGAATTGCTGTCTAGTAGACAATGCATTTTTAAAAGAAAACAAGAACACCAGTAAACTATCCTTCCTTGTCTTCATTGATGCAAACGTATCAATAACGAAGTCGAAATCAGTCTTCGCAACTTCTTTCCTTTCAATACTCAGTATAGCAAGATCGTATAAATTTAATTTGCTGAAAGATCTCTCACAGCTAGCAATGGATACAGAAATTGTTAACCTTACTTGGATCGCCATACGAAGATATGGAAATATGCTCTCATCTCCATATTGCACAATAAATTGCAGAACTTCTCCAGGTCTTGATATTTTGATGCTGGTCCGGCTTGTAAGCAACATTCTGAAGTTCAAAATATCTTCGTATAGTTGTTGATCATCAACATCACTGTTGCAAAAATTTCCCAAATTTTCGCATTTTAGTTTTAAGACGTCACTGTCACTGCTGTGGGACAATCCTTTAACGTCAAGTAAAAAGCCAAACTTCTCGTCCGTTTCATGCAAACGAGTGAACTTATCAACCATTTCCGCAGGAAGACGGTCAATTGTTCCCTTCATGTTTCACGAGTCATTCTTTTCTTTCGTCTTGATCGTTTTTTGATTTTAACATCCCAAACTTGACAGAATCTAAATTTAACTTCTACAGCTTCAGTTACCATAGTTTCTCTTTCATTGTGAAAATGATCTCTGAGAGCTTTCAAATCTGAGACACCATCATGGAAATCCATGCTAGGATCTTGCAGTCTCTTTTAAACCCGTTCAATAGAAATGAGTACTTTATATCAAAATCCTAGTCAGAAACTTGTGACTTAACATACGGTTATACAACTGTCTAGCTTCACTTCTTGGTTCACTAGTCTCATATGCATCGTCCATCATGACCTGGAGAACTTAGAAGTATATCGTCAGAGTATTTATTTGTGGGCTTCACAGCTTCTACCCTTGCACTCCATCTTGTTATAGACTCCGACTTAAGAACTGTAGGCTCAGCGTTTTTGAGTTTTTCCCAGCGTTGAGTTAACGAGGAAAAAATACGTAGAGAGCTTGAACCGTTCCAAAAAATGTTACCATTATTGCGTCCTGTTTGTGTGCGTGTACATCAACCAAGTTGAGTGAATGGTTAACACTGTCATATGGTTCTTCTCATTTATTCTTTACTGGACACCACTTTTGTGTCCTGCCATCACAGCAACGTTATCATAGCACTGTGACCAACAATTCTGCAAGTCTATTTTATCCTTCTCTAACTGGTCCAAGATGGTCTTAACTAAGTTCTTAGCATCTTTCAGCTTCGTCTGAATAAAACAGAGGGAGGATTCTGTAATACGAACTATTTCTTTTTTCAAAATTGACTCCCCATTACCTTATTATTTCTAAAACTTGCTCACCATGTACCTGATTAGGAGTTGAATCAAGCATGAAACCGAAATACTTAGCTTTACGAATTTTACGCCCATGTTAAAGACGGGTGCTACATACCAAGTGGCGCCGAATGGCGCCCCTTCGCATTGGCGCCCAGGGCACGTGCCCTGCCTGCCATACTCTAGATACGACACTGCATTTATGTTAGGGTAAAAGAAAGTATTTACTACAGGATGTTAGTATACGGTGCTTTTAATAATTTCACAGTTTTACCAGTTATACTTACTTAAAGGAATAGAAAAGTGCGCTTAACAATTAAATTCAACGGTTACTGGTTACTGGTAGTCAATTTCCATAAATTATTATACCGTATAGCTTATCTTTTAGTGTACAGTTTTTTATAATTTTTATTTATATTTCTAATCAATGTTATATTATTTTATTATTAAAATATTTTGCTGGCTTTGAATTTTGGCTGCCCCAAAAATTTGGCTGTGCTTGGGTGGTTGCCCGCTCGCCCTATCGGTTACGCCGGCTCTGTTAACAAAAAAAAAAATAAATTCTATGTAAAAACAAGTTAAGCAAAACTTAAAAATGACAAGTGTCTCATACATACAAGAACAAAAACAACTTCCGTATTACCCCTTACAACTTTTGCAGGAAAATACATTATTTTCAACTTTAAACTTATGTCTGATTATGCATGACAGGTGATAAATCCTTCTGCAAGTGGAACACTTGCATCCGGGCTCAACCACTGTACAATTATGGGTACAAATAAAGCAAAGACAAGATACGTTTTTCTGGTTCCTTATAGATTCCGATGCCGCTACAATCACAGCTCCGACTACTTGTGCTTGGCACGTTCAAACCTGAACAATGTTGTTAAGAAAAATTGATAATAAATAAACTTACATTGTTCAGGTTTGAACGTATCAATTATAATAAAAGGATACAAGAAGGAATAAATACTTCTTGCTTTGTAGTTTTGCTCGAGGGAAGTATGCAAATATCTGAAATTATGTTGATCTTCTTCTTGCTTTCAGTTCATTTGTCATAATTAGGGATATCATCATCTTCAGTTGTCATTTCAAAATTACTGATTTCCTTTAAGATCCCGTTATCTGTTTGAATGAACCAAGTTTCGAGACCTACCAATATTGTTTAGAAATCTACTGGACGATTATATTGAAAGTTTATGTTGGAAAAATTATAAATACCTAGTATGAAAGGATACATTCAGTTTTTGGCAAAAAACTTGTTACGGGTATACTCATAGGAAAGTGCTCACAAGCGTCTCCAAATTCACAAGGAAAACAACTGATCTGTCTCAAAGATAGATTATTCTTCTTTCTGTTAGATCAAGCTATCTGGTGAAGACTCATTATATCAGGAACTGCAGTTAATTTCTTGGATACTTCCTTCTTTAAAAATTCAATTTCGCTTGTGGGTACTGGCCACCACAATTTAACTTTATTTTTCTTGGATAAATTACAAACAAAACTTGTTCCTGATAGAACGTCAAGGGTTTGTAACACCAATCTGTCAGCATTTCTTTTTAAAGTGCCATCGACTCCATCCATGGAATCTTTTTTGTGGCTACTGGCACTGTAGTTGCATGAAATGGTTTCTACATTTTTAAAGATCTCCCGAATTTTATTTAATAGGAAGTATATGTTAACTCTGTTCCTCTATTGTGATGAGTGCCTGTCAGAAAAAAAGCTAATTGCGTTTGCATTAGGAAACTCAACAAACAGGTCGTTTAGCAACTTGTCCCACACCCCATAGGCCTGGTGGTCAATATTGTAGCTTACTGAACAGAAAGAATGACTCTGCAGTTTCGTGGTCTCATTGTCTAATATGTAATAAACTTCAGTGTGCAATGATAGTCGACGTTTTGATGCCCCAAAATGCATCGACTGAATTTCGGATAAGAATTTTGTAGTATAGTTCTCAGAGAAATCTACCTAAATTATGATTTTGTTTTCCTGTATTTTATTCTTTTTTTGCCTAACTAAGTTCTCTCATCTGGTCTTTCATAAAGAAGAAGTTTTCCTTAACTAATTTTATTTGTTTGTTGAATATTTATATCAAATTCTCAAGCGATATTGTTGTTTCCTGTCTACTGCTTCTTTGAATCGTTTGCTATAAGTGGAACTGTAGTACGTTTTTATCGGCCCAAATACAGTCCTGTCAAAAGATTGCATATAATGACTGGTGTGAGGGTAAAAAGTCAGTAAAAGTATACCGTTTACTTTTTTTTTATACTCAATGACCTCAATGTTCACGTGGCTATCGTGATTATCCAAAATTAAAATCACTGGATCAGCAACTGCAGATTTTACGTGTTTTTTAAGTGTTCAAGAAACTCTAAAGACGGGAGTTCATTAGACCAACCTGTTGGATTAACCCCTTGGGTGGTACCAACTGGACAGCCTTCGAACATGTGTATTTTAAAATTCACCCTTGGAAATACCATATGGATGGAATATGGTTGCCGATTGCGTTTATAGCTGCAATCATTGTTACATCTTGACTACGCTCACCACTGGTCATTTGGCCAATTTGTTTGATTTCCTTAGGTCCTATAAATTTGGGTGTAACATGCACAATTGTAACTCTGGTTTCGTCGCAATTCCAAATTTTTTCAGGTTAAACGTTGATACGGGATAAACTTTTTTTATGATTTTTGATCAAATTTGATACGTTTGCTTTATGGAACAATGTTGATCTAGCTAAACTTGCAGCCTCGGATTTTCGAAAAGACAAATTGTCTAAGTCACTCCTTACCCGCGGCGTTTTCTTCATTCCACAAATTGGGATAGGTTTTTCCATTTGCAGCAGCAAACTGGTATGCTGAATTTCTTACTTCTGTTTTTGTCAAATCATAATGATGACGAGCGGCAGTAAGTAGATAAGTTTTCAATAACGCTTCCTCATCATCATTGAAGACTTGTTTAGTATTGTTGTTAGCTGTATATTCAAAGACTGCGGCGCTAGACTCTTTAAATTTAACGTGCATTTTCAGATGTTTATCTAAATAGATAAATGAATTTAGTAATTGTTTACAAAGTAAAGTAAAAAAAATTAGAAACTAATTTCCCGTAAGATTGTACCTTGGTCCGGTCCGAGGTACAACTCCCAGCATTGACTCAAGGTACAAACCTGAAATACTTGAAAGTTTTTCCGCCTCCATAAAATTAGATTATGTTTTAAAACAAAAACATGGAAAGAATTAATAAGCCAAGACAGCACTTTTTGTTGGTGTAATAGTAAAAATGAAAACTATTTTTAAATAAACTGAATGGTGACAGATTATAATTATACGAAATACTTACTTTACAGGCAAAAACAAAAACACAAATTGTTGGTAATCACCACACCCTTCTTATAAGAGAATTGACATTAATTACTATGTATGGTACAATCAAGAGCATCGTTATTCTATATGAGAGAACAGAAACTTTGAACAGGAAACTGTAAAAATCCTCCGACCCGAGGTACAGATTGGTCCGAGGCACAACACCTTCCTCTACTGTTTAAAACTCAACCTACCCTTCTGCAAAGGTAATGGCTCATCTAACGATATAGCTTCACCGGGAGGGTGTGCCTTCTGGTAATTCTTGATGAACATTTTTAGTAGTTGACTAACTTTATTCAACCTATTGGTACTTTCACTGATGTTTGTGCAGTTGAATGTACGAAGTAATTGTTCAAATTGCCTGCCTGACATTGTATGTGAAGAAGAAATGTATTCCTCTAGTGGGAAGTCTTTATCGGCATCATCAGACGCTTCATAGGTGTCGTTGTTTGAAATTTCATCACTAGTGTGGCCATTATCAGAACCATTCTCGTCGCTAATACAGTTTTAGCATCCTTGCTTCTTCTTTTGGATCCACAATAAAACCAAATTCTAGCAATCAATGTAGCAATAACCTAAACGGGGCATTTTCAAAAGAATTCCAGTAAAACCCATCGTAAATACTACTCACAAACCCAAGAACATCTGCCGTGCACACATGCTAAGCGCCTACACGAGAAGTAATTGAAACGGGGACTGCAAATGCAGACAGGCGCGTCTGAGGGCATCTCAACCACGCGTGCTCCAAACATTAACATTTTTATTTAAGTCACCCAGGGACAGTTACTAGTAAACAAACTCAACATTTATGGACATTTAATGTGGATCTAAATATAAATCAAATGGAAACGCCGTTTGCTATTGCAGACGCATCCGCTTTAGGTACCTCTATATTGTCTGCAATTGCAGATACGTTACTAGAGGTGATGAATGCGCGATGTAAAGTATGAGCACCAAGTCGCGCACGAATGCTCCATGTTTGTATGTTGCGCAAAGTGGCGCTTTCTTGAAGAGCTGCTTTAGGAAAGACTCAACCCGCTTTGTGAATCATAGAAAATGAAATTGCACCAACTTTGCCTTAAATCTCTGCTAATATAGTTGTTGTTAAGTAAACAGTGATTATGTTAAATCTTTGGACGACAAGTTCATAAAAATTACTGTTCTGCTAATCATCTTTACTACTGAGGAAAGTCAAGGAAAGAGTAGTGAAGATGGAGATGAAAAGGCATGCGTCTTGGAAAAATAATGAAAAGTGATTCTGAATGTTAATTTTCAGAAATGCTTTTGGTTGCTTCAGACCATTAACTTTATTTTAATTTTCTCTACGTCTGACTTCTGGTAAACACCAAGAAGGGTGACAAACACAGGTAGGGACCGAGGAGCTGTCGGGATAAGCAGCCACTTCTTACTGGTCAACAGCTTCGGGTGGATGAGCTAGTAAGGGCAAGGGCACTGTTTTGCTCTTGGGATGAGAAATCGCCCCTAAAGGACGATGAATCTCTACCGATCAACTGCATAAGAATGCAGAAAGCAATGAAAACTATTGCATTAAAGATCCACAAGGATATTCCTAGTATAAATCATGATGGCTAAGTTTAAGGCAAAATATTCCGAAATTTCTAGTCCCCTTAATGGGGATCTCCGTGGGGGGGGGGGGGAACGGTTTTAAACGAGTCAAAAAGAACAAAGAAAACGCTCAAATCAGAGTTGGAACATGGAATGTGAGAAGCTATATCAAATTGGAAAACTACATAACGTAATTAAAGAAATGGAGCGTATGGATATTGATATCTTAGGTATCTCTGATATTTAGTGGAAAGACAAGGGCGACCTCCAAACAACCAACGGACATATGTATTACTCCTGCGATAAGGATACAGAACATAGACATGTAGTAGCGTTCATAATAAAAAAAAAAAGAAATCAGAACCAAAGCCCTAAAGGTAGTGCAACTCTCTGAACAAATAGTTCTTTTACAGCTCGAGGCTCAAAGGAAGAACATCAATTTATTCCAAATATATGCGCCCACAGGGGACAAATGTGAGGACAAGATAAAGGACTTCTGCCACCAACTAGAAGAGGCTCTCCAAACAATCGACAACAGAGGACATTGATCTTAGATTATTTAAACGCAAAAGTTGAAGGCACGGTAGATCGTATATCAGGACACACAGAACAAGAAATTGTAAGTAACCAGATCGATTATATCTTATTAAACCATAGAAATAAAAATTATTCATCCATCAAGGCAAATCCGTTAGCGGATGTGAATTCAGATCATAAAATAAATAAATTAATTAATGGAAAAGTAAGACAGCAAAGGTTGTATATAAGAAAGCTGAAAGAGGAAGCGATTAAAGATACAGTGAAGAAAGACATTAGAGAAAATATAAAGAAAGCCATTGAACTCAAAACAAGAAAGAGATGTAAATAAAAAGTGAGAAAATATTAAATTTTCTTTTTTGGCTCCAGCCCAAAGCAAACTGAAAAACGATAAGCAAACTTCTAAACAAGAATGGATGACCGATCGGATTCTTGACCTCATGGAAAAAAAAAAGACAACAAAAAGGACACAACACTCAAAAATATAAAGAAATCCACAAAGTCATAAAGAGAAAGATAAGAGAGGCAATGACAACTTTAATCTCCACAAAAAGATCAAGGAAATGACAGGTTTGGGAAGGAAAAGACACCAAGGCATAATTAAGGATAAAGATGGCAACAATGTACTGTACTGGAGGCCTAGTTGTTTCCTTTTAGTTAGTATGTGTTTTCGTCACGCCAACCTTTTGTCCAAATGCATTCCTAAGTACTTCATACATCTACGTGTCTGAGAGGTTGATCCTTAATTCTCTCTTCTCATTAAACTGACTTAGATGCATTTCTATTTATCCACCATAGTTTTAGCTATGCATGGATTTTGTTTAATTTTGCCTGTAGTAGATTTCTTGAGGCCAGTTCAAGGTTATGGTGAGATGCTGATAGCACAGTATAATCTGCAAATGTGGCTACATTAGTCAGCCTGGCTTTTGGGCATATCTGCTGTGTAGAAAGATACAATACTGGGCCCAATACACTAATTCTTTGTGGTACGCTCGTTTCTTGATTTCAGCTACTGTTATATTATTTAATGGCAGCGCCATTTTTTGAAGATGGTTCTAATCTCTCGAAGATGGTCTGAATACATCGGTTAGGTGTTTAGCAAACGTCCTAGCCTTATCTCCATCATTCTTGACCCAATTTTGATCTATATCTTTTATTGGTGGAATTATTAACTATGGACATTTCAATGTTTTGGTTGTTTGCTTGAGTAGGTGTGACACCTGTTCTAAGTATCTTTGGATTCCTTAATTTTTAAGATCTAACATCAGTTTTCTTAATTTATAGTAGCTCTGTTTAGAACACGTTTATTTTCTTCAGTTCTGTTTGTTTTCCAGCGTTTGCAAATTTGTTTTTTTCCCCTAGTATTTTAGTCCTGACTATTATTGGTCAGTTTTCTTCTGCCCTTGTTATGTAAGAGTCAGGAGTCAATTTGTTGTGTGTTTAAGGCTATTTGAAAATCAATGGATTCTTCCAATTTGTTTCTAAAGAGGTTCCAGTTGGTTTTACTGTTGCAGAGGTGAGGTTTTACAGGAGTTGCAATTATTTGCAAATACACTGTGACTGTGATAGAAGAGTCAATCAAGTCAGGTGTTTTATTAGTCTGTGGGGCGGTAAGTTGGTTCTCTTGTAGTTATGAAGCTGATATTATGTTCTATCATGGCAGCCAGCACCCTTCTTCATTGCTGATGCTTTGCAATGACATTACCTTCGGCGATAAATCTATTGCTTAGTGTCTGAAAATACCTCATCAGTAGTTCCTTCCAAATATTTCTCATTGTAATTGCTTAATAAATTACGGTTTCTATTATCTTTCATGATAACAGCTGTTCCACCGTGAGCTGTACCATCGGAATGATTTGCAGTATATATTTTGTATCTCGGAAATCCGATAAAACTTTTAGTTGTGAAATGTGTTTCTGAAATTTATATGATGTCAATTTCATTGAACTGCAAGAAGTATTTAATTTCCTGTGCGTGTTGACAGAGTCCGTTAGCACTCCACTGACATATTTTCTGTAATTGCGCCATTATCCTAATTTACTAACTAAACTGATTAAGAGGTTCATTAATGTCCTCATTTGTGTGATTAGCTGACTCATCATATTTTTAAGGTCTTGTAGATCATTTGATTTGATTATGATTGAAAATGTTCTCGACCTTTAATTGGTTTGGTGTTTTTTGATTGTTATGAACTTATCTGCGCAGGTGTTACGTTGGGATTCCGGTTTAGAGTTTGTTTTATAGCATCTGTTTTGACTCGAAGTTGTGCATATGTGTAATTTCTGTCGAGCCTGCTCACATCCTCTGTAGTTGGCAGGATGATTCTTACCGTAATTAGAGCATTTAACGTTTTCATCCTTTACTTTTCTGAGGCAAGCCGAAATCTACTGTGGTGCTGCACACCTTACGTATTTTGGATTTCTCTGGGGAAAGTTCTTTGTTTGTGCATATTTCTGGCATTTTGTGCATTGAGGTACTTCTCTCTTAGCGTGGGGTGCTTCAAATATTACAGTTTTCATAAATAGCTTTGTTTTACACATACATCTTTTTATTGTTATCTTTTTGTTTAAAGTCTATAGAGAAAATGGGTGGTGATTGTTTTATTTTATTTTGTTTCACATTTCACACATTAATCATTTCATGTCCCCAAGGATGTTATGTTTTGTTTGATCATATTGATGTCAGTTGACCAATGGAAATTTTTTAGGACTCTCCGAAAGCTTCTATTTTGTTTTAACTTGTAGGTATGGAACTGTGCATTTTTCTCTGTAAGGCCGATGGCGGAATAACTTGTGCCTGTTTTTGGCTGTATTTTTACTTGTTCACGGTCTATTGCTTTTAGAATATATTCGTTGTTCGCAATTTCATTTAATAGCTTTGCAAGGTGGTTACTATTTTCCTACCCTTTTTATATAAATAGGTGAATGTTTGGGTTCTAACTTTTCAGTGCTTTCTATATCCATTTCGGTTTCATTTTCATTATTTTGATTCTCAGCTAGACTAGTAACCCTATGGTTTGTTTGTACTGCACACATAAAGCAATATTTTTTTATTTTTATTTGCCTCCAATATTTAGTGTCATCAGGACTCTAAAATTTTTTTTGTTTTTGTTAGTTGCCATATACCTTTTTCTGAAGCTACTGAAATTTGAAGTGTGTATGATGGTATAATACAAAGGGATACTTAAACTTGTTGGTGGATTGTTGACGGGCAAAAACATTTTTTGTGGTTGTGGGAAATAATTTGGTTGTGGAACCGTTTGAATTATATGCCCATTTGAATCATAACAGATAGGCGACATACTTGCCTGTGTAATAAGGTGGGTTGCTCATGTATGAGAATTTTTTTTACAAAGCAAAACCAGCGAGAAATTCGTTTCCTTCTTCTCGTGCATTTACTTTGAAAATTTGAAATTTCCTAATTTTTCTATCTAATTGAATTACAATATTTTTATGAAGCAAAAGGGAAAGCAGATTGATTTAGTAAAAAATACACAGTTTAAAGATCGAAAAGTGTATTTTACGCAAATATTATAGCATTAGTATCAGAAAATAAACCAAAAAAATCAAAAAACCTTAAAATCTTTTCTACTTTCAAATTTGGGTATTCGTTTTTAAGAATAAATATTGGTTTTAATCAAAGCTTCTATGGGCCTGTATATAAGACGAGGCATTTACATTAATCATTGGCACCTCCAATATCCGACGTTTCCCTTGCCTTCATGATGCGCCTAGCAGTGAGTTCTCTTACATGTTTCTGTTAATCAGATAGCATAGACAATAGCAAGTTTTCCGGGTGTGTAAAGAACGTATTACGCCTAATAACAGGATCGACTACCTTTTTCAAGTCTTGTGGAAGATATATGGAATTAAATATCAATTTCCAGAAATGTGTTGCCCCCAACTTTTCACGATGGATGTCTTTTAATTTCAAATCAAATGGGGGCGTAAACTTTAACTACAGACGTTGTTTCAGTTTGTTTATCGGTTCGTTAGTTGAAACATAAAATCGTATAATCCGATTGGCCTTTGTTAACCATCTAGCGTAAGACAGTTTTTCTGGGGAACAATTAACTCGCAATTTATAACAGCTGATGTAATATCATATAGGCAACGTTGGTCAGAGCTGAGGTTTTTGACTTCAGAAATATTTGGTAATATACTCTCTATCTTTTCGAACGACACAATAGGGCGTTTTTTACAGCCATCCAGTAACTTTCCAATAACACCAGAATAAGTGGTAGATCCTGTTGTGGTACCATCGAGTTTCGAAAACAGGTGTCTCAAGGGCAATTCATTCACATTTAAAAGGCAAACAATTCATTGAAGAGCTCTATTTAAACGTTTTTCTAATAGTCTTATGGCTCCGCCATATTTGCCCGTGTTTGTCACAGTTCCGTCACAACCTATAGCTCCTGTATTCTGAAAAGATATGTGCTGCTGACAAGTTAGTGTTTCATATAGAGAGTAAACTCTAATCTTTTGGCTGTTCATTGACTTGGAACGGCTTAACTGACATAAATCGAGCCTGGTTCTTTGAGAATTGAAATGTATTCTTCAACTGTTAGCTGGTTTTTTTCCCGTTTAGTCACAATTTTTAAAGTCTTATCTTTTCGCCCGTCAAAAGAGAGCAGGAAAACTATTAACTTCAATTATTTCGTCACTGTTCTAAACATCTTGTAGTACAGCAGAAGCGACAGTAGCTGCAGCTGTGTCTGATACTTTATAACGGTCACAAACACTCGACAAATTCTTAAAGGGCTGTATTTTCCGTTTTCTCGGTAACGTTGGTGTCGATGAACATTGGGGCAAAGCCTCTTCTTCGCTACTTTCAGACTCTTGGGAAATATCGGAATTTTTGTAAAAAGGGACTTGCTCACACATTTTTTTAGAATTGCAATACGTTTCCAGTTTCATTTTTCTCTCTATTAATCTTCCCTTTTTCTTAGTTGCCGTTAAATCAATACTTTTCATAATCATTTTTCGGTTTGACTTCTGATCGACTAAGAAAGCCTGTTTTTCCTTTGGGGCCTTCTGATCTTTAGAACAACTATACAATTCAAAGCTTTTATACTTACATGAACTCAAATCGAATAGTTTTAGAGCTTTTGTAAAGTTCTTGCATTTTTTCCTCTGACAGTCGCTTTAAAGGTTTTATCAAATTTTTACACTTGGCATGGTACGCTTTTAGCAATTGTAACACGCAGGTATGTGATTTAATTGAAGTAGAAGCTTTTCGACATAAACGTTTAACTTTTTTTGTTAGGATTTCAGAAATTTCGTTAACATTTGGCTTTTTTTTCGAATTGTGCTCGAGTTTAAGACGATATCTCATTAAATTATAATATTTCATGACTTGTTTGTATGTGGGTAGTTGATTCTCATCCATTTGTTCAGAAGCACCAAAAATATGGCAATTTGTAATATGCGTGACCTTTCACCTTGAACTAATTAAGTGAACTGAGACAATGCGCGCGCCATCTACTACTTTGCGACCTTCCTCGGCATACTCCTCGCCTGATCATGCGTAATATTTTTGCTTGCACATGATTTAAAATTGTATCTTAAATAATTTAAAGTATTCAGAAGAATTGAAGCGGTCATTGATAAAAGGGGATATGTAACAAAAATCAAATTGTTTGTAAAGTTAAAAAAACTGCCCAACAAAAAGAAAAGGAAATTTTTTATGACTTTAGTAACGACATTTTTCTCCTGACTTTTCTACAAATTGATTTTACCGCTCTCTGTTAAAAAAAGAAAAGAATTTACAAATGTTTTACAGCAATTTGAAATTTTTCACATACCCCCTTTTAACAATGACCGCTTCAATTGTACGATGCGTTGTTTATTTTACGATCTAAACATCCAAGAAGAAATATAAATTTAAGGCAATTTTTCGAAAATTCAAACGCAGTACGCGGGTAGTTTCAATCATATAAAAAAAAATTTAAAAAAATAATTATTCGTCCATAGCCAGGTCACGCGAGAGTAAATCAAAGATGTAGCGCCGCCGACTTTCAAAATATTTTTTGATCACTCGGTATACTTACCATTCCTGTAATACCTCGTATACAGCAAATTAGTTTTTTTTAGTCTTGATGGTGACAGCTCAATATCTACCTATTAATACAGTTTGAAAATTCAATTCTTTCTAATTTGGCAAGGCTCTGATTTATTTATGTATTTATAGTAAAACTAATTTTAAATTCTCTTGCTAGTAAGTGCTTGCGGTATAATAATAACAACATAATAAAAAAAGAATCAAAAAAAAGAAATTGAGAATGTACTATCTTAATAATTGATAAAACTCATTCTTTGTCGCTGATTATGAGAGAGAGCATCTCCTACTAAAAGTTATAATTTCACTTCCTTTATATCCTTTGTTATCCGAGTCTTCTGATTCCCAAAAGTATGTAACTTATAATTGCGTGCGTAGTTCTCTGAGGTTAATAATAAACTACATTGGGAAAAGTTCCTTTATAAAATAAAAACAATTTTTTTGTTCTTATATCGTTCCTTCCTTTTCTTATAAACGTAGTTAAGGATATATCACGAATATGCATCTAACGTAATCAGGAATTCAGGAACTCTGTATACCCTGAAGGGCTTTCTAGCTTTCTCGGAAATGCATTCAAACAAGGTTTGGTATTGCTCTTTTGATTTAGAGTTGGAAAGCTATACGCCTCACATAAATATTGGAAAAGACAAACGAACAAAATAATAAGTTGGTTTTTCTGGCAATTTTTCTTTCGACTGCACGCACGATAAAAAAGCAGAAATGGGAAAATAAAAAAAATTAAATAAAAGTAAAGCAAGAGTCTAGAGCTAAATCATAATAATAATATTATTATTTGAAGGAAGTTGCTCATAGCAAAATTGTATATGATAAATTTTGTGCAGGAAGGATATCATCTGACACTGACAGAATAAAATTGTTTGACGGTTCGTTCAGAATGTAATAACCACATTTCAGTGGTGCGACTGACACCGTTTTCGCCCCGTTTCCTTTTTTTATTTATTAAACCTAACATATGAAGGATAAAAAAAATTCACAAGAGTCAAAATTTCATTTCTATTAAGCAGGTCTGGGTAGAAAATGAATTCATCTCCTTTTTTAGGCATTTGCGACCCCAAGATTCCCCAAGGAATCGAACAGGGGATTACTCGACTTAACAAAGTATTGCAGAAAACGAAGTTCTTGTAAGACAAAGCCTAATTGGAGACACCGCGCTTATATAAGAGTCTCCCCTGATTAATACAATATACAAAGAAAACTTTTAAAAGGTTTCGCCTCAATATAATTAGTCGTTAATTGAATTAAGCCTGTTACTAAAGCTAAACCAACAGAACTTTTTTTCTCCTTCGTTCAACGTAGCACAGTTTTTGTACCTATCGATCAAATTTATTATATGCCTACTTGAATTCATCTCGCGGGGAGTAAAAGCATATTTGAAGCAATATTTAATGAATGAAGTCTGAGAGAATCTACAAGTGCAGAAATGCTATAAGCTTCTTGCCATGTAATAGCTTTAATGATCAAAAGCTTTCATCTGCCAGGCTTAAGAGATCAAAATGGATTTTATTTCAAGCTCGCCTTTTCCGCTGAATACTCCAAATCATCTTTCCGTCGATCTCATAATAATTTTAACTTTATTACAGATACAAATTTCAATAAATTAGAAACGCACTAAGGCGGATATTCGGAAACTTAGTTTTGGTAGTTTTTCCTCGTGAATTGTTGTGCAAAACAAAAAAGGGAATTTTCGTAATCCAATAAGACCCTAACGCTTATACGATAACGCCAGGTGGTGCTGCGTGGGAAACTTCATATATGGCATTATAATATGCGGGCAATAAATCATATATGAATACAAAACTCCTCGCAAAAGGCCTGTAGAAATTCGTATTTACTATGAAATTCTCATCAAACACGGGACAGACTTATGGGGATTCATGAAATTTATGGCAATGTCTTAAAAATTTTAAAAGAAGAAAGTATCAAAAATAAAAATTTCAATTTTGTTGCTGTTTTATGTACTAGACACCGAGGAGGACGAGATTTATGTTTTTCAATATATGTGAGAACGAGTTTAATGCTGATCTAGTTTTACAATTCGTACCAGCAAATTCATATTAAATCCCTGTGATATTGAATTCATCTATAAATAATAATATTGAGAATATGAGCTTTTAATACCAACACGTTCAGCCATACTGTAACGTCCCTACATGCAATGCATATACATGCACATAAATGAGAATGTAGGTGGAAGTTTCACTGCTTCTATTACTAGCAATGCCGGTTTAAAAATTTTAATATTGTGCAAGGCAGTCGAGGATAAGCTTTGAATACTTTGTGTTACGATTTGATATTGCACGAGGAATACCTTACTAAATAAAAATGAATCATCACATTAAATATTTAATTAGGTCGAATCGTTTCTATTCCTTTTTTTATTGAATTATTTTATTCAAGGTAGTTGATTCAATTTTTTATTATCTCCACTAATTTATATTTCATGAATGTAACCCAAATAGAAGTCTATCAAAGTTAAAAATAGTGTGTAATTTAAAGAACGTGTTAAAACCTAGTAAATAATTTGAGTTACTTGTCACGTCGCACAAGAACTGTTTTTGTGGATTTGAAACTTTTTAGGCACATTTAAAATGGAAATCAATAGGAATAATAGCGAGTGAAAGACACTCTTTTTGTATTTCTAATTTATCATTATTGACATTTCAATTTTAAATATAAGCTAACTCTTTGCCATCACCAAAAGTCTTGCCGTCTCTCCAGTTATCTTTACGTACACCTGCTACATCTTTCACTACAATTTAATAAACGCTAGAATATCAACTCATGTAAAGAAGTTCTCTCTAACCTGTTACTGCATAAAAAATGAGGAAAAGTCTTTTCATGTTTTCTGTACTTCAATCATATGGAATCTTATTCTTGCATCTATCAATAATAGATGAACTTATAGCTTTCTCGCAGTGGCTTCTCAGAACTCTAGTTAGGAGACATTAATGAATCGACCAGATAAAGTCAAATCCAACTAACTCTTACTCCAATTTCTTCTTATATGTCTTGTGAATACATTAGTTTAGTATAAATGCAATTTGCTGCTTAGTTGGTTCAAAAAAGAGTTACAATCCAGAGCTGTCCAAGTGTCTTCTCGTTGCTACAGAAGTGATCATGTTCCGAAACCAAAACAAGCTTAATCTCTTATACTATTATAGAAATCTATTCTAAAGCGTGCTTGGGTTACAGTAGTGTACTCGAAGGTATACAGTGCAGTTTCTGCAAATTTCCTGTTAAGCCTTAAAGGAGGTCTAACAGTACTATTTCTAATTGATCCTCATATAGATTTATTTGTAAAGTTATTAGTAAAAGGCATCCAAGATTAGTGAACTCAATTAACTTTTCAGAAAGTCAGATTGGAAGGACTGTACTACTTCGATGTATTTTTCTTCTTCTTCTTATAAGGAAGACTGCAAAATTAAACTCAAAGCCAAAATAGATCAGACTAATAAGCAAAAGTAATCCAACGAGGTTCTTAAGATCAAATCAAGTAAATTTTATCTCTCAAGATCAAAGTTAAAAACAAAAACAAAATTAAATCGAGATAATTCATCCAACAAGAAATCAAATGGCCCAGCATCACGTAAATGCCAAAGGCAACATCTCGATTTACTACAGTTGTGGTGTTCATGCTTGTCTTGGACTCAACAGAATCTGAATAACTTTATCTGGAAGTCATTGATTTAACGGTAATACTTTGAGGAATGAAACATTTGCTGAATTCAGTCTTGAAAGGTAAAATCGTGGTCCTGGTGGTTTGACAGTCGCTTCAAATTCCAAGTCTACCTTTCTCAAAGACTGAAAACAGTCATAGCCCGCCAGGCTTGTAAAAAGGCTGGCTAATTCCAATTATCTTTTGAAATACAATGTTTAAGACTGATTGTGGCTATTTTCTTTGGCCCATGGGGGCAGTGGTATGTCTTTAGTAGAACAATATCCGACAAAATTTTATAAAATTTGAAAAAAACATTGCATAATCTTTGAGAAGTTAAACCATAGTTGTTAGAAAAGTACTTTGTAGAATAAATTCTTAGGTCGCTGAGTTTAGTGTGTGCTGAGTCAACTTAAGATATTTGCGCCTTGCACTCCTCACTAGGCTGTGTTATAAAGCCTAGAAAACCTAGAAAATCTAGAAAATTTGAAGTACATTTAACTGTTAGTAAGTTAAACTTGATGAACATTAAGAAGACCAAATTGTATGTCCAATTTAGAAGTATTTGTCTAAGTTGAAGATTATTGCAAATATATCAACGATTCCCCATTCCGTTTTCCTTTGAAAAGATTGATTACAAATAGAAGAAAAAATCTTTTCAACAATTGGGAGAAATTTTTCCTACCTTCTATCGGAAAACAGCATTCCCAATAAAAACCATCAAATGATGAAGAAATCGGTTTAAGAGAAATAAAACAGATTTGATACTTTGGTCTCCAAACCTTCATTTGCAATTATTTACTTAAACATTGGAAGCAACCACAGGAAATTCATCGGCAAATATTTTAAGTAGATTTCATAGGAATTTCATTCGTGGCAAGATACATTGTCTTGATTCTTGCTTTGAAAACCGCACTCAGCGAGCAAGATGACGTCTAATTCACGTGATTTATTGGTCATTAGTTATTTTACATTTACAGTCTGTCTAAGAAGAATGTAACCTATAAAACATTTCCTTAGAACACGCCATAGCAACAATGTTCCAAGAATTAAGTAGCTGGAACCTTCCCACTTTACCTATTATACATAAGGTTTTAGTTACTTCTCGCCAACTCTAGTAAAGGTATAATGTATTTAAGTATAAGTGCTGCATACATCAAAGGTTTCAAAACCGCTTTTCTTTGTACTATCCAAAAATGACGCAAAATGTCACGAGACGCAGCTGTAAAGTATATGAGAAGGTCAAAGACACTAGTAAACAAGTAGGTGAAGCGATATCAAAAAACTCAAACGGTTGAAGATTTACCGGGACGCGATGGACAGCGGAATACAACCAATAAAGAGCATAAACAAATTGTAAAGATGAATTCCCTGAGACAAACACGTGTACATTTGAGGAAAAGAGGTATAAATATGTCGCCTGAGAGCATTCGAAACCGTTTACGGGTACATAACTTGAAATTCCGAAGTGCAAATCAGAAACTCTAGTTATCCAAGAAACACATCCAGAAACAACTCGTATTGGCATACGCCAACATTGAAAGAGACCGAGACAATGTAATTTTTTCTGATGAAGTGGCATTTTGCACCCATATTACTTTTGGTCAATCCTGGTTTAACCCCACTAACCGACGTGTTTAGCGAACTGTGAAGCACAAAGTAAAGATTCACGTTTAGGGCTGTTTTTCAAAGTAAGGGTTTTGCACTTTATACTTATTTACGGATAATTTGGATTTTAAAACAGTGATCAAGATTTACTGAAAGGTTTTACTACCATCTGCTCAATCGTGATTTAGACGAATAAATCAAAACTAAGTGTGTTACAAGAAGACAATGACCTAAAGCACAAGAGTTGTCTGTGTACCCAATGGAAAACAAAAAAGCATCGAAATATTAGTCGCCGCACGCCAACCCCATTGAGAATGTCTGGGTATACGTGAAGCCTCAAGAATACGCTGTTAGCTTAGCTGAAAGTATGTCTAGGAGATGCCAGGCAATTATCGATAATAACGAGAACTGATCAACTCATTAAAATGTATGCGTAGTAGTAATAATAAATAATTTTGAAATTCTGCCGGTCACGTTTTTGTTAGACTGTACGTTTAAAAGACGTGATAATGTTACAAGTCAATGACGTCATATTAGAATGTGAGACAAAAGTCATTTAATAGCAAATAGACGTCATTTCGACGTCATACCAATACAGAACAAAGATTATGGCTTAATGATGTCAATAATTTGGATTCGTCATCGGCGACAAGATTTATCCAATTAATCAAATGAACTGCTTGCTGAGTACTGTATTAGACGAAGAGAATTCTACGCAATTGCGTCTTTAGAAGTTAAGTAAAAAATATATTTCAATTTTTACTTTAACATCTGTGGCGGTCCTGTCCGTTTGGAATCTCTGTGTTGAAAGCTAAAAGCGCGGGTCACATTAGAAATACATTAATTGGAACAGACGATAGATTAGCATTGAAACATCATAGAAAACTGAGATATATTTGAAGAATCTAGAAGATGGAAAAACTTCTGATTACTAGGTTTGTATCTTATGACGAACAAAAACAGACATAAATTTCCCAGTTAATCTATTTTGAAATGCATTGCCCACAGCAACTCATAAATACATTCTGTGATCTGTTGCTTAGAAATTAATCATTTTCTGAATTGAAACCTCTGTTCTCTCAGTAGAAGTAGTTACTCAGGGTTTGATAAAGAAAAAAATGAAAAAAATGTGTTTAATGCTTAACGAAGTTTTTGAAATTGAATTTATGGGTAGGTACAAATCGGTAAAACGGTGATGTAATTTGCAAATTCTGTTCTGTATGCCAGAACCTGACTCTGATAATGGATCGGGATAATTTGAGAATTCACTAATAAATTACAAGCAATTACAGAACATGTTATGTTATTCCATTGGTACCATTGCCGGCGCTTTTTCCCTCAGGGACAAAACTAAAGTGTCAGATGTTTTGGTTGTCCCTTCGACACCTAATTCTTTGATATTAGGTACTGATTGCTGTCGTGCTATGTCTCTTGAACCGTCAGATTCTCCCTGGGCCTCGTCAAGCATGTTGATCAAAAAAAGAATAACACGTGCAGGTTTTGCATTGATTATGGACGCCTTAATAAAGTGAGTCAGCACGAGGCATATCCCCTACCTTACCTCTAATTTGCCGCGTAGGTTTTATCAAGCCAAATGTAAAATATCTATGAAAGCATTTGACTTAGGTCATGTAGGCTATAATCGACATTCCAGGCTGAGTGTTACGCCTCTGGTGGCAGAAATTTTGAACTAAATTCTAACGTCATTTTCAGATTTATGTACGTGTTATTTACTGAATATTTCAAGAATTAAAATCAATATTTATTGTTAATTATTATGTGTTTTTCTTTAGTATAGCTTATGCGCATTTTATTTTAGAAAATTGCCATAAGTTTAACAACAATCTCTTATTTAAGTTGCCAAACTCTAAACTGCCTAAATGTATCTGGAGATTCTCTTAATCTGCCTAAAGTTACATTCCTGACATTTAAAATTGCTTCAGATGCTGAGGTCACATAAATAAAATAAATACTTGAAAAAGGCTAAGTCTTACACTCACTTCTTTTGGTATCTAAAATGAAATTCACACAAGTAATGACAGGGAGGGTGTACCTTCTCGTTGCTTGTGTTTGGGAACAGTCATCAGGCTTACGCACTGCCCAGTATTTGTGATGATGCGATACTAGTAATCGCTTGCTTGCTCCTGGACGACAATATTGATAACTATATTCCACTTTCTAATATTACACCCATCTGATATTTGAAGAACAACTAGCTTTTTTTTACTCGAACATCAATGGCGTTCTCCGTCAAGTGAAAATGTGGGAGACTCTGAAGATGGCATGCTCTGCCCGTGGGAATATTTCTTCCAGAGATTTGTAGATGTTTTTAAATTGAAGATTAACCACGTGAGGCCGATTCCGAGCTAGATCTCATCTCGGACTCTTTAAGGATCCCCAGTGGCCCTTGCCTTTTTGTATTGTTCATTTCCCGCATCAATTGAATGAGGTTGTGAGTTTTTGACTGTTATTATCTTGACTGTTATTATCTTGACTGTCTTTATTTGTTTTTTTTGTGTTGTTTTCTCTTAGATGTGTGTGCTACTACAATGAACTCTTTTATCTTGTTCGGCATCCATTCATTTCATCTGATCAATAGGGAGGTTGGTTGGGCGACGGAATGATCACTTCAACAGACATCAACATCTAGCTCGCTGATTGTTCGATTTTAAATTTATCTCAGCTCTTTGTCATAGGGAAATTAGTTGGGTGATAGAGCAGCCACTGAATTCCATCGTGTTCGATAGTTTTTTAATTCAGTTCGTCGTTGTAGGGTGATTGGTTGGGCGACGGAGCGGCCACTACATATGACATATTCATCCCAGTCAACATTTTAATTAGCATCGGTCTTTCTGAGACATTCAACTCAAGCAGACGTAGTCATCTGTTCTGTGTGCACTCGTGTTCGAAAATTTAACTCTTCTTTCTGTTTTTTAGTCCATCCATTAGAAAATATGGTAAAGCATCTGTTTTGGTTTCTTTGTTTTGTTCAGCGAGTTGTGCTGAATAGTAGCTGTTGGTTTGCTTCTAACCTGAGCAGTGGTTGCTGTTAGGCTGGCTTGAGCATGTACTGCTCGTTTTGAGATTTACGATTCAGCGTTGTACTGAATGTTGTGGTAATTAAGCCATGGGCTGAGTTGGATATGTTTTTTTTGGGATTTACTTCTGATTAGAGCAAGATCGCTCATCGAGAGATAACGCTTAGGATGCTTTTGTATAAACGTCGGTTGCCTATGAGGTTGTGAGTTGTTTTGCTTATATGTTATTAGAGGGTTTCAGAGTTTTACCAGTCTGCTAAGTTTTCTTCTGAGTTGACAGTTCGTCAATCCGGAGTGTCAAGTATGTTCGCTCTACTTTTGTTTGGATTTGATATAATTTTGGAAAATAGTTTTTTTTTTCTTTGTTTTAATGCAGCGGGATATAGGAAAAGGTTTTGTAGGTTCTGCTGATGGCGCCGTCGTTTACATTTTGGGAGTCCTTATCCTGGGTATTATAGGGTGGTTGTTTGGTTGGGCTTAGATTCCTTGGTCCTCACTCTCTTACCTTAAGTGTGAGCTTTGTGTCTGTGTCTTTTTCCATGTGGGTAATGCCAGCTCCACTAGAGACCTTAGGGTATAAAGTGGAGTACCGAGTAAACAAGTATTTCTGGGCTAACTCGTGGGGGACTGCTTCTTGGTTTTCTTAGAGCTAGATTGAAGCCTTCGTCTTTGTCGGTCTAGCTCTGGCTTCAATCTCGCCATAAATGGTCTTCCTCTTTCTCTTCTGTGGTTGTACCTACTGTATTTGAGCCAACATGTGTGTGAATGTCCCGCTCTCCTTCAGTTTTTCCACTTTTCCAGCTTTTATTATCTCGATTCTTTTGTTCCATTTAGTATTTTTTCAATACCTCGGGTTGTGAAAATATATCTAACAAAACTTCAGTGTCTATTTTTTTATGTGCTGTGCTATGTAATCGGGCACGTTTGCGGACCCGCGTCGTTAGACATCCCACGTTAGAAAGTTGGTTTTTTGCACCCTAAGGATGACCTGGTGTTTTTCTTTTGGTGTAAGTGGAGTTGCACGCTTTACTGGTTTATAGAAGCTTTTTGTTGATCGCTGACTTTGTTTTGTGGGGGCCTACCTTCCCCCCTGGGTTATTCAAGGCTGTCCTGTTTTTTGTGTGTTCATATAGAAGGAGGATTTCCTCCCTGGGCTGAAAGCAAATTTCAGGAACCTGGTCATTCCTTTTTAGGAGATCCAGGGTGTTTTCACAAGTGATTTGGGTGAGATGACGTTTATCGAGGTAGCTGATAAACAGTATTCTAGTGAGCGTCACTACTACGGGTTGTGCAGTCCCTCGAGAACACAACGGACGACGCCTCAAACTCCATCTCGCAAGCCGTGGCTCGTATTGAGTGACGTTATCCGTTTTCTACAACCATAGTGAATCCTCTCTTGGATATTTCTGAAAGAAATGATTAAGGAATGTTTCCCTTAGCGATGTAAGCGTAATTTTGTTAAGGGTTAGCGTGGGTTTTACTTAATTTTTTCTGTTCTATTCTCCTGAATATTTAGTCATTCCTGTTGTGTTTCCTGCATTTGATATCTTCGCGTTCTTAACGTGAGTTTCTAACTTGTTTATATTTATGTAAACCTCAAGCCTTTCACTTTTATTTGTTTATTTACCTTTGCCTTTGTATAAACAGTGCCATCTCTTATTATTTTGTAACAGCCCGTAGATGTTCGACTTTAGAATTTTTTTGGCCTCAGGTCTTGAGGGATTATGAACCGTAGGGGTTGCTGAGTAGAGGTAAAATAAAGGGTTTTCCAATAAGAGGTGTTATTTTGATATTCAAAGAAAAGTGCCATTTTTTAATATAAATGATCGGATGTTTATTTCATTATAAAGAGGAAGGTATGCCGTTAATAGTGGAAAATAACATCAGGCAAATGACCACCACGACCACGCTTACAGGACAATATCCTTTTCATGAAATTTTCCATAACCAAATCGCAAAGTGGCTGCCCTATGTCCTCGATAGCCTCACGAATTCCATCTTTGAGGTCTTGAATCGACGCTGGGCTGTTGGCGTAGACCTTCTCTTTCACGTGGCCCCAAAGAAAGAAGTCGCAAGGTGTTAAATCACAAGATCTCGGTGGCCAATTGTGATCACCTCTTCGAGAGATAACACGGTCCGGAAACTTTTTCCGTAAAAGATCAATGGTTTCGTTGCTTGTGTGGCACGTAGCGCCGTCTTGTTGAAAGTAAACGTTGTCCAGATCAATACCATCCAATTCCGGCCATAAAAAATCGTTAATCATCTCTCGATAGCGCAATCCAGTCACCGTAACTGTTGCTCCAGCCTCATTTTCGAAAAAGTAAGGTCCAATGACTCCGCCGGACCATAAACCGCACCAAACAGTCACACGTTGAGGATAGAGAGACTTTTCAACAATAACTCTTGGATTTTCTGAGCCCCAGATCCGACAATTTTGCTTGTTGACGAAGCCACCGAGGTGGAAATGGGCCTCATCACTCAAGATGATTTTTCGATGGAATTCTGGATCATTTTCATGCATTTCAACGACCCAATCAGCAAAGACACGACGTTGTTGATGATCGGCCGGCTTGAGTTCTTGTGTTAACTGGACTTTATAAGCCTTAAGACCCAAATCTTTATGCAAAATACGGTGTAATGACGTTTGTGGAATGGCTAATTCCAAAGAACGACGAGGAATGGACAAACCTGGGTTTTCTTTAACACTTTCGGCTACAACAGCAATATTCTCGGCTGTTCTTGAGCGACGTGCACGGGTTTTATTCTTCACATCACTAACTTGTCCCAAGAGCTCGAATTTTTTCACCAATTTCTGTATTGCGGTCCGACAAGGTGCTTCACGGTGACCCAAAAATGTTCGAGTTTTACGAACCGTATCTGCCAAATTTTCACCATTTTTATAGTGAATTTTAATAATTTCAATGCGTTGTTGAAGCGTGTATCGTTCCATATTTATTAATGGCGTAGTTTCTACTTGTCAAATGTCAAAAAATGATAGCTTCAAAAGTGACATCTACCGAAATAGCGGGCTATTCAAAATAACACCTCTTATTGGAAAACCCTTTATATATAATATAAAATAAAAAAAATATAGAAACATTCCTTAATCATTTCTTTCAGAAATATCCAGGAGAGGATTCACTATGGTTGTAGAAAACGGATAACGTCACTCAATACGAGTCACGGCTTGCGAGATGGAGTTTGATATTTGAGAAATTTTATTTTGCGTTCTAGCAATGAGAACTTTGGAGTTGGAGTTCAGCGTTGCTGGATTTAGAAATGTTCTGGTTATAACTGATTAGTTAACCAGATTTTTTATTTAATCTAGAGACTAGAGTTAGGTTATGTTTATTAGTTTAGTTTATTTATCATTTTTTTAATACCTACAAGTACACAAAGCACGATAAATAATGAAAAGATAAAAACCCAATTTAAGGAAACAATGTAACTGCAAAACTATCAGAATTAACCAGAGGCATCCGAGATCTCAATCGGCATCGGCATCACGTGTTTAATTTTCAGACTGTCAATATAACAATTCAAAAACAAACTATAAATTATTAGATAAAATGTCCCCATCGCTAGAGTGTGCTATCCTTATGAGCTGGGCATTCATGATTATAAATATGGGCATAAAAATTCCTTTTACGATTTTTTCACAAAGGTAACAAACCTTCTTTATTTTCAACTTTTTAGTAACCTTCTTTTAAGGAAAAATTTGCTTGTTGTCTCATTAAGTAAAGATTAACATTATTAATAAATAAAAATAATAAAAATTTCATTTTTATTTTTTCTTTAAGTAAATAAATTGATAAAAAGTACCTCCATCTTCCAAATAACATCTCATAAATCTTTTGATGTAATGGATATTTAGAAAGATTAATTGCCGTTTAAACTACAAACTAAAAATGCAGTTGGTACAAATTTTATAAAGTCAGTGGCTTACAAGACATAATAATGTTGCTAATAGAGATAATTAACCATAAAAAAGAACAGTAAATCTTAATGTGGTACATCCAAATTACCGTGTGTAAATGCGGTAGTTAGTTTCAAGTTTAATTTCCACAATAGTGTAGAGGGCAGTGCACCTTTGCATGGTCCATTTCCGTTGTTAAAATTATTACCCTCTTATTATCATACCAACATGGTAGTGGCTTTCTATGCGGTTTAATTCTAACGAGCTGCTTTAGGGGAAACGGCTGTAGTTAAAGGAATTTATTACATGCATAATTAAGAAAGAAAAAGGAAAAAAGGATCTAAATAATAGAAATTTGAAAAATAAAATCAAACTCGCGTGTTTTTCATGAATAATATAACGGTAATTGAAGGAGATGGCAACAGCAAACAACGTTGATAATTAATTCTGATAATAACAGGGATGAAATTAAAACTGGGGGCCGTACATTAATCAAAAGCCATTATTGTTGATTACGTGAATATCAAATTAATGTACAATACCCTGGATTATATATGTATAGGTAGTAAATATATTAATGAGTCTTTCATTTTCTCTTTGTAGTTGGTCCCATTGTTACTCCATTTAAGCTGTAATCAACTAGGGATTAAAATCAGTTTTACTTCTTACAAATTGATTGTTAAAATCTATTTAAAAAATTTAATTTTATTCAATATTAACAATTATAAAAATATCGAAATAACTCTACAAATAAAATAAATCAGTCAAGAAAGCAGATAAAATTAATAAAAAAAAACGAAGAAAAGTCTTGGAAAATAAATTAAAAAAACACACACACAAAACACACAACTATTCACACTGCCGCTCGTGTGTACACGTTTACTTTCTTCTATTTTTATCATGGAAGCCAGCGTTCCGGAAAATTTTAAGAATTTCAGATCGTGCAATCTTTTCAGTATCACGATTGAAAACGGCGAACTCCTTGTTCGTTATCAGGGATTCCTTTGCTAGTCCAGCTGCGATGAGGGGATTTTTATAGAAGGGATTCAGTAGTTCCGGTGGAAGTTGCGCCTCTTGAGCAGCATTTTCAACCACCGCGTGGTGTGCTAAACTTCTTGGACCCGCCGCGGGCTGGGCGAATTCAACTAAATTAGGTCCGGAGTGGAAAGAAGGTCCGGCTATTAGGTTGAACGTGGGTGAGAAAACTTGGCTCCTTGCTAACCCTACGGCCATTATCACCGCCGCAAATAACGTCGATAAAAAATTCATCGTGTCTGGAATTAATAGAATTAGTCAACAAATAAAGTTCGTTTAAAAGCTTGTTTTGAAGAAAAACAAACATTTATGAATACAGTTACACGTTTATATTTATATTATGAATAAAACAACAAGGAACTTGACTGTTTTAGGTATTGCCCTTGAATATTTAAGATACGCAAGGTGAACAGCATTAATAATTAAAGTAGAAACTTTTTGAGCAAATAAAAATCTGAGTTTCTATAAGGTAAAAGTAAAATTCTAATTTTAAATATTTATAGCGTGATTTTAAAGTCTCGGGTTGAATAATTAATAAAGGAATGTCGTGAAAATAAAAATGTAATTCAATGGAGTAATATTCTACTGGCACTTTTATTTTTCCGAATTCCTCCAACTGAATAATTATTATGTAAACAGGAAATATTACGTAATAACCTTGACGAAGAAGAAAAGCCTTTTTTAATTTATGAATCCGCAAAAATCGCCAGGATAATGATCATTTATGTCATCTCGTTAAGCTTAATAGCATTAATTAATCTTATTGAAATGGCACACGTTAAAAATATCACTTCATCCGCGTTCTATTGATTAAATATGTCCTTGTTGGAGGATTCATACTTGAACTAAATAAAAAAATAAATAAAAGAAGGAAAGAAAAACGCCGAATTTAATTTTTGATTTTTTGAATAGTATCGAGAGATTACGTTAATAAAGCCAGTATTTGAGTGAGATTTTGGTGTGTTCAGCATTTTTAAGGCAGAAATTCCCTTTATGCAGCTTACATTTTGCCAGATGTCAGATATATCAGTTCCAGTCTCCGACAGATTCTCAAATCGCATTATTTAAGCTCTACAGTTCGGTGAATTTCTACAGAGTTACTTAAAACTCTAGAGATAACAAAGTTAATACATTTTCATGCATTTTTAATTCTGGTTCAAATTGCCGATTTTATATAAGAAAAATTATCTTCGTGACGTAAGAAATATTTCTTGATAGTTATTCACATTTGAATGAATATACTTATTGGCGGTGAACCCCTATCTTGATAAAATGACAACGTGACTTTCAAGCCAGTCATGGTCAAAAATAATAGTTGGCATTGCTGTTTCCTTGATAGATATATCGTGCAGAATATCACGTGTGCTGTAACTTTCACAGTTTTATACTTCTTTTTGTAGATGGAATGAAACGTAATTTAGAAAATAAAATCTCTTTATAACCTTTTACAAACAAACTTTCATCTAAAGTAAATAAAAATCAAGAAACTTATTTTATCGTTTACAATAAATTTAGAAGTTGAGTAACGTTTATAACATCTATAAGTCTGATTTTGTTTACACAGAATTCGTTGGTGGATAAAATGTGTTGCAAAATTGTAAAAGGAATAAAAATGAGAATTTGTTTCAAAATGTAATGGTTCAGAAAGTTTCTTTTCCCAATAATGTATTACTCAGCATATCTATGTTTTGAAAAATCATTCCAGTTAAATAAATCAAACTTCGACCTTGACTTTATTTGAAGATCACTAAATCTTGATAACTTGAAGATTTCGAAGTACAAATACGAATTCGGTACGTCCCATCAAATACACGAAATGGCCTTCAAAACAATCATCAAAAAAAGTCTAAAAATCTTGATCTTCAGTGTTAATGTTCAAGGTTATAGGTGATAGGAAATTCAAATTGTTTTAACTACCGACAATGTAACACAGCAACACAACACACAAATTTTCTTAAATCAATTGGAAATTCTAAATTGGGAAAATCGTGAAAATCACATTTACAAGATAACAACGAGAAAACTAAGAATGTGTTTATTTTGGTATTGTTCTCATCAAGATTTCAAAGTTTTAAGTAAAGGACTTGGACTTACATTTGAAATAGTCGAAATACGACAAAAATCTAGCCAGTGTTAAAAAAATTTAATATTGGCAGTCTGATAGCTTTGGCTGGATGAATTTGCGTTTTTGATGTTTGATATTGATGAAAGAAATTCATTCAAAGAATCAAAATCAAAAATTTCTTAGCATTGAGGTAGTTGCATAAAGATCTGAAAGTCAACTGTATGCGGTTATAGATAGCAGAATGAATACAGAACTGTTTGAGATTCTGGAAGAGATGAAACACAAAGTTATCAATTTTAACTAGAAACGAAACGACTAGACTACAACTGTGTGTAGCATCCGTATAACAAATTGGAAGAGTGAGTATTTCTCAGTGAAGCCAGAGCTGGGCGAAGCACTGAAGTAAAACAACTTCAATTACCAACAGCCTAATTGAAGATCTAAAGCATCCCTTATGAGACTTTCAAGAATTAAAGCCTCAAACACCAGGCATAACTTGCGCAAAACCTTTATAGGTGTTTGAAATACTGAAAGATACTTCAAGATCTGGTACAAATGTTCCAAGCTTACACAAAAATGCTTTGTAAACCTTATGAAACTTCTCAACTTTTAAAATGCTGAAGAGTATGCTTCAAACTCTTTTAGAAGTGCCTCTAGCTTTCTTAAGCTTGATCCAAGCTTTTTTGAGGGTACCTCCAGCCTTTCAAAAGTGCTTTAAATTCTTTCAAAAAGGCCTCAAGCTCATGTAAAAGTGTTTGAAGATCTAGTAAAGGTATTTAAAGTTTATGCGAAAATGCTTGTGTTCTTGTGAACCTTATAAAATTGCTTAGTATAGGAATTGCTGATAAGTACTACAAACTGTTGTAGAAGTGCTTCAAGCTCTTTTAAAATTACTTTAAGCTCTTTTAAAACGGCTTTAAGCTATTTAAAAGGTGCTTCTAGCTTGCGTAAAAGTGCTTCAAACTCATTTAGAAGTGCTTGAAGATCTGGTAAAAGTATATCAATTCAGACGAAAATGCCAAAGTTCTTGTAAATTTTATAAAACTGCTTAAGGTTAACGAATTACTAAAAAGCACTATACTACATGCTTTTTAGAAGTGGTTCGGGTTCTTTTAAAATTGCTTTAAGTTCTTTTAACACTGCATCAAGCACATTCACACGTGCTTGAAGTTCTAGTAAAGGTATTTCAAGTCTATGCAAAAATGCTGTTCTTGTGAATCTTATAAAGTTGATTAATGTTCACGAATTACTGAAAATTACTATAATCACCTTTAAAGTCCTTCAAGCTTTTTAGAATTGCTTTAAGTATTTTTAAGAGTTTAAAGCACTTCATTTACAAGTGCTTCAAATTCTTGTAAAAGTAGTGTTTCAAGTTCATGCAAAAATGCTGAAGTTCTAGTGAACCTTATAGAGTGTTTATAATACCGAAAAGTATAGTAAGATCTCTTAAAAGACCTTCAAGCTCTTTGAAAAGTATTTCAGGCTCATGCATAAATACTGAAAGTTACTGTGAAAGTGCTTCACCTCGTTATGAAATTACTCAACTCTTGAAATGCTGAAAATGCTTCAAGTACTCGCAAAGAGTTTATAATACTGAAAAGTATTTTAAGATCTTTTAGAAGTGCTTCCAGCTTTTTTAAAAGTACTTTGAAAATGGTAAAAGTGTTTAAAGTTAATACAAAAAGCTTAGATCTGTTGTGAGAATGTTTCAAACCCTTACGAATTGCTTAAGGATCTTTTAGAAGTGATTCAAGCTCTTTTAAAAACAGTTTAAAATATGGTAGAAGTGTTTCAAGCTCGTTCACAAGTGCTCTAGGTAATTATAAAAGTGTTTCAAACCCTTATGAAATTATGCAACTCTTGAAATACTAAAAATGCCTCAATCATTCGCGAAGTGTTTAAAATACCGAAAAGTTCTTGAAGCTTTTTTGGAAATGATTCGAGCTTTTCTCCTCCAAGTTTTTTTAAAAGTGCCCCACAATCTTGTAAATGTGTTTAAAGCACGTGCAAAATTGATTTATTAAGTTTTTTAAAAGTACTTCAAGTCAGCCCTTACGAAATATTGCTCAACTTTTGAAATAAGTGCCTCAAGCCTTCGCAAAGTATTTGAAATACTGAAGAGTGCTTTAAGCTCTTCTAGAGGTGCTTCATTGTCTTTTGAAAGTGATTCAAGATCTTTTAAAGGTGTTACAAGCTCATGCATAATTTACTAATTTCTCGTGAAAGTGCCTCCACCACTTATGTAATTGCTCAACTCATGAACCACTGAAAATGCTTCAAGAACTCGCGAAATATCTGAAATACTGTTGTTGTTGTTGAGTACTTCAAACAATTTTTAAAAATGTTTTAATCTCTTTTAAAAGTGATTCGAGCCCTTTTAAACACGTTCCACAATCTTGCAAAAGTTTTTCAAGTTTATGCAAAATTGTTTTAATTAAATTCTCGTGAAAGTGTTTCAAGTAAAAGCACAAAGAGTTTGGATTGACAAAACGTCTTTCAAGCTTTTTTAAAAGCGCTTCAAACTCTTTTAAAAGTGATTCAAACGGTTTTAAAAGTGCTTCCAAATCTTGGAAAAGTGTTTCAGGCTTATTCAAAATAGCTTTAAGATGTTGCGCAGGTGCTTCAAGCCCTCATGTAATTGTAAAACTCTGAAATACGAAATATGCTTAAAGCACTTACACAGTATTTAAAATACTGAAAAATACTTCAAGATCATTTAGAAATGCTTAAAGCACTTTTAAAAGAGTTCTCTGTTTTTCTGATTGTTTTTCCAGCTGTGACATTATCGTGAAAACGGCAAGACGGAAATATATTCACCAATCGACAATATAGCAATTTTAAAAGAGCTTTAGGCAGTTCTCAATCAGTGCTTTTCGGTATTTCAAACAGTTTGAGAAAGCTTGATGCGTTTATTGTATTCCTGACAACTTTTACCAGATTTTAAAGTACTTCTAAAAAGAGCTTGAAGCACTTCTAAAAATATAAGGGCTTAAAGCACTTTTAGAAGAACTTAATTAAGCAATTTTACAAGATCTTGAAGTGATTTTGAAAGAACTTGAAGAATTTGTAAAGAAAGCTTCAAGTACATTTTAGCATTTTGATCACCTTGGTGAGTGCTTCAAGAATTTTCAGTATTTTAAGAGTTGAGCAATTTCATTAGTGGTTGATGCATTTTCACAAAAATTTATTAAAACAATTTTTCATGAGCCTGAAACACTTTTACAAAATCTTGTAGTACCTTTAAGAGAGCTTGAAACATTTTTAAAAAAGCTTCAAGTACATTTTAATATTTAAATTATCTTTGCGAGTGCTTTAAGAAAGTTCCGTTTTTTTGTAAGTTGGTAGAGCATTTTCACAAAAATTTATTAAAACAATTTTTCATGAGCCTGAAAAACTTTTACAAGATTTGGAAGTACTTTTAAAAGAAACTAAAGCAATTTTTAAAAGAGCTTGAGTTATTTCTAAAAAAGTTTAAACCCTTTTTTGATATTTCCAGTATTTCTGTCAGTGCTTCAAAAATTCTCAGTATTTCAATAGTTAAGAAATTTCATAGGACATAGAGGCACTTTCACAAGAAGTTAATAAAGCAATTTTTCATGTGCTTGAAACTCTTGGAAAAGCTAGAATTGGACTAATCAAGTTCAAATTGAGACATTGATATTGAGTTCAGATTAGTCTCAATTTGAAGTTGATGAGTCCAATTTGAAATTGACTTCTCTCAGTTTGAGTTTGAAAAGGTATAGGATCTCTATGATTTTCTAAAACTCGAAAATTCAAAAAATAATTTCTCGAAAAGTAATCAACAAATTTTGAGAAAATTTAAATGGTTGTCGAGGATATAAAAAAATCCTTTATATTGATAATAGTTATGTCACTGGACCTCCTGTACTATTTTTAAGAGTAGAATGTTGTAGGATACAGGAGGATGAATTTTAAGGTATGAAACTTTTATCAAAATTGAAGCCTCCCTATTTTCTTTTTGTAAAGCTGAAGGAAAACCAAAACAATTGAAAGAAACTGATTTTTGATTGTAATTTATATGTTCCCAAAGTGTTTGAAACACTGAATAGTACTTCAAGCTCTTTTCGAGGTGTTTTGAAAGTGATTCAAAATCTTGTAAATGTGTTTCAAACTTATGCAAAATTTATTAACCTCTCGTGAAAGTACCTCCACCACTTATGAAATCGCTCAACTCTTGAAACACTGTAAACGCTTCAAGTACTTGCAGAATATTTGAAATACTAAAAAGTGCAGTTTTTTTAGAAATGCTTTAAGCTATTTTGAAAGTGATTGAAGTCCTTTTAAACGTGTTCCACAATCTTGCAAAAGTTTTAAAAGCTCATGCAAAATTGCTTTATTTAGGTTCTTGTGAGAGTGCTTCAAGCCCTTAAGAAACTGCTTAACTTTTGAAATATGATTAAAAAAAAACATTCGTAAAGAATTTGAATTACTGAAAAGTACTTCAAGCTTTTTTAGAAACGCTTTACACTTGTTTAAAAGTGATTCCATCGCTTTTAAATGCCCTTGAAAATCTTTGAGCAATGTTTCAAGCTCAAGCAGAATTGCAGAACTCTGAAATACTAAAAATGCTTAAAGCACTAGCAAGGTATTTAAAATACTGAAAACTACTTCAAGCAGTTTTAGAAATGCTTGAAGCACTTTTAAAAAGCTATCTGTTTTTCTGATTCCTTTTGTGGCAGTACGCGCAAACGCGATATATCCAGTAATATAACAATATAGCAATTTTAAAAGAGGTTGAAGTATTTCTAGAAAAAGCACAAACCATTTTTCAGTATTTCCAGAATTATTGCCAGTGCTTGAAGAATTTTCAGTATTTCAAGAGTTGGAAATTTCATAAATCGGGAAGTACTTTTACAAGAAGTTAATAAGGCAACTTTTCATGAGGTTGAAACTCTTACAAGATCTTGAAGCAATTACATAACAGCCTTAAGCACTTTCCAAAGTATTTGTATCCATCTTGCATGAACTTCAAACACTTGTACCAGATTTTCAAGTACTTTTAAAAGAGCTTGAAGCACTTCTAGAAATACAAGGGCTTTAAGCACTTTTCACGAGAAGTTAATAAAGCAATTTTGCTTCAGCTTAAAACACTTTACAAGATCTCGAAGTATTTTTAAAAGAACGTGAAGTATTTTTAAAAAAGCTTGAAGTACCTTCAGTATTTTAAGAGTTGAGCAATTTCATAAATTGTTAAGGTACTTTCACAAACATTTATTAAAACAATTTTCCATGAGCCTGAAAATCTTTTACAAGATCTTGAAGTACTTTTAAAAGAACTCGAAGCAATTTGTAAAGAGCTTGAAATAGTTCTAAAAAATCTTGAAGCATTTTTCAGTATTTCCAGCGGTTTTGCCAATATTCAAGGATTTTCAGTATTTCAAAAGTTGAGAAATTTCATAAGTCATAGAGGCATCTTCACAAGACACTAATGAAGCAATTTTTACTTGACACTCTTACAAGATCTTAAAGTACTTTTATAAGTGCTTAAAGCTCTATTAAATGCGATTCAAGACACCTTGAAAAACTGTTACAAGTTCTTGTAAAAGTGTCAAGCTCATAGAAAATTGCTTTATGTTCTTGTGAAACTGCCTCAAGCCCTTCTGGAATTGCTAAGCCCTGAAGTACGAAAAATACTTCAAGCGCTCGCAAAGTGTTTAAAATACTGGCTTCTCTCTCTCTCAAAAATGCGTTGATCTCTTTTAAAAGTGCTAGTACAATTTGAAAAACAGTGTTCTAGACTAGATTACAAAAAAAATAAAGAAATCGAGAAAGTAACGGATAAAACGTATATCAGAAGCGCTATGTGCTTGCTATTGAATTCTCTCCAATATCCTTGAACATTAAAAATCTAGTAGGGACAAGATAATATTGCAATTTAGCTTAGTTGAATAAAAAGCTCTGGTCGACATTGTATGTGTGTTAATTTCAATCTTAAATGACAATACATAACTTGTGGTGGAACAAAGGCCAAGAGCCAAGTGTTTTGGAGTAGCAGAAATTCAGACACGACGGGAATTAAGTGACGCGTCGTTTAAAAAGTCTTTTTATTCTCTCTACAAATTTTCTCAAAATGTATCGGTTGATCTTTCGAGAAATTACTTCCTCAATTCTCAAATTAAGAAAATTAAGACGAAAAAAATGATCCTCGACGGTTTTCATTCCGTTTTGAGATGGGCATTCCATAACAATTCTCAGTCGAAAATCCTCTTTCTATACCTTTTCAAGCTTAAATTGCAATCGATCAATTTCACATTGGACTAATCAGGTTCAAATTGGACTAATCAGGTTCAAATTGAGACACTGACATTGAGTTCAGATTAGTCTCAATTTCAAATTGATTAGTTTGAGTTTGAAAACGTATAGAATCCCCCTTAGTATTTTAGGCTGAGCGATGAAAACTTTTGGCTTCATGTGTCCCTACAAAGAAGACTAACAAACACTATCACACCGTCTAATCTGAAAGATTGTGATTTTCCAAAACTCGAAAATTAAAAAAATAATCAACATATTTTGAGAAAATTAATGGTTGTAGAGAGGATGAAAAATCCTTTGTATTGATTGGTCTCCTGTATTATTTTTTGGTAGTAGAATGTTGTAGAATGCATGAGGATAAATTTTAGGTTATGAAACTTTTATCAAAATTGTTTCTCTCTATTTCTTTTCGTAAAGTTGAAGGAAAACCAAAAAGAAAAAACTTGAAAGAAACTGATTTTTGATTATACTTTATATGTTAATCTAGAGAAAATAGAAACTGATTTCTTGTTCCTCGATAAATTGTAGGACACATGGTGGGCTTAGTTTCAAAAAATCATGAACAACAGGTATTTTAACCTAACCACGTTTAAAATTATTATTGATTGGTCACATATAATATTTTTACTATTTAGGATTTCAATGTGTATTAGAGCATAAACGATTTATAGGGTTTACCAACTACTACATGCATATTCCAAGTAGCAAATAAGCAAGAAGGCTTGAATTTCAAATACTTCAAGTGGTTTACCGACCACTTGAAAATACCGTATTTGACATAGAAATTTTCTTGTAAAACTAGAAATTGCTTAATATAATTGCTAACAAAGAAATATTATTATTTCCTAGCCTTCTTGGGTAAGATCTTATTAAAATAAGAATTAAGTAGTGGTGGTGTAATCAAAGGATTATTTTTGTGGTTATCAGTCATGCTTGAATACTATCCAATGTGTATTATTGTGAGCATTTCCTAGTTTTACTTTTATTGCTCTTAAATTACTTTCGTTAATGCTGAATCTCTTGATAAAATTTCCTTATTTAGCTTTCTATAACCGAAAGTGATCTTTATTATATCAAAATTATGTCACTTAAGAAAGTGAATTCCGAATTCTTTCCTATAATTATTCTAATTGGCCACCTACACATTTATATATGATTTATGAATCACATTCCAATTATTACTTCTTAAGAATTAATTTTTATATTTTATTATTATTATTATTATTATCATTATTTATTGGGTTAAACTTTGAAGAAAAATATAAGAATTATACAAACGCGAACTGAGAATTAATTTTTCTTTATGCATTATTTACATATCGTTAACCGAGGGAGTAACTTGTACAAAGTCACTATTTTACATAAAATCCATCTCTTTTAACATACACCACTTATTTTTATCCTTTTGCATGCACCACCGTTCACTAACTCAAATTATAAACCTTCATAGCAGAATGCACGAATATACTTACATTTAAGTTAAACACTAACTATACACCAAAGAGAAATGTTCGCTTTAGTATCACTGTTACGTATTTATTTACGGGGGCATGTATGAGTGTGGGTTTTATACTAGGAAAGGATGGAGAGAAAAGCCTTGTCCGGGCAAGAGGGCGAGCTGCGACCTTGCCTTGGGAAACAGAGTCAAGGGCACACAGAAGCAGCAGCAGCAGTAACAGCCGCAGTAGCAATCGCAAGAGGGGCAAACCCATTCCAGTAGACTTTAATATCCGCCAACATTTTTAATTAATACTCTAATAACTGTTTTAGGTTGTCTTTAAAATTAAAATAAAATACCACGGAGCTTCGTTAAAGGTAAATTTTTAATTTGGCACGCGCGATGGAGTACATTCAAAATTTAAATAAACAACTTTAAATTTCCGTTCGCCATCATCAGTATGTAGGCTGCACGATTCTCTTTTTTTAAGGTATTTATATATGGGCATAGGCCCCTCGTAAATTTTCCTCATAGTTTCAGTTGTAAATCTTTATATTTTTTTACTTCTCCCCATCGACTCTATATACTATAAAATTGCTAGCAGATAAAACCACCGATTTTGAGATTGAAGTGCCCCTGGATACCGCACATTATCAAACAACTTTTGTATTACTCACAAGCTAACATGTATGTAAGTTTCCGACCTTGGGAAACTTGGCGTATTAGTTGTTCGAGTTTTAAGATATTTAGAATATTATTAAGACATAAATTATGTTCTATTAGTCGGTGTGCTCGATCAATGTTAAGGGCAATTTTAGGAGTATTAATAAAAAATTTTATGTTCGAGATTATATTTCCCTTGAAACATTTTTCATTGAATTAAATTGTTATTTGTAGGTTAAGGAAAATTCTAGGCGTTTAAAAATTAACGTGTTTTCAAGTTGTAAGTACTGAGTTAAATTAGAATTTATGTACTTAAAGTTTCCGACCTACCAAAGATACAAGACATTTTTTCTGAAAATTTTTTTTTATTTTTCAACATAGTCTCCTTGTAACTCTACACACTTCTCCCAGCGATGCTCCCATCTCTGTAACCCGTCCAAATAGTATTCGGAATTTTTCTCTGCAAAATAATTGTTCACGAAGGTAATTGCCTCTTCATTTGACGAAAATCTTTGTCCTCCGAGCGCAATTTTTAGATGAGGGAACAAAAAGAAGTCGCTTGGGGCTAGATCTGGTGAGTAAGGCGGATGGTCAAGCAGTTCAAACCGTAATTCGTGGATTTTCGCCATGGCAACCGCTGAGGTGTGAGACGGTGCGTTGTCTTGGTGAAACAGGATTTCCTTTTTCTGCAAATGTGGCCGTTTTTTCGCAAGTTCTGCCTTCAGCTTGTCAAGTAATGATGCATAGTATGCTCCTGTAATGGTTTTTCCTTTTTGAAGATAATCGAATAAAATAACTCCATGACTATCCCAAAAAAACAGTCGCCATCACTTTCCCAGCCGAAAAAAACAGTTTTTGCTTTTTTTTAGAGCCGGTTCCCCCTTTGCAGTCCACTGTTTGGACTGTATTTTTGTTTCGGGCGTATAATGGTGTATTCAAGTTTCATCTACAGTAATTAATCGGCGCCAAAACTCGGATTTATTTCGCCTAAACGAAAACGTGAGCAAACGCGGCAGCCAACGCGCGGACAGCTTTCTCATGCCTAAATGTTGATTTAATATGTGACAAACACGTTCTTTTGACATGTTCATAACCTCTGCTATCTCTCTCACTTTAATTCGGCGATCGTCTAGCACCATTTGGTGAACTTTGGCGATATTTTCGTCGGTAGTTGCAGTTTTTGGACTTCCCGAACGTTCATCGTCTCCCAAGCTCTTACGGCCACGTTTAAATTCAGTAGCCCAAAATTTCACTGTGGTAAATGATGGTGCAGAGTCCCCATACACAGAATCCAACTCATCTTTTATTTGCGAAGGCGTATTGCCTTTCAAAAACAAATATTTAATGACAGCTCGATACTCGATTTTGTCCATTTTCACAAAAAAACTCACATCAACTCACTCAAACGACTGTTACATAAAAACTGCTCGTCCAAAATGGCTGAAACTTTGGTGAGTAACTGTCAACAGATGAACAACGACATTCAGTAGCTTTTATATACGAGTGCTGCCATCTTCACGTTGAGGTCGGAAACTTTTCAGACCACCCTCGTATCTAGTTGTTTCAATATTACATTAAGCTAAGACACGTTAATTAATGAAAAGAATTATACGAAACTCTTTAATGAGTTTTCAGAAGCTTTCAGGATAGTGATTACAAAATAAAAAACTAGTTAACATAAGCAAAGTTAATTTAAATTCAGTTCAGCTGGCTTATATTCTCCTGCCAAGTATACACAAACGAATCCTGGATAAATTTATGTAGCTTTCGTTAGCAATATGTTCGTAATTTATAACTACAGTAACTAGTATGAGTTATTTTCACAATTTTAGGTTTTATTCAATAAGATGCTTGCTGAACTTGCAGACTTTTCTTACTTGCTCATTTAATATTGTATGTTTGGTAAAATATTTTTACTTTTACGCAATTTTCTAATCTTTTCGTTTTGTCTCTACTCTTTATTTCTTTTAGCCTCCTTTCTACATTATGTTTTATTTATTAGTCCGTCCTTGTCGTTTTATTTTCAATGTCAGCAATTAGGAGCCGTTTCTTTTTATAAGCACCGTATTCACCAGAAAGCAACGCAGTTTTCATTAGAGTTGTATGATTAGAAATGCAAACCAAGAGATACAAATGTTCTCAGAGTACTCAAAAATTGATACTGATAAGGTTTAAGATCTGTCTTAGTGTGTGTTTTGTGGTTGGGGGCTCCACACTTCGGTTTTCATTTCAAAATTTGACACATGTGGGCACCTTTTAATAAATTTCCGGCTTTCAACCATATGGAACATCTGATCAACAATCAACATCTAAAACTACAACTCTGTGGCTTCACCATGATATAATAATTTCAAATACCATTTTCGTCAGTGCACCGTTTTCAACATAGCACATACCTCTTCCATCAGTAACTCCACCACGTCCCGTTCCCATCATTCATCAACCTCTGCATACTACCACCATCTCTACGGTCTGTAACCACGTTGAAATGAACAAGATGAACGATATCTGACCAGTAATAATTAATTATAACCGGACATAACTATGGAATCCATTTCTATTAACGATTTAAACAAAGTCTTTTAGACTATTGAAAGAGTGAAGAAATTAAATCTCGACGACTAATTTTTTTCGATTTTCTTTTGATGGGTAAAATCGCTACATGCATGATGTAATTCCGGCTGTATGTCAGTATTGGTGGTTCTGCCCTTAAGGTTGTTGGGTAAAGAAACACTTCAGGGATGCATTTACGCTTGGTGTATTGGGGGTGATAAGTTTCAAGTACAGTAGGCGTGAATATTCAACTTTCTTTTTGCACCTCTACCAACCAGTGTAATACCATCCCTACTGTAAAACACAAATTGTGCATCGTTGCGTCAAATGCATTCTTTAGGATGCAAGTGACGGTTATTGTAGGAACATTTTATTTATACCTCTGTCACCAATAAGTGTAACGGGCAAAACTCGAAAAAGAGGCCTAATACCCGTTACGACCATAATGTTGTGCTAGCAGCAGCTTGATATCGAAGATAGGCAGAGTTCACAAACAAAATATCCAAAGTTCCACTGAAAATCTAAAAAAAACTCAGGTTTTGCCTAAAGGTGTCTTAAATCCCAAGGGAACCAGAAATCGTAGAACGATAACACTGTGCCCGTCGATGCGATCTCTCATCGACGAACACCTTGTGTATAGATACCTAGAAAGAAAACATCCAATAAAAGAGTATCTAAAAGAAATTGAATCATTTTAGAGTTTGACCACCCAAAAGGGGCACCCTGTAGATGGACCACCTAAAAAGGAACATCCTGTAGACGAGCGACGGTGTGGTAACATAGGACTCAGTGTTTTACAAAATATCTCTCAATAACTTACCTGAGAGAAAGAAAACAATAATTATACTACGTGAATATTAAACAAGCTTACTCAAATAAAATTATGATTATAAAAATCAGATGCACGCTTATACGAGGGTGGTTTGATAAGTCTTTAGCCTAATATAGAAAGAAGTGTTTTTTTTGACTAAAATCAATTTTATTTCTCTACATACACCTCTTTTAGGTCTATACACTTCATTCAGCGATGCTCTAACTTTTTGATCCCTCCAAGAAATACGATGTCTGAAAGTCTGCAAAATACGCGTTTACGGCGGCTATCACTTCATCATTGTTCGTGAATTTCTTTCCTTCAAGCCATATTTTCATGTTTGGAAAGAGAACCATCGACGCGTTGTCACGATAAAAGACGACTGTTTTTCTCTGCATTTGAGGTCGCTTGAACTGTACTTCTTTTTTAAACCTGTCTAGAAATGAAGCACAATACAATCCTGTTATTGTTTTTCCTTTCTGCAAATAGTCTATGAACAATATGCCATGTGAATCCCAAAAAGCAGTCGCCATCACTTTCCCGGCCGATAACACCGTCATCACCTTCTTTGGAGCAGGTTTGCTTGTTGAAGTTCACTGTTTAGACTACTGTTTGGTCTCGGGTGTGTAATAATGGCCCCATGTTTCATCAACAGTTACAATTTGAATTACGCTTAAAGCGATCCGACATCTCCTTTGACAGCAGACAGCCTCTTCATGTACAAATCTTTATGTAATATTATAAAACGCGTTTTGTTGATATGCTTGCAGTCTGTGTTATCTCTTTTATTTTCACTCGACCATCATCTACCACGATGTTAATGGACTCTGCCACCCACTTTCATATGGTAGCAAATGAAGGGACAGACTCCCCGTAGACAGCGTCCAACTTGGCTTTTATTTCCTTTGGAGTCTGCCCCTTTAAACACAATAGTTCTATAACTGAACGATATTCGACTGGCTCCATTTTTTACAAATAACTGACATCGACTGACACAAACGATTATCAAACAAAACCTAAGCGTCCAAAATGACTGACATTTTCAGCAGTGCCATCTGAAAGATGGACCATCGTAACTATGGAAGCATTTGGATCTGTGGCGCCATCTCAGGCTTAGCTCAGGCTAAAGACTTATCAAACCACCCTCGTATACATCGCCAAAAGTTATTATTTAAGATTCGTGATCGTGATGAATTTAGTTCTGCAACTTTTTCAAACTCGATTATTATTATTAAGCAAAAGCACTTAAAGATTTCCACTTAAAAACATGGTTCACAAAGTTACTTACAAATCTTTTATAAGTCAATAATAGAGAAAACAGAAAAAAGGTATGCACAACTCAAAAACGCAGCAAAGAAATGATAAACATTTGAATTTATTAAACAATAACCAAGCATTTCAAAAGACGATCTTCTAGACAGTCAAAATTTTACCAAAATAACGCAGTTACGGTGTTTAGTATCTAACAGTTTCTGTATTTTCCACGAAAAAATAACATACTGTCCGCAATGAACACATAATATTACCCCGTCATGTAAACAGAAAGCGGTTCTTCGCTTTTACTATGCAAGGCGAAACGATAACTTCATTTAAACCAAAATTATTTTTGGAGAACCACCTAGAGCAGGTCAATTCCACGTTCCAACCAAAGTTGACGTAAGGGGATTTCACAACATTCCGCCCGATAATACCAAAAACGCCAGAAAGTAGAGAATATACATCTCCCGCAATTTCGACTTTTCTTCATTGAATGCACCCAGTCGGGCGACACGTAGATACATCTTTCTCTAAGGTATCTACATTATCACGAAAATTGCTCAAAAAACACCAATATAAAGTCTAATCGCAAAATTATTAATCACACTCTAACAAGGGCATCCGGATGGATCTCCCAGAGAGCCCGCGGTCCCTCGTCACGCTGTCACAATTCAAAAGGTATTTAAAAATTATAAAGACATTATCGAGTAGAATTTTCCAAAGACAGTTTGAACAGTGTAAAACAGTTATGACTTCCAATGAATCTGGCTTACACCACATTTTTTGGTACTAAATTAAAAACTCACTAACCAAAACAAAACTTCTAAAAAATTTAATCAAATAATATCATAAACCATTATTTATTTAACAAAGAAGAATGCTGAAACCGAAATAATAGTTTTAAATTAATAACTCAAAGAAAATGTAAAACTTGTAGTTTTGGCAAAAGAATTTTTAAGACAAAATAATAGTACACAAATCTTTAAAGCCAAAAAAACGACATTAAGGCCATCCGAGGAGGCTGCCAAGCAGTTCAGGTCTTGGTGCACAAAAATACCACAGCCTTGAATGCTGACATTTAGCAATGTTTGGACTTCCTCTTATGCAACACTTTTGTGTTCAGTTCCCCACTTAGTGCAGACATTACCTTTAAAATTTGAGCACAATATGTCTTGAACTAGAAGTTTGAATTTCTTTTATTAGCCGCAAGCCCCCGTCTATATTCTTCTTCGTACAAAAATAGTTCTCACACTTGGTATGGTTTCCAAAAATATCTGGAATATTCAAAATATTTTTTTTTAAGTAACAGGACTCTTTCATCAAACGGAATATCTGCAGCCTTCTCCCAGTACTTGACCGTAGATACAACGGCTGTACGAAATCTGATTATGTTGCTTTCTAGTTTCCTTCACAGATGCAAGTTTACTTTTAGCAATTTGGAGGAATGTCTTCTTAACAATTTCTTTTAGTCTCTGGTAAAATTATAAATGATTCGTGCATTGGATTTTTGTAATTTTGGTAACATCGTATGGTTTCTCCTGCACCCATCTTCTATCTAGACTGCAGTCACCATCGCCAATCAACCGTGTAAATTTAATATTTTACATAGCAACACTTTGTTTGAAACCCTCAAGGATGATTCCAGATTCTATTTGGGTTGATGAGCCAGTCCAAGTTTTAAAACATTTGTGTTTTGCAACAACTCGCTGTTTACCTTCTGCTCTTGCACAAACAGTGCAATATTTGTTTTTCACACCAATATACATAATAACTTCTTGGACCGATATTTCACAATACATCCCTGAAATTTAATCAGCTGGGAGGTTTCCAATTAAAAGATCTAGAGTCCTCCGGTTCTTGACCATTAGCCCGTTTAACTTTGACAAGTTAAAACCGGTTATACGGTCTTTCGCCTGGCAACAGTCATTACTTCTTAGACAACTTGCTTTTTGAGTCCCGTAAGCCCATGTATTTAAGGCTGACGAGATCTGTTGCCTTGATATCCCCAGACAGGGTTGGGGTCTTAAGCAGGTATCCTCGACTACAAGTTCGTTCACTTTCTAATTGCCATGGGATCCTGCTGTGCGTAGTCGAAGTTAACCTTCTTTGTTGTAGCAAGCTCTTTTTAAAACATCGTAGCCGGACATATCGCTTTTACTTCGCCCGATTGTCTGTATTTGAGTCTACTATTTTCATAAACAACATGAAAATTTATTAATCTGATGATTCGTCCTGTGTTTGTCCATCAGGTAAACTTCTATAATTAAAAGTGTCTGTTGACATGATCATTTCATTTAAAAGTCACGGGAAGAAAATGTGTTGAGTTCACATGTCTTAAATCATGCTTGGATAACAATAGTTCGTGGAAGAATTCTTTTTCTTCACGAGCCAAACAAAGTTGGAAATTTTAAACAAGAAATACACATATACTGTCATAATTTTAGTTTCTCATCAGAACCATTAATCGGTGAGGAATTGAGTTTAGTTTCAACGAATATGCCGATGTGTACTGGGTTTATGGGGTTTGCAAAGGAAATGGTAATGCCGCAAAAGCTAAATACCTGAGAAGGTTTTCAAACCGTCGTCAACTGTCAGAAAACGTATTTAGGAGGTTGGATCAGGGGTCAAGAAAGACAGGTCAAATTAGTGGTGGTACTCCGCGAACTCATCTTAGCCCTAAACAAGAAAAACAAATTTCACAAAGTGTTTCTGAAGACCCTGGAAGTACTAAAAGAGGAGTTGCTCATCGATTTAATATTCCTAGAAATTTCACTGTGCCATAATCTTTTAAAATCAGATTCTTTATATCTATACCACTTTCGTACTGTTCAGTCGTTAACACCTAATGATTATCACAGTCGCATTAACTATTGCAACTGGCTGACCTAAACCAAAATCTCCATAAGCAAATATTGTTGATTAAAGAAGCCATTTTCTCAAGGGACGGCATTTTGAATTGTCACAATATGCATCAGTGGGCTTTCAAAAATCCACTTTATATGAGACAGTCTAGAAACCAGGTTAAATTCTCTTTAAATGTTTGAATGGGAGTACTAGCAGGCAACATAATTGAACTTCACTTGTTACCACAACGCCTAATTGGAGAACATTATTTTTAATTCATTGACAAACTAATAGACGATTTTCTACTCAATCTGCGAAATGGAGTGGTCTGGAGGCTTGGTGGCGCACCAGCTCATTATACCTATAACGTCAGGGAATGGTTAAGCAAAAATCTTCCGCAGCATTAATTTAAATCTTTTGGATTTTTGGTTTGGGGTTTTCCCTGTATTTGTGCTAGTTTTCTTCATTTCACAAATCATCTGATTCATCTGTAGACTTAACAATTTTAATAATTGTATAAAGTAAATTACTACTTTTTCAAAATACATTTATTTTTAAAAGTAACTGGAAGCACAATAGCTTTTATTGATAGTTGCTCAAAAAACATCAGATTTCAAAAAAAACCACAAAGCTTTATTATCGCGAATATCTAAAACATCCATTACAGTGTCCTTTTTATTTGATCATCCCACAACACTACCGAGCCAATTGCGCGCTACCACAGATTAAATAAAAGTCAGATGGTTCACTTCGACAGATTTGTGGATTCTATCGCTTTCTTTTTCCAAGCAACTCCCAGAGCTTGCACTTTTCATAAAACTCTCAGAGCTTCAAACGTAAATGCGCAGAGACAAGCAATTGGAACATTGGTGGCATAGGGAGTGAAATATCTGACCATTATTTAATCTGTGGTGCTACTAACAAAAACATGTAAACTTAGAGTCCCAGGATAATTATACCTAGAGTCCCAACATTCTTCCCAGCCTTGAAAATTCTCAGATTCTCTACACAAGTTTTTATTCTGGCATGGAAAGCGGACATAATTAGGAAAAACACTATCTTCAATCGTCTTAATAGTTGCAACACGATTTACATTTTACATGTGGTACATAGAAAGCCTTCTCTCAGGAAAGTGAATGACATCTGAATGCGGAACATCGTTTAGATTATTTCCTCTAAAGTCACACTAGGCGTTTGTGGTAACTCTCTTGAAGTGATATTAATTGATGGATTTCATTCGAGTTCTCCAAAATTAAAGAAAGTTGCTAATATGGCGCCAGACAGTGACGATGAGCGTTAGACATTTGGTGAGTCTAAGTGCCTGTCATGTGCTAAATGTGGTGTTTTGTTTCACGGTAGTTGTGATAAAGATAAGAAAAGATTGCCTATAAGTAGTAATAATATCACATTTTGAGACGGACAATACTGCTTACTTAAAATACGTAGCGTACCACAAATGGTCGAATGCATCAATTTAGTTGTGAAAATAATGCTACTACTGCGCAGCGTATAAAACAGCACAAAATCATAACATTTAAGTAGGCCAACAGCAGATTGTAAAACCCCAATCCTAGCTTTTACAGAGCAAAACAAAGTTTTGGTAAATAGTTAGTTTTCCATCTGTTCGGCAAGTTTGTTTACGTCAACCCACAGTTGCTTGAAGAAACGACAAAACTCAGCCCGAAAGTAACAGTTTTAGCAATATTGGCCCATAGTTTTTCGAAGATCACCAATGTCATACCGCCATAGCTAACAGGTAATGCGGAACGGTATCTTTACATGATCAGCACCTTTCTAATACCCGAATTGAGACGAATAGAACATCTGATACTGCATGATTCCAGCAGAGTATTTAAATCTATATGGCTAGATTGACAGTTATAAATCTAGCGGTCTCCTGATCTGTTACTTTCAAATTTACCTCAAAGAAAGGACCTTCTCTACTCGTCGTGGAGAAGTTACAAGCATTTTACAAGCAATTCTGACACGTGCAATGCAAAGTTTGCACGGTCACCTACAGGAAGTAAGGTAAAAGAAAGAATGGCATTTTTAAAAAGAGGATATGATTGACATTTACATACTACATAGCAGACTGTGTACATTATTTTTTATTAGATTTTATTCTGGATACGCAGACATTCATTTAAAATGCATTAGTACTTTTACCTTATACATTATGATTCACCTTGTGTGTTATTCTAGGTTGATTTTACGTTTACTTCCTCTATTTTAATTATTTTAACGCACTGTTAAAGTATTTCCTATTCTTTAGCCAGCTGAATAGAATTTTGTTGGAATAGAGATCACAAGACACGCACGCGAATTGATGTGAATGCGCTGAAGCACAGAGGTTCGAATAAAGCACTAACCAGGTGCCTTGTTTATACTCTTTGATTGGTGGTGAAAAGTTGTGCAACCAATAGATAGCCTCGCTTTTTTTTGTACACAGAAGAGAAAGGATGTTGGTCTATATGAACCAGCAATGTTGGGATTTTTTCCTGATTTTTGAATAGGAAGGAAAATTTAATTTCAGCTCCGCCTAAAAATATAGAATTGAAAATGCTTAAAAGCTATTGCTTAGCAACATGAGCTAGAGAAGTAATCATGCAGAATTTAACGTCGTCACATCTTGGTGCAGCGTTAGGCCTGTTCTTCAGAAAAGAGTCTAACTCATCAATCTAAAGGATTTATATAAGAAGTAATTTTGACTGCCAACAATCTCATTAGCGGTACGATTTGCATTCGAGACAAAAACAGGTGCAACTCGGTCAAAAAAGTCTTTTATTCATGAAGAATCAGAAGTTTTCCTGGAACTGGGACATTTTCTAGAATTACATAAGTAGTCATTTGTTTTGCAAGGTGCACAAAATTATTATTGATCATTATGATCTTCATCTTTTGTCTTTGCGCAAATGATGCAAAGATTTACTGTTGCTCGACACTGTCTTGCAATATGACCGTAACTAAGGCATTTCAAACACTGCGTAACAAAGAAGCATGGAGCTCTTTCAACAATTATCATAAGAGGTCCAGGTCCAGGAAATGGAGCTGAAAATCAAGTAGAAATGAGAAAATCAGAGCGTTTGTACGAAAGGCAAGCCACCAAAACCTTATGGACAAGAAACAAAAGAAAAACTTTAATGACTAATACCAAAAGCGATGCAAGAAGAACCGAAATCTTTACAAGAGAAATAAACTTGAAAGCTAAGAAAAGTATTAGAGAATAACAATTTGGTTGTTAAATTATGATGTACAAGCCAAAAGAAAATCAGGAAATCTTCAGAAGCATTAAAATCAACAAAAAAAGGCTTTGTAAGGAGGCAAAGATGTACAAAGTCATCTTGCTCAATTTCACTCTTCTGAAGGCAAAACAATTTGATGGATTTTTAAGAAATGCATTGCGGTCTATGCAGCAAGACGGAAAGTCACAGTTATTGAACCACAGATTTTGTTATCTGAACAGTTTTCTTCCGTTTCTTAACATTTGAGGATGTCATCTTCATTGTTTGTTATCGAAGAGGCGCTTTAAGACCCCAATCTCACATGTAGAAACACGGACTTCTCAAATCTGATGGTAAATTGTTCTAGGCTGTTCTAGGTTTTTGACTATGTAATACTAAACGATTTAGAGCCAAAATGAAGACAAATTTGTGTTCCATTAGCTAAAATTGGCATTTCAAACATTTCTTCAGGGAAAAGACACGGACAATATTATGTGAGGTGGTTGGAATAATGAATCACAGATACGTACGCGTTTTGTTGAATTTGTAGAACGCTAAAACTTACAAACACACTTTTGCATATTTGGAAACACTAGAAATACTACCATATAACACTATGAAAGCTAAAAACATCAAAGAGTTTTTATTTCTATGTAATGTTTTATGATTTGACAAAAAAAATTGACGAATAGCACTTTTAACGGGGAAAAACAAAAACTATCAGCAACACAAGAGTGGAACTTATCACTACCATAAATCTTAACAGTAACCTTGATTTTTTGAAACTTTAAAGTTTGAACTAATTGTATCAATATAATACAAAGTTAGAAACTGTGGCCTCAGGCTATACAAGCTATTGAACTTAGGTATTCAACCTTGTCACTTCAGACTTAGTATACACCACTCCTAGCGGTTCTTGGTCTTTTGAAAGATTTCTAAATCGCTTCTTCTGGGTTTCACTAGCATATTTTTCTTTCAATCAACTCACAACGTAGCTTTTCAACTCATCTCCAATTTTGGGAATGAATAAAAGTCAAGATAAATATACAGGGTGTCTTGTATTGTGGCAAAAACTGACGGATTGATAATAGCGTTCTGTTCTAATGACCTCAAGGAGACGTTTCATTACTTCAAGATAATACTCACTGAGTCTTTACCTTGTGGAAGCAGTTCATGGTGAAAAACGTTACATAACTAGGTTAACAAAGTTTTTTTTTCAACATTAACCACGAGTCCATGTCTCGTCTTCAGTAGTGATGCCTTTTAAACAGTTTTCAGTGGTGTTACCTCGATTCAAAACCTCCTGACTTGCATCAACTCAAATTTGTTGTTGTTCTTCAGTCAAAACGTAAGGTTGCAACACGGCGCCCGCCAAAGTTCTGCATTAGAATTCCGGAAATGTCTATTTTTTTTAGCTACCTCAAGATTAGTTAAATAAGGATTAGAACAAATGACTTCAGCAACAGTTTTTGATGTTCACGATTGTTATGAACCTGTTATTACTTTTCTTTGCAACTTTTCGGTTTTATTCAGAATATTCTCAGTTTAACGCAGAGCCTGATTTATAACTCATTAGTATCTAAGTTCCTTAATTAAATGCAACAAGAATTTTCCCATCAAGCTGCTCAGTTTTAATTTCTAGAATCTGCAAATAGTTGAGAAGATAATTCAGGAAGGAAAATTAAAAACAAAAAGATTTTCCCAACAAGGTGTTCGGTCTTAATTTTGATATTTGTCAAAGGCACAGTCTTGAAAAGCACTCGAGAATTGGAGAAGCTGCGAAAATAATAAGCAGGAAGAACAAAGGTATTGCAAGGATCTTTTTGTCAGAGCGTTCAGATTTAATCCTGGTAACCATCAAAAGCACTTTCCTCGAGAGTATTTGAATATTGACAGCGATCTAAGAACATAATTCAGGCAGAAAAAAAATAAAATACTGAAAATGGTTTTCTTATCAAGGTATTCAGTCTTAATCTTGATATGTATCAAGGACACAACCGCCAAGTACATTTGAGAATTGGTAGAAGCTGAGAACACAATTAAGGTAGGAAAAGCAGAAAAAGATTTTTCTGTCAGGGTGTCCAGTCTTAACCTTGATATCTATCTATCCTCAAGAATATTTCAAAATTCATAGAAACTTGAGAATGTAATACCAGCAGGAAGAGCAACTTGACCCTACTTTCCATTAAGGGCACTAATGCCAAAAATATTTGGGAATTGAGAAAAAGCTGAGAACATAATTCCGACAGGAAAAACAAGTTGTTCATGTTTGATCTTGTCATTCATCAAGGGCATAATCACCGAAAACAGTTAAGAAGTCACAGAGAGCTAAGAACTCAGAAATTAAATAATTATTCTGGCCAGGTGTCCAGTGTTAATCTTGGATATCCATTAAACACACTTTTTTAAGATCCTGAGAGTATTGACAAAAATCTAAGAACACAATTAAGGCAGGTAAAATGAAAACAGACTTTTCTATCAGGGTGGTTCTAACCTTGACATCCAGCAAAGGTCTAATATCCAAGAACATTAGGGAATTTAGAGAAAGTTGAAAATGTAATACCGGCAGGAAGAACGGGGTGTGCAGCTTTGATCTTCATATTCATCAAGGGCACAAATGCAGAGAACATTTCAGAATTAACAAAGAGTTAAGAACGTAATTCAGACAGAATGAACAAAGGCATTAAAAAATAGGTCTGGCCAGGTGTCTATTCTTAATCTTGGCTATTCGTTAAAGGCACCATTTTAAGATTATGGGAGTATTGACAGAAATCTGAGAACATAACTAAGGCAGCATGAATGAAACAGACAGGGTTTTTTTAATCTTGACATCTATCAAAGGCATAATTTTCAAGAACATTAGAGAATTTAAAGAAAGTTGAGTATGTAATACCGGCAGAAAGAACAAGGTGTCCAGCCTTGGTCTTAATTTTCATTAAGAGCATTATTGCAAAAAATATTTAAAGAGTACAGGGGAAAAACGATCTAAGTCACATTTAAATAGTTTTGAGATATTTCAATTTAAAGCACAGAGTTTGATCGTTTTTCCATACAGCACCTATTTTTATTCGGGGTTTACAGTGACTTAGATTGGTTTTTCGTTTCTTTCAAGTACACAATGTAAAAGAGCAGAAACGAAACTATAAGAAATCATATATAACTCATATTCGGGTCTAATGTGACTTAGATCGTTTTTTCTCCAGTACTCTTCATTTGTGAATTGAGAGAAAACTGAGAATATAATTCCGACAGGAAAAGCAGGGTGTTCAGTTTTGATCTTGATGTTCAACAAGGGTACGACCGCCAAGAACATTTGAGAATTGATAAAAGAGTTAAGAACGTAATTCAGACACAATGAACAAAGGCATTAAAATGATTGGCCTATCTAGGTGTCCAGTCTTAATCTTGAAAACTATCAAAGGCACCTTCTCCAAGAGAATTTGATTATCGACAGAAAACCGAGAAAATAATTAAGGCTGGAAAAACCAAGGTAATTAAAAGACTTTTCTGTCCTGACCTCTATCAAAGGCACAATCACCAAGAGCATCTGAGAATTGACCGAAGTTAAGAATTCAATTGAGTTGGGAAGAAAAACAGTATTCAGAGAACTTCCTGTCAAGGTGTCCAATTTTAATCTTGGTATCCACCAAAGGCACAATTTCCAAAAGCATTCGAGAATTGATAGATGCTGAGGAAATAATTTGAGAAGAGCAAAGATAATAAGAGAATTTTTCTATCCACAAGCAGATATGAGAATTTACAGAAAACTGAGAACAACATAATTCAAGTTTCAAGGGTAACTTATTTATTTAATAAGCCTGCATTTTGTTCCTTCTCTATTACTCTTCTAAATTCTCTCTTCTTAGTCATTGCGTTTACGAAGTGTATCATTGATTACATTCCTAATTTATCGTTTAAAGTTTTAGACAGTCAGAATTTGTAGTACAGTTTAAAAAATGGTTTGCTCTCTTCAATTAACCATAACAACAAGGTATTGTAGTGCCGTTCCTGCTACTTGTAATACTTTTCTTGCCATACCCAACGTGACACGTTTCGACGTTTTAAGGTTGCCATTGTACGCATACAATAGCTGGCAGCCTAAAATATTGCCGTTCTGCTTTCTCTGATCGTATCTTTAAGCAATAAAATAGACTTTGCTTTGCATGCTTGTGCTTATAGCGTATTTAACAACAGATAAAACAATCAGCGTTGCCATTATACTGCTAATGGGGTTCGCATCTTCACAAATCAACTGAATCAAATTTCTGTTTCTACCAATCAATTTGTCTTGAAGGGATAGATTATTTAATAATATACAATCGGCTTGTTTTTGTAGGTGCAACCTCTTTAATATCAAATCGAATTTATTTCAGTCTACTAAATAAATTAAGTTTCTTATGCTTTTTTAGGAATTTAATTAACACAAACTGCTTACTACTTATATTTTGAATAACAGACATTTTTGTTATTTTTCATATTTAGAAAATGAAAAGTAGTTTCATGAAGTTTTTTGAATAATAAATGGTTTCTTTCAGAGAAGTGTAAAGGCGGGTATTTACATGTCAGTTTCTTTGAAACATTTTTACTGATTCAGTAAAACTGACGTGAGAAAACCCGCCTTAACATTTATAATGCTACAATATAAAAAGTAACAGAAATAATAAATTGCTGAAGATCAAAGAAAGTACTAAATCAAATCTTGTATATAAAATCATTAACTGAAATAATGAAAAATCTCTCAAATGTTCCACTTTAAATTTCCTTTCTATATGCACGGATGTCTGTAGTAGTGTACATTTTAGAATAATTCTAGTAGACTTTTCTTTAAAAGGGTAACAGTAATAAAAGGACCTTGCAAAAAGACTTTTCCTATAAAAGGAACTGCCAAACGTAATAAAATCCAATCTTGATGTAAATTAGCTGAAATGCTTTCCATTGAAAATTAAGAAAATTTCCAGAGTGAGATTGTGCCCCTATACACTCTTTCCTGCATTTACAATTATATTAACGCAATTTCAACTAAATTTGATTTGTAGTTAGATTAAAATCGTTATTATTAAGCTTTTATAATGGAAACATCAAGGAAAAACGAACTAAATTTGTTTTATTAAACGTTAAGAGCTGAAGTTTTCAATTATGGTCGTGATTTTAATCAGTTTAGAATATGTTCAACAAGAATTAAAAATTTTAATATAAGAAAATCTTGTGATAAAAATTACAAGTAATAGCACTACACCAAACAACAAATTAATAGCTTTTTACGCCCTTATAGTACTACAACGTGTTTTCGTATTAGATTTCCACTTTCTGAAACCGAGTCTACGTGGTTGTTGTTATCAATTGGAGACAACAGTATAAAACAGTTATTGCACTCCGGTTGACTGTCTCAACGATAAATTAGGAATATAATCAACGATACTAAGAGGATTTATGAACGTAATAAGGAACAAAATTACAGCTTCTCAAATCGGTGAGTTAGTCTAGAGGGTTCAATTATGTTGTTCTCAATTTTTTTCTCAATTATTAAATCTTTTTGGGGATTGTGTTTTTTGTGGTTATCAAGATGATAACTGGAGACCTTGATAGGAAAATTTTTTTATTATCTGTTCTTCTTGCCTGTATTATAACCTTACTTTCTCTCAATTCTCAGATGTTCCTAGTGATTGTTCCTTTGATAGATAGCAAGATTAAGATTGGATAGCTTGACCTGAAAATTTTTTCAATATCTTTGTTCTTCTTACATCAATTGAATTTTCAGTTTCTGTGAATTCTCAGATGTTGTGGGCGTATGTGCTCTTGATGCATATCAAGGTTAGGACCAGACACCTTGTTTTTTCCAAATGTTTTTGAAAAGTGTGCGTTGATAGATATCAAGATTAAAACTGGATAGCTTGACCAAAAACTTCTTGCAATATCTTTGTTCTTACATCAATTGAAATCTCAGTTTCTGTGAACTCTGGGATGTTCTTGGCGATCGTGTCCTTGATGGATGTCAAGATCAGGGCTGGACACCTTGTTTCTTTCAAATGTTCTTGAAGATTGTGCGTTGATAGATATCAAGATTAAGACTGGATAGCTTGACCGGAAAACTCTTTCAATATCTTTGTTCTTCTTACATCAACTGAATTCTCAGTTTCTGTGAACTCTCGGATGTTCTTGGCAATTGTGCCCTTGATGGGTATCAAGATGAAGACTAGACACTTCGTTTTTTCAAATGTTTTTGAAGGTTGTGCGTTCATAGATATCAAGATTGAACACCTTGACAGGTAAATCTGATTATCTTTGTTTTTCCTGCTTTAATTACGTTTTTTCAACTTTTATCTATATTCAAATATTCTTGATGATGGTAGGTATCAAAATTAAGACACATTGACACAAAACTTGTTTTTAGTATTTCTCTTATTTCTGTCTGAATTATGTTTAATGGCTTCTGTCAATAATTAAATGGGCATGTGGAAAGTGCCTTTCAATCGGTACCAAGACTAAATCTAAACACACTGAAAAGAAGATCGTTTTAATACCTTTGTTCTTTTCGCCTGAATTATGTTTTCAGCCAATTAAGATGTTCTTAGCGATTCAGCCTTTGATGCATATCAAACTCAAAACTGAATACCGGGTATTTCCTACTAGAGTTATGTTTTTAGCTGTTTTTCAATTCTCAAATATTCTTGGTGATTTTGCCTTTATGGATATTAAAATTAAGTCTCTATATCTTAACAGGAAAGGCCTTTAATTATCCTAATTTTTCCTGCTTTGATTATGTTCTCAACTACTGTCAATTTTGAAATGTTCTTGGCGATTCTGGCTTTGATTGATATCAAGCTTGTCTTTTCCGTCGAAATTATTTTCTCAGCTTTCTCTATCGATTCCCAAATGTTCTTCATTTTTCTTGCATCAATTATGTTTTCAATCACTGTCAATTCCCAAATTAATGTTCTTGGTGATTCCGCCTTTGATAGATGTTAAGCTTAAGGCTGAACATTTTGTATTTTCTGCCGGAATTATATTCTCAGCTGTTCCTCAATTCCCAGATGTTCTTGAGAATTGTACCTTTGATAGACATTAAGATTAAGTTTATACACCTTGACAGATAAATCTTTTAATTATCTCAATTTTTCTTGTCTTAATAATGTTCTAAGATTTTTAATCAATTGTTTTAATACTCTTGGGAAAGTGCGTTTGATGGGTATCAAAATTAACCTTGGACACCTTAGTAGGAAAATGTTCTATTTCACTTTGTTTTTCTTGCAGGAATTATATTGTTAGCTTTTTCTCAATTCTCATGTGTTCTTCTCTATTCCTGATGATTAACAAGCTCAACGTTGGATGACTTGTTTTTCCTGTCGGAGTTACATTTTCAGTTTTCTTACAATTGCCAAATCGTCTCGGGGTTTATGCCTTTGATTATCAAGGTTAAGACTGGACGGCTTGTCAGGAAAATTAATTATTTTTGTTTGTCTTCAGCTTCTGTCAATTTTCAAATTCCTTGATGGGATGGCATCTTAACTGAAAAATTACTTTTAGTATTTTTTTCTTCCTGTTTGAATTACTTTCTTAGGTTTCTGTCAGCAATCTATTGGGTGTATTTGAGAGTATTTCTCTCGGAAAGTTGCATTTGATGGGTACCAAGATTAAATCTGAACATTCCGACAGAAAGATCCTTTTAACATCTTTGTTCTTTCTGTCTGAATTATATTCACGGCTTTCTGTCAATCTTCAAACGTTCGTGGGATTTATGCTTTTAACGAATATAAAGACCTTGATAGGGAAATCTCTTTAATACCTCTGCTCTTTCTGCCTGAATTACCTTTCCAACTTTCTATCAATTTTAAAATGTTTATAGGAACGGTGCTTTTAATGAATCGGAAGACTAAAACTGGTCACCCTGATGGGAAGATCCTTGTTGTATTTAATAAACAAATTCAGGCTTTTATTCTGTTGGCGTTAGCGTCACCAAGCCTACGAGGTGTTCATTCTTTCTTCGAAGATAACTGTATTAGTTTTACTACCTAATTAGCCTTATGGAGATAAACACTAAAAGTTATGCAAGTGTATGTCAGGTTCCATCTCGAAGCAATTAAGAACCACTGCCTTTCCTAAACAGCCTATGTAGTAGCCTAATCACTTGACGATCCCTGGAGGATGTTCGAAATTTATTTTTCTTTAAATTCTACAGCAAAAGTAGTCATTATTATCAAACATTAAGATCTGGGAAAGCTCTTCGTAAAAGGTTGCAAAGGTTTTTCCGGTAAAGTTTTTGGGATCTCAGCAGGAGTTACTAATCTGACATCATTTATGGTGCAACTTAGAAGTGGCAGTTTGGAAGGTAGCCTAGCAAAAACCTGAATCCTAAAATGAGCTTTTTACGAGCAACGAATCTGTGTAAGGTTTTGTGTCAAATTGTAAACAGTCCTTCCGACGACGTTTGCAGGACTGAAACATACGAATGATGAAAACTTGAAAGTCGCGAGATTCTGACGCAAAATCTTGTTGCAACTAACTGTACCTCAGCTCTTGTTTAAAGAACAAAAATAAATTCAAGTTGATGAGAGTCGAGACCCTTTGAATCAAGCTAATCAGGATGAAAGTGTTTTAAAAAGCTGTACTAAGAGGGATGAAATATGGATTTATGAACTTTGTTGAAACAAAAACGTAGTTATTCTACTAGGTACGTTACGTTCCAAAAAATTGAGACAAGTTCTACTGACAGTGCTCCTCAAATTTGATGGCACGATTTACCACGAATGTCTGCCACAAGGCAAAGCAGTACACAGTGAGTATTATCTTGAAGTAATAAAATGTCTTCTTGAAGTCATCAGAAAAAAAGATCTTCCAAGCTACTAAAAGCTGACACTGTGCCCACGCACACAACGCTATTTTTAATCCATCAGTGTTGCCAAACACAAACACCAGCAGGAATTTGTTTATATCAAAATTGAAAATAAGTTGAAAAGCTGACGTTTTGAGTTTGATGTTTCGAAAAAAGAAGAAGAGCTAACAGCGGTGCACAGCAAGCTTGCAGTGACAAAGCCGAATACATACCTAAGACCAAAATTGTTAACTTGGTATTTTTAATACAATTAGTTCAGGCTCTATAAAAAGTTAAGATTCAGGCTAAGATATAGTCATAAATACCACTTTTAATTTGCTGAATGTCATACAGATAGTTCTGAAAATTCAGATGGCATCATCATCTTTCCTTGTAAAAAGTGCTTTACAAACTTAATATACATTGTTAGCTGTTCCTTAGATTTTCATTCTTTTGTTGTCAAATCGTAAGAAACTGCATAAAAATAATGACAATGATATTTTTAGCTTTCACAGTTTTGAAAGATAATAATGGTTGTGCGACTTGTATTTTTCAAAATATGAAAAGAAGCTAAGCAGTTTAAGGTTTTAATCTTCCAAAGGTTTAGCAAAACGCGCCCGGATCTGCGATATATTATTACAAACAGTCTACTAAAAATCTCGAAATTTTTCACAATATTGTCGTTGCCTTTTCCCTAAAGGAATGCCAATTTCAGCTAATCGAACACAATTTTACTTTCGATTCTGGCGCTAAATTGTTTAAAACTACAATTTACAGTTAGATTTGAGGAATCTTTGTTTCTACATCTGAGACTGGGGTCTCAAAGCGCCTCCTGAAGAAAAACAATGAATATGACATTATCAAATATTAAGAAATAGCAGAAAACAGTTAAGATGTGTTAAGTACAGCAACTCAACTTCGTGTATGTAAGGCTAAGACAGTGAATAATAGAAGAACTTTTGGTTGTAAAACTTAAAGCAGATTGTTTCGACAGACAGATTTTGAAGTTCACACTGTGAAGAATCTCTTATAACTGTTAGAAGAACTTTTATAATTGTTATACAACTTTCTCATATCTATGGTCAGTGATCGAAGTGCGAAGTGGCAAATATTCTTACCGATATGGACTCATGATGTCAGTACCGTATTAACCTTTTTGTGGGCTCTACGCAACCTACAGTTAGTGGGTTCTTGGGAGTCCCCTTTCCCTTATAATATGATTTTGTGGAACTTCCCTGAGGGATGCCTCCCTATATGAAACTGAAAATTGAAGTGGGCTGGTGGACCCCTGGGGGTAATGAGCCCCACGCAGCGTAATGATAGATCCGGCCCTATATAGACGTAATATGTGTATGTGACCTTCTTCGAAGAAACTGGCTTTACGACGAAAATCAAGTTTTGGGCTATCAGAAGAGGCCCATAAATCCTAAAGAAAGCTGTGTTTGCGATTTATTGTTTTTGAAAGGTTACGGGATGGGAAAGACCGAGTTTGACTAACCAATAGTGGCCCGTAGGGCCTAGCGCAAGCCGCGTCGGCATTTGGTTGTCTTCGGAAGGTTAAGCGATAGAGACGACCTAGTTTGGACCACCAAAAGTGGCTTTTGCAAAGACGTAACTAGCTGTGTTCATATTTGTTTCTTATAAGGAGGTTAAGAGATAACAAAGCCCGAGTTTGATCCACGAAAGGTGCCCCACAGTGCCTAAAGCAAACCGTGTTTGCAATTTATTGTCTTTGAAAGGTTAAAGGATACCGAAGACCACCTTCTACTCACCAAAAGTGTCCCGTAGGGTCTAAAGCAAGCCGTGTTTGCGTTGTGTTGTCTTTTAAAAGTTATGGTATAGCAATGACCGAGTTTTGGGACCACCAGAGGTGGCCCATAGACCCTAAAGGAAGCCGTGTTCGCGTTTTATTGTCTTCGAATAGTTACGGGATAGCAACGACCGTGTTTGACTAACCAATAGTGGCCCGTAGGGCCTCACGCAAACCGTGACACAATTTTGTTGTCTTCGGAAGGTTAAGGGATAGAGAAGACGTAGTCTGGACCGCCAAAAGTGGCATCTGCAGAGGCGTATCTGTAGCTGTGTTCATATTTGTTTCTTATAAGGGAGTGGAGGAATAGAAAAGCTCGGATTTAGCCCATCAGAGGTGGCCGGTGGCGCCTAAAGCGAGTCGTGTTTGCAATTTGTTGTCTCTGAAAGGTTAGAGGATACCGTAAACCAAATTCGACCTACCAAAAGTGGCCTGTAGGGTCTAAAGCAAGCCGTGTTTGCGTTGTGTTGTCTTCGAAAGGTTAAGGTATAGCAATGACCGAGTTTTAGGGCCACCAGGGGTGGCCCATAGACCCTAAAGGAAGCGTGTTTGCATTTTATTATCTTTTAAAGGCTGCAGAATAGGAAATACCGAGTTTGGCTAACCAATAGTGGTCCATAGGACCCAACGCAAGCCGTGTCAGCATCTTGTTGCCTTCGGAAGGTTAAGGAATAGAGAAGACTTAGTTTGTGCCACCAAAAGTGGTTTCTCCAAAGGCGTAGCTTGTTTCTTAGAAAGAGGTTAAGCGATAGCAAAGCCCGAGTCTGGACACTAAAAGTTAAAGAATTTTTAACAATTCCTAATCTCTTTAGAAGAAGCCTCTATTGTTATAAAAGAATAAAAGTCACAAATAAACTAATTATACTTCATAAGATGATGACGGAGAAGTAAAATAGGAAGTGTATACTGGGTGTCTTGCCTTAATACAAGGAATTAAACATCCATTCTCAAAAAGATGAAATTAATAAATATGTTGAAACAAAGAATAGTTAATTATAATAATGTCTACCTAGAAATGCATGTGCAGGAGCTAAAAGATAAAGAGGCGATGAAATCAATGTCTCACAAGACAAGATTAATTATAAAAGTAAAGTAACTAGTTAAAAATGATCACTAAGGTATTTATAAAAAAACGAAAAGCAAAGACTTTTTCTGTAGAACTCCCAGTGGCTGCATCTAGAAAGACTGGACTATAAGTAGACTTAGATTTCTTCAATTTAATTATTACTTCACATTATTTTATATTATCGCACAGTTTTTTTTTTATTTCCTGGACCTGCTATTCTCAATTTCTTTTTCTATTTTGCGTTGATATGTTTATTAAGTTACTATTATTTCTAACCTAGTTATCCTATTGGTTGCTTCTCCTTGGTTTTCTCACTGGCCTTTGGTAATTGCTTTGTGTTGAAACTTTATGCTGTCAACAAGAAGATTCATAAATTATTATTATCATTAGAAACATTCTTTTTATAAAGACTTTATTGATCTGCACGCTTGTTTGATTGATGACGAAGCACGAATTTCTTTCCTCGTAAAGGAAAGAAGACTGTTAACATGCTTTTTATATGCTTGTTTCTGTTTTAACACACACAATCATCAGTAGGTCTGTATTGATTTCAGCTTAAAAATAAATTTGTAATGATAATATATTCATAACTCAGACATTTATGGAATATAGAAAAAATTATAATATTAGTAATTTTTGGTTTTATATTTATTGTACCTGTCAAGAAAATTTTTCTAAAGTACAGATGATGAAATTATATATTAAGATGAAAAATAGGAGTTTCCTAAAAATAACTTTACTTATATAATATAATTGTAAACTCAACGTAATAATAAGTAATATCCCTAATCTAAGCTTTGCATGTGCTCACGATCACCATAATGTTCACCACAAACACTTTTTGTTTCATTTTTTATGTTATAATTCGCTAACATATAATTACAATCCTTAGAGGTTTTTATTTTGTGTCATTTTCATAAAAATGCTACTAATTATAACTTGACAAATTAAACGGCTATTAGTACAACTTAACATTGAACACCTTCCATATTAGTAGGTTAAACCCATAATTATTCAGTTTCGTTCTTTTTAAAAATGCTATTTTAGGCTATATTAGAATTGACTTGCAGAATTTTTTTCTTTTTCTGTGCACCTATATCACACTAACCTCTACAAGTTAGAGAATGTAAAGCAAAAAAATGGAGCATAAACCTTGAAAATTCATATTTGCGTATAAGAGAACACACTTCAGTCTAAAAGTAGAAAAAGGAACAGAAAATAAAGCATAAGAAAATATGAGACCTAGTTGGGGGTGAGTTTTTTTTCTTTTACAGGTTACTCTTGCAAATCATGTTTTGAAAGGTTCTTTAATTCAAGTTACGTTTGAACCCACATATGTTTATACAGTATGTTTAAATAACCGTATAAAGTCAACCTATTAAAAGTTAGAAAGTTGCTGCTGAAGTCTTTTTTGTTTCTGCAAACTAGTAAAAATTCTAAGCAAACTTTTAACATTTTAGTTATTAATTAAACTAGGAGAAAGGTAAAGGAAGAAATTCGAAATTAACCAAAAAGGAAATCGTATTATTCATGCTCACACAGTTTAAATAATTAAATAAATATAGAAAATTTATGTTTAGAAGCAAATAAGCTTTCTCCCTTTCGGAAGTTTGCTATAATAATAATACTTAGGGCTGGTTAAATCTGTGTTCACAATTTCGCATAGTTTTGTCAACAGAAATTTCTAATTCACAATCTTATTAAGGAGGGTTTATGCTGAGCAAATACCACACAAACTAGTACAATTTTAATTGTCAGCAGTTCTAAATTTATTGTTTAGTTCTTTGTGTGTATAATTCAAATGGACACAGAGATGTGAAAATCTATTTATGCTTGGAAATTTCGTAGAAACGTAATATTTAAAGCAGCTATTTGTAATGGCAGGGGGTAGTTTAATCGGTTAAAGCACACAATAGATTAATAATACTAGGGGCTTAAGTAAGGGTATCACTATCTTCATTTCTGTTTATTCAATGTCTTTTGAAAGACCTCGAAACGCACAGAATAATACTGAATAAATACCTAAAATGAGCTTAAATCTAGAGTTACAAAGTTATAGGGTTAGGAATAAAGTTTTACACTTTGTTGAACTAGAATATTATCGAATCAGCCGGACAAAAAATATCTTCACTTTTCAATTAATATTCCAATAAAATGCGTTTTCCATGAATATAAATTTCACACTAAACATGCTACATTTATGTGGCATTATGCATTCCATTTTATAATAATTATTATACGGTAGTAATGTTGCTAAAATCGTAAAGTTAAAGAGAGCGTTACGAATTTCGCAACATTCCTTCGCATTATTAATTAAAACCGCGAGAGAGAAACGCCATCACGTGATCCCTTTTCGGTATTTTTTTCGCTGCAACAGACGCTAATTAGGACATTTGTATGGTTTCCTATGGCGGTCGCAATTTGAGAAATTTAAAAATTCTGTTGATATCAGCAACGCCTTCGTAATTAGGCTTTATATAAATATAAGAAAATTATATAAGAAAAATGCGGAAAAACTCTCAGGGAACCATAAAAATGAAGTTATAAAAGTTTAAGCATCGCTTTATGGTTTATTGCCAAGTGGGAAAAAGAACCGCAAGTCGTTTAATCAAATTTTTAACAACAACTTTAAATAAATTCTACCACAAACGATATTTTCGTTCCTGTGTGATATAAAATATAAGTGTTTTTGTCTTCTGTTTGCTCCTACCGGTTTACAAGAAATAAGGTATTAAAATATTTAAAGCGTTTCTCTTTCTTTTATCTTCCTGTATACAATAATAGACGAATTTAATTCGAAATGGCAAAATGGTTTCTCTTGCTTAAAAAAAATCGATAGCATTTGCATGTAATTACTTAAACTGCTTTCCTTTAATGAAGGGTGAGTCGGGGAAGCTCTTCGCAATAATTGATTGTGTTAGGACATCTTGATCGATTCGGAAGTTAAATATTTTTGTAACGTCTCATTCATTATCTGTCTTGATGTTTCAGATCGAGTTACTTCTACGATGATCTTTCAGTTTTTCAAATAAATATCCGGTGAAGTCTAGACACAATACTTTTAAAGGTCTTTGTTTTTCTAATACTGACCTTATCAATTTGTGATCAAAGTTTAATCTAACCATTATAATTACTGACTGGTAGTTTTATAAAATTATTTAAACCTTTAAGGAATTGGTGGTATTCGGATGTCTAGACAATCTAACCTGTACAATATATCTATCGTGGACACCAAAGTCTACCGAAAAATTAAAATTAAAATAAAACCGGCCTTGGTTCAGTTCTATTCTTCAGGTTAGGAAAGTGTACATTGTAAAAAGTAACTGAAACCTTACTCTCTCAAATCGTGACCTTTTCCAGTTTCGGTCACACGACATTTCATTGCTCAGGTCTTGGATCGCAAATTGGAACCCTACGTGTTTGTTTATTTAGATGATAAATTCATCTGCACTCTCAGTTTTGTAAAACATCTCGAAAAGCGTCATGTTTGTGTTGTGAATTCCTTGAAAGGTCGATATCATCTTAAACATCTCAGTCCCTAGAGATAGTTAGGAAATAGTTGAATTGCAGGAATGGTTTTTGAATAGAAGGAACCCTTAGATAAGACTTTGGTTAAAATGCTAAACAGATGCTTTTACTTTTGGAGAGGGCGTTGCGTTGTTGCTGTCGAAGACTTGATTCTTTAGTAAGATCTAAAGAAATTATTCAGTCACCAAACGTTAATGTCTTGCTGTGTTGTGGACGATTGAAGAACTACCTCCATATTTAGGGAAGTTCATTTCACTGTCATCACGGACCACCATTTTTTGATGTGTCTAAACAATTTTCAAAAGCGTTGTCTAGCTCAATGGGCGGGGCGGTTGGTTTATAGCAATATGACTTGTTGTTGTTTGATGCAAGGAGAAGAAACACTCTTTCTCGTAGTGGTACCAATTCTGAATCCAGACAAGATCTTCTAGCTTCTAGCACCGATAAGTGGTATAAGGGAGTGTTTTTCGTGTTCTAAACCTTCTTAAGTTCCCTAATTAGTAAATTGAAAGAGATCGACTCGACTGTTCAAAAATGTTTTATACTATTTATCTGGGAGTTGCACGAAAACAACTATTATTGAAATCTAGTTGTTCCTAGAAAACGACGACGAAAATCAACAGCTTTGAAGCGTATAGCTCAGTTGTATTTTTGTCTTAAACTTAATTGCCATGTTAATCACTGTAAGGTTTTCATAACCTGTAAGCCGGAACAAGGTCTACCAGTCGTCTCTCTAACCTAGTTTTGCTCATGGATACACATACGGTTTGTCATCAGTCGTAGATTGTTTTACCAAGTTTGTTTCGTTATTTCCTTTACGTTTCGCTACGGCTTCTGTTGTTATTCAACGTATACAATATTAAATCACTTTACTGTTTGGTACACCACAATGCATCTTGTATGGAAATGATATACAGAAGTAGAGAATTCATGAAAATAGTTCACGGTAATTTTGTATGTATATGTGAATAAAATTTTCAAAACCATGTTGTCAATCGGCGCCTCTGGAATCAATACTCAGCCTAAATTGCCTGTGCAATACTCACAGCTTTCCAAATGATGATGGTATGACTCCTCTTTGGCTGTCTTTGGCAAAGACGAAATTTGTTTTGGTCAGTCTATTGATGGCAGTTCTCTAGATCATCTCCCAAGTTTATGGAAGTGTTTGGAAAGCCCATTACAAGTCTTCTGTAGGCGTCGGAAATTTACTTTATCAGGCTTTTCTAAATATTTTGAATTGAAAGTTAGCGCTTAACTTTCTAGGTCTTTTCGTCATTAAACGATAAGTTTCTGTAGCGACTACTGAGCTGTTAGACCAGTTTGGAAAATTCAAAGGATCTGCACGTCTAAAAATCCCTAAATAGGTCGGATTTTCTAGATGGGCCTTTACGCGGCCCGGATCGAAGCTCGGGTTCGTGTCGGGCCGCGCCTCTCTTTAAAAATGTATTGCGCTTTTCATGCCTACGTCCAGTCAATCGGGCCGTTCGGTCTTGTCCGGTTTGTCGAGCTGTCAGAGCCTATCAGGCCTCTCAGACCTGTTGGGCTATACGAGTCTGTCGGAGGTTTTGGACTTTTTGTCTCTTCGGGCTTCTTGGGCCTTTTGGACTTTTAGGCCCTTCGGGTTTATCGTGCGTTTAGATCTCTCGAGCCTGTCGGACCTCTTGGACCTGTCGGGCCATACGAGTTTGTCGGGGAGTTTGAGCCTTTCGGGCCTTCTGTCTCGTTCGGGCCATCGGGCATGTCGGGTCTTTTGGACTTCTCGGCCCCTTGGGCTTTTCAGGCACTTCGAGCCTCTCGGCCTTTCGGGCCTCTTGAGCCATCGCGGCTTCTTTGGTCGATCAAGAAGCTGTGTCGGGTCGGGCCTGGAAAACTCGGCCTGTGCAAGGTTCTACCATAAACATTCGGTGTTAATTACTAGCTTTCCTTGTTGTTCCCAGTTTATTTCGCTTTTGCTTTCTCTTCTCTTCTTAGTATACATTATTTAGTGTACATTATTCATAGATGATTTTATTTAGTTCTACTAACGCCCATTTTGATGCATATCATAATTCAAGGACTGCTTGTACTGTCTCGTATTTGCTTACTCTTTTTGCTATTGTCTCTTATAACATCGTGTAGTGGAGTGTCTCCAATGTGGTGGTTGGCGTTATTGCTTGTAGGAACCACACAATGCACCAATCTCGTGAGGTATAGAGTTTCTTTTTAACAGTGCCACGCTATTTGCCTCATTGACAGATCATCATTTGGCGGCGAGCAGCCCAACAAATTTGACTAGTCTTACTGTATTGTCGATCTTGCCGTTCTAGTAGTCGTAATTGTGCAAGCGCGGTCGTTGAGGTGGACATCAGTCATATCCTCCTGTTCACCACACAGTACGCATGTAGAAGTGTTCACGACGCCCATGCGATGGAGGTGGCCTGCAAGTAATCGTGCCCTGAAGTCTGAATCAGGCCACGGTCATGTTTCTGACAAGGTCATAAGTCAGGCGGCCACTGAGCTTCAACAGGAAGGACCACTGCTTGCTCTCCGTATCCACAGCACGCCTGGTTTTTACCTCACTCTTTAGTACTCCTGTTAACAGTCTTTTTGGATTATGTTGGATTCCAAAGGTACCTAGGATGCTGCTTTTCGGAGCCCTCTTTGCGTGCTTATCAGCTTCCTCGTTTTCCCTGATTCCACTGTGACTGGGAATTCACTGTAGGTAGATAATCCACCCAGACCCTATCTACTCTGACATCAGTTGCTGACTGCGGCGCCGCGGGAGAAAAAAACCATTTGCCTATTGGATCCCCTCTAACGCGCCTTGGGCAGCTTAGCAAGCAAAGTTTTGATTATAGAGTTTATCTAAGACAAAGCATGTCTGATGCTTTTCTGTCTTTGGCATATTGGTTTACCAGTGATTAATTCAGCTTTTTATTTTACTAATCTAGTCATTTTACAGCTTTTTTACAGCTCCTGACTGGGACGGCTGTCCAACTGACCACTGCTCAAGGTCCTTCGGTATACTAATGTCTCATAACTGGGCTTGAGCAGTCCAATGTATTGTCTCTTCTAATTTCTTTTTCCCTCTATTTTATCGACCACTAGAAATGGGATTAGACAAAATGTAATCAGATCAAATTAGAGAGATTCTTCGGTACCCACAACTAAATGTAGAATTTGTGATTCGCATCAATGAATGATTTTAAAAACTGCAACAGTTTTGTAAGTTAACTTTTGAAGATAACGGTCACTGAAAAGTGAAAGCTTTTGTAACGGCAACTGCTCCAGCATCCATAAAGGTCTTGTAAAATCAAAAATTCCTGCTTACTGCTACTATTTAACTTTTCCTTTATTTAGCTGAAGCATATTCAAGAAGGAATGACACTATATCGAGATAAGCATTGCGTATATGCCAACATAAGCAAATCTTGTAGCAGGTGTTGTGAACGTACTGACGGACTGGTACAAAAGGTTTTATTTCTTAAATTATGGAAAGCCAATTCCATCAAAAAAAGTTATGGTTAACAGGATGATGTTTGGGAAGAATGACAGTATGAATCTTTTTTCTTCTTATCGATAGAGATTCAGGTGGAAACTAAGAAAAGCTGGTAACCATTGGTTAGGTAAGATTTAAGACATAGGGTGTCTCCAACTCTAATTTTCATTTTCCTGTCACTCAGATAAGATTGAATTTATTTTTGTTCGTGTCCAGCTGATTTATATAGGAAATTAAACAATCATGAACAGTTTGGACTGATTTTTATTTTCCACGGCGTTTTCTGATCTAAGTTTTGTACATTTTGGAGATCTGGTTGTCATCTTCCTCAGGACTAAATAGTGAAATGTGAAACGTCTATTTTAACTTTGGTTTTTCGTTTTGATACATTAAAAATTATTTGTTATAAACCAGATCATTAAAACGTCAGCAAATTACGGTAAAAGTTTGTCGTAAAAGTAAAAATTAATTCAATTTGCTTATGCTTGTTTAGTTTTCTACACAAGATAGGATAAAATGAGTGAAGTTATACCTAAAACCCCAGTGATTGCCATAAGATATCAGAAGATGACAAATGCTGTGGTATCAGTTGTAGAACAACTTTTTCTGAGCCCAAATTAGTATTTGTTCAATAAACTGTGTTTTTCTAAGTTCCACATTAGGCAATTACATATCTAGTAGCTCGTTAATGGAATGGGTAGGAAACTCATAGGTGCTGGACATTGTTTAGTTTTGGGTACTGGATTAACTAACGCAATTCTGCATATCTCTGGAATGTTTCTAGTGTTTCTAGTTTCCCACATTGCACTTAAGATGTTAAAAATCAGAGAGTAAATCTTTAACAAACCCACCATAGTATGGTATTTATAGAGTAGTCGATGTAGTAGGGATGATTACATATAAATTAAGCTGTCTGTCTCAAAGTTTGGCAGTTCTGATTTGATGTGTTTGCAAAAAATTCTCCTATGGAGTTAGCTAGTATATGAAGGACAGTGCTAGGGCGAGTAATCATTTGGATTACATCGAAGGGACGAGAACTAATATTATTTTGATTTAGATTTAGAAACTGCAGAAGTTGTCGAGGGCACATTCTTTCATAATAATCGCCTGAATTTTAAAATACCTTTACATATAGAACAGTTCTGGTTGAGAGACTTCAGTTGAAGGATATTGTTTAAAACATTTTTTAGTTACCAAGAAACAGGCGACTCCAAACAGTTTTTTATGCTGTGCGAAGGAAATCTCCATAAAACAAAACCAAAAACCTACAGGTGTAGTAATAAGCTAAAAAAACAAATATCGTCTATGAAACCTAAAAGAACAAAACAAAGTCCAATTCTTGATTGAGGCTTGTCACAAAACTCAGAAACTTTAGCACTTTTGGGCACAAATACCAGCAGAGAAACCACCTGCAAGAAGTCTTCTGCTCCACTAAAGTCTCCCTGCGCGAAGCGAGGTGACCGCGATTCAATCAGAAATCTCGGATTTCAAAAGATAAATTTTTAAATTGACAACAGAAGGGTTGGAGATGAATATTCTGATAACTCATTATTAAGACCAAGCCGCAATGTAGGTAAAAAGTCGATAAGATTCTACACCCCAACGAGAACATAATTGTAAATTACAATTTTAAAGTTAAATGAAACCAAATCAGCTTTACAAAAGCAAAGCTGGTATACAGGGTCTGCCTAAAAGGTATCAGGACTAGTTTCTTTCTAGTGAAGGGAACGGGGTACAGGGTAGCCTTCCTGAGCAGAGACGTTGATGGGGGATTCTAGGTATACGACGCGACCCGGCTCAGTTGTGTCTGAGCCTTTGCAAAGTGTGGATCGCGCCCGGAGTGAGCAGTTGTTTTGTTGTGTCGTCAGGAATCACTCAGCACGCACGATTGAACAGCGGTACGCAATCAAGTTTTGCGTGAAACTGAACAAATCCGGCGCTCAGACTCTGGCCATGACCAATGAAGCCTACGGGAAGGATGATATGTCAAAATCATGAGTTTTCGAGTGGCACAAGAAGTTTAAAGGCAGAAGGGAGGACGTCGAGGACAAGCAGCGCGCAGGACGTCCGTCAACAAGCCGAAATGCGAAAAATGTAAATTTTTGGATTCCGATTGACGTGTAAGTGTGAGAATGATTGCGCAAAAGTTGAATTGAGAGAGGAAAGATAAGATGAGGAAAGTATATGCTAAAGGTTTTCTCTCTATCACGATAACGTTGTTACGCGTTAGTGAGTCTAGACCTGGCCCCACCCGACTTCTTTCTCTTCCCTCCGATGAAACAATGCCTGAAAGAACACCATTATAAAACGGTGAAAAAAGTGCAAGCGGCTTCGATGCAGTACCTGAAGGAGATTCCGATTGCAGTCTTCCAGAAGCGCTCTCAACTGTGTGTTGACGCAGAAGGATATTATTTTGAGGAAGTTTAACCCATTGCACGTATATCCGCAACAAGAGAAAACTACAAAAAGTAAAAGATTGTTGAGGTACATGGTGGTAGAAGATTAAATTTATAAAAATTGCTTTGACGTCGACTAGCAACTAAAGTTTTTGATATGGTAGGACTTTGCATCGTAACATGAACGGTTTTTGTTATTTTGGAAGTTTCCTAAATATTGATTTAACCATGTTGTGTTTTTTCTCAGTATTTACGAATTGTTAACTCAGTTGTTTAAGCAAAAGGACTACAAATCAATCAATCGGGAAACCCATCTGGATAAACGTAAAGGTGCTTGCCCAAAAAAATGAGGATTTTTAATTTAATTTGCTTTTTGTAATTTTTACTAATTTACCGTAGTATTAGTTAATTTATAATTGTACATGAAATATATTTAGTCGAGAAAAATCACTAAAAAATCAAACGTTATTGCAATAATTTTAGTTGTTAAAGAGATTTCTCTATTTAAAGGGAAGGGCATAAATACAAACTTAACGCGCATCAATGAATGCACCCCACACATATTTAATGAAATGAAGGTTAGGCAGTAAAATAGTAAAATTCTGGACAAACAAGACTTTGAATAGAGTCTATTGAGTGACACATTGCTTTAATGTTAAAGACAGAGTAATGATGCGACTAAAGTACACCATTAAAACCCGGATTTCCCTATTATGTAGCTAGATCCTAACAGTTTGCTCACTTTTGTTTTAAAACCTAACAGAAATGTTACCTTAGCTTGAAGGATCACTTGCCTTCTATGGAATATATTAAATAGATGTCGATAAAATAAAAAAAAAATGATTTTGACCGTTTTGTATTTTGATTGTAATGATTCTAACGGCTTTAGTTTCTAATGAATTTTAATGAATATATTCCAAACCAACAAAAACGTTCCTACAAAAGGACATAACATTCTAGGGTCAAAATGTTACACCAACCTTTCACAAAGTTATAATGGAAACCAATCTGTTAGAAACTTTATAGGTTAGTAGATTGATACTCCGGCTTAGAGACTTTAAATTCTATTTGACTTTTGTGCAAACTAATCCGTATTAAATATATTGGAGCCCGGAATTAATATCCTTTATTTAAATGAATATTATCAAAATGGAATCAGCTTATACCTTATTAAACAACGGATTGAATAAGAGCTTTCATAGCAGGTAGTTTCAGTTGCAAAATAATCAGTTTCTTTTTTAAATCGCTATTTAAAAAATTATAATTCATAATTAACTGTTATGAGAGATGTTTAAAGCTCGTAAGTGAAAAAACATTTTTTTAGATAGAATTCTCCAAAGGAAAAGATATCTCACGAAAATCAATTCGTTCCTAAAACGATTACTTTCAAGATAAATTAATTGTAGGTAGTTCGTTACTTCTTAATTGTTGTTGACTTCCTTTTCAGTTATTTACGTAATTTATTGTTATTAAAAAAAAAGGAAATTTAATTTTATTCTCATCTCTTATTATACGACGAACCCATTAAAAGGATTTTAATTAAATAAAAAGGGTTTATTCAAAGTAGCGGAGTGGTCAACTAAATAATTTAACTTGCAGATGCTTCTTGTTTTTGTAAACATTAACTAGGTAACATGCATGTAATTTGAATAATAACATTTTTAAATGTAAAAATCTTTTAAGCAAAAATGGTTTAAACACAAATGGACTTCCGCAATACAGAATAAAATTTAATTTATTAATTGCCATTACAATTTCAATTTAACTCCTACTCACGCAAATATTAACGTTAATTGTCTCTTATTGTCAATCAAATCCAATTATGACATGTAAATGCCATTATTTTTTATCCCGATACCAACATGAAGTATATTTAATTGTATTGCAAGTACAATCAATAGCTGAATTATAAACGACCGATACTGAATTAACAATTTTAACTAATCATATAAACCGCGTTAATAAAATTTTCATGAAGCAGAATAAAAATTCAATTATAAAGTTATTTAAAAATTTAATTACTGCATTAATTCAATTTTGAACGCATCCCAAATTAATTTAATAAAATTTAGTTTATAAGAACAAGGAAACAGAAGTCGGTTTTCACTTATGAAGTGTCACAGTATTGTACGGAGGTATTGGCAGGAGGTACAATTATGGAGTCTGCAACACCCGGAGTATTTTTATTATAAGGATCTTTTCAACTTGTGTAAACTGTTCTTGACAGGCAATTACATTTCATTTTTAAATTTTTGATTCTGTAACGCCATCACAAAACATGTCATGTAGTGTACCACCGCTTTTAATTAGCTACATGAAAGAAAACTTGTGATATAGAAAACTTTCAATATAAGTAATTTACAATATTAATAAATTCTAGATGGGGCATTTCTAATTTTCTTAGCAACTCTATAAAATCGATTAGCCAAATAAATAGCACGCGGGATACATTTATTAATCTTATAATTTATAGCTCTTGCTTTTATCCTGAAACTGGTATTCTTTGACTGCTGTCGGGTACGCTTTGATTTTCCAGTTTACCTTATTCAAATAAGTCTTGAAAATATTTATTGATAAATTCTCTTCACCTAACATTGTTTAAAAGTTCTGCAATTTACTGAAGACCGTTACGTGCTTTACTAATGAGAGCTTTACTAAACGAATTCACATAACTTTTGCTATGTCGGCATGTTAAATATCATATATAACTATATCTTGTTTTAATAAATACTATAGAAGTCTAAGACTAGACAATAATTTTTCATGAATAACTTAAAGAGAATTAAGACTATAATTTACCCAATGGTGTCTTTCTAGTTTTCTTTATCATCTTCATTTAGCACTAACACTTTTACTCCCCGCGCATACGCTCTGATTCTAAACGCAAATCATTACGCGAGATCCAGTGACTCTATTCTTTTTAATCTTCGAAGTTGTGGTCTGCAACCAAACAAGCTAAGTACTTCTTTGTTGACATGTTTATGTAATCTGGCTTTGTGTTTACCAGCGATTGTTTTGATCTCTTCTTTAATCTCGGTGGAGATCTTAAGAATTTTGTTCTGGAAGGTTTCTATCCTTTCGATCTTTGAAGCTTTCGTACATCCCCAAAGTTAGACTCTTAGACAGGTTTTAATTACCTGTTTGCAAATTAAAAGTTCACAATTGGTGGATAGCTGGGAATGTCTACCATGCATGCAAGAATATTGTTTCAGTAGAATTTTCAATTGATTTCTTTTCTTTTTGATATGCGCCTCCCAATGCAATTTAGCGTCTAATATTATTTCAAGATACTTGGCATTGTTTGCCTATGGTACTTGTTTGTTCATAGTATTGGCTGATCTTTGATCTTTTTATTCGTGAAGTTAATATGCTTGCTTTACTCACTTAATTTTGTCCTTTTGTACCGCTAGGTGTCGAAAGTCTCCAGAATTTCTTCCAGCTTGTCCTGTCTCTGGCCAGATGAGTGACTTGGGCGAGGGTGATATTCCTCCCTCTCAAGATTTCTTGGATCTGGCAAGACCAAGTTTTCCTCGGCCATTCTAGTCAAGTGCCCGAACCATCTTAACTGGCTTTGCTCCATCGTCTCCAACAGGGATTTAACTCCTACAGAGCTGCGGATGGTGTTGTTTCTGACTCGATCCCTCTGGGTTTTGCCCTCGGTTCTCCTCAGAAAACGCATCTTTATAGCCTGCAATCTGCTGCGGTTTGATTTCCTTAGAGACCAGCTCTCGCTACCATAGGTAATTGTGGGAACAAAAACAGTACTGTACACTACTTTCTTGGTATTCTTGAACACTTTACGTTTGGCAAAGAATCCCGCCCTGAGGGCATGGAACAGTCGGCTCGCTGCAGCTACTCAACTGTTCACCTCCTCGCTAAACTTTCCCAATTTGTATATTACGAAGCCAAGGTACCTGAAACTTTCTGCTTATTCCAGTTTAGCGTCATCTATGTAAATGCTGTGTTTTATGCCCCTGTGTAGTCACAGGATCATAGTTTTCGTCTTGTCGGTACTAATTTTCATGTGACATTTTAAAACTCCTCGTTCGACACGTTTAGGTTGTGTAGAAGGTCTCTAGCAGATCCGGCAAGCAACGAAACGTCATCCACAAAAGCAAGTTTAGAAAACCTTACTTGGACAATTTTCCAGTAACCTGCTCGAAACGGTCTGACGGCATCTTTTACCACACTGTCTATCATAATGATAAACAGCAGGGGGCTGAGGTTGCAGCCTTGTGTCACACCTCCCGTAGTGTAGAACTCGGAAGATGTCATATTCCTTGTCCTTACATAGCTCCTACAGCAATCGTAATTGTTCTTTATCGCTTCGATAAGGTTTTTGTTCACACCGTAATCCTCCAGGGTCTGTTAGAGACGTGCCCTTGGTATGCGATCAAAATCCTTTTTCAAGTCCATGAAGACATAGTGAATACTCTTCTGGTACATAGCCGCCCTTTCTCCCAATTGTCTTATAGAGAAGATCAGGTCTTGAGCATTTTTAGCTCCCCGGAAGCCGCACTGCACTTGGTCTATTTTATCCTCGACAGCGTCTCATAGTCTTCTCTCGAACATTCTGCAATATTCCTTCCCAGAGACACTCAGTAAAGATACGACACAATCGGTAATTTCTACAATCTCTCCCATCCCCTTTCTTAAATATCGGGACAACGATAGAAACTTCCCAACCGTTCTGTTGCTTGTTTTGTGCAAGAGGTAAGTTACAAATCCTTAGCATCATGCCCCTGCCGTTTCTGGTAATATATGGTCGTGCCAGCTGTCTTTCCGGTCTTTATTTTCTTCAGAGCTACGCTCAACTCCCCCTCAGAAAAAGGTTCTGGTACTGTATCCAACGTTACCAGGGGTTCCGCCTCAGGTGCAGTATCCGTCCCTTCCAAAAGGTCCATCATCTCTTGCTCTTCCTGCAACACTTTTCCGGCCTTACCTTTTATTTGTTTAATATGGCACTCTGACTCTTTTCTCATGTTCTTTAGAACTCGATAGAACAATTTCTGGTCTTGCTCAAAATTTTCCTCTATTTTCCTGCCAAATTCCTCCTACGACTGCCATTGAGTCCTCTTTACCGCATCACTGGCTACTTTTCTCTGTTCCTTGTACCTACTGTACGCTGCTGTAAGCTGCTGTCTTTTTATCTTCACCTTCTCGTAAGTACTCCTTAAGCTTCCCTTTCTTAAGCTTTATTTCTTTCTTAACCTTATCGTTCTACCACTTTGTTTTCTTCCATCCTCTTAATCATCCTACTCTTGCTACATACCTGCTCCGTGACTTCCAAGAGAACCTGCTTGAAAGCTTCTCAGAATCTTACAAGTCCTGCCTCCCGGAATGCTTCTGTTTGATTAGCTACCTCCTGATCAACAGCTTGAACAGATTCTCTTCTTTTTTTGAGGGATCTTAACTTGTAATAATTTATCTTGAATTTGGGTTCCCTATTAACTGGTCGTTTTTTACGGTTACGATTTGCCACCTTCTAAAGAAATTTAGGGTCCAATATTGTTTCAAGATACTTGGCATTGTTTTCGTATGGTACTTGTTTGTTGTTAATGGTCAGTATTGGCTGATCTTTGATCTTTTTATCCGTGAAGTTGATATGCACTGATTTTTAATTCATTTATTTTAATTTTCCATCTGTTTTGTTGCACGCCACCTGTAGTCTGTCGGTTGATGACGTTGCTTGTTTTCTTATAGTCAGAAGTGCAATGTCGTCCTCGAATGTTGCTATTGTTTTTGGCAGCTCACGTGTGTCATTTGTAGGTACAAGATGGGTGCAAAGACACTATTTTATGGCACCCCTGCTTTAAGTTCATAAAGATCCGAGTATTCGTCTTCTTGTTTAATTCTAAACAATCTGCCGTTCTGGTATGAGCTAAGGATACCTGCGTATTGAGTAGGTAAAGTCTTGCGTAATTTGTTTACAGCAGAACAAATCAATTTTCCTTCAAGTGCTTTCTCAAGAATATCTGTGGTCCGACGGACCTGATTTATTGTTAAGTGTTTCTGTCTAAATCCAAACTGGTAATTTGAGATTGGACGCAACTGCTCTACTGATAACTTTTCAAACAGCTTTGGGATCACTCAAAGCAATGAAATCGGCCAATATGATTTGACATCGTTTGAAGATTTTCCTGGTTTTGGTAGCATTATCATTTCTTCTACTTTCCAGACAGCTGGAACATATTTTAGTTTAAATGCTGCATTAAACAAATGTAAGCATGACTATGCCTTTTCTGGGTAACTGTTTCAAGACTTGGCTGTTTTCAGGCTAAAGCCTGGAGCTTTATTTAAATTAATATTATTTTCAATCTCTTTTGGCGACACCAGTGGAACTTCTTCAGCAATGTGATTTTGAAGATCTTCTAGCATATCCTCAGTATTGCTAGTATTTGGTTGAAACGTTTCTGCTAGCTACCTGGCAAATAAATTAGCTTTATCTTTCTTGTGTCTAATTCAAGTGCCTTTGTCATTTCTGATTGGCAGAATTAAAGTAATTGGTCTTTTATTCTTCCTAGTAGCTAGCCAGAGCAAATAGTCTGCGTCTTCATTTGCAGACAGGTTGGTCAGATAAGCATTAATTGAATCTTGCTTTAGTTTTTGAATTTTTTAAGGTCTTGTGCTTTGTTGTTTAGAACGGTTTTGTCGAGAGGCTCTTGAGACTGATGCCACTTTCATCTAGCTCTTCGTTTTTCTGCTACCAGTTTTTTTAAAACTTCTATTGAATAATTTACCCCTTTGGTCAGATGGGTAATCTCCTTAGTGTTACACAATGCAGTTTTTTGTATAATGTGCATAAATGTTTCGGCTTCTTCTTCTAGCTGATATATTGCTTCTAATTTACTTTAAGATCTATGTTGTTCGGTAAATATTGTGTGAATACCTCCCAGTTTGTGGTTCTGTTTACTAGGCACGAACGGGCTTCTTTTTTGATAATTCTCTCACTGAGTATTAGCAGGACTGCAGAGTTATCAGGGTAAACATCTGGTATATTTTTAATGTTCATAAAACTTTCTTTGTGATGTAAAAGTCTAGCAAATCTAAAACTGTATTCGAAGCCGTTGGTCAATAGTTATGTTGGTTCGTCACCCGAGTGAAAATTACTCCCAGTTTCCCTGATTGCTTAGTATAGTTCTTTGTCTTTAGTAGTTATCACTTTTAATTCCCACTCCGTGTTTGCCGTTGAAATCGCCACCTACTATAAATCCATGGCCTGATTGTTCTTTGGGGCCCATTTGGTCGGATGGCTTCCATTTGCCTTGCTTCGATGGAATCGATTCTTTCATTGATTAGAGTTATTATCTGCAACATGTTTTGCATCGTTTGCATTAGTTCGTTATCTTGATTCTTCGGCTCTTGCGGCAGTTTTGATTCACTTTCTACTTTTACATACGTGACACCATCTAGCCTTTTGTTGGAGTTAAAATTCTTCGGTCTTTGTTCTCTGGATTTAGCATTTTTTATTTCCTTTCTTATTTTTTGAAGCTTTTTTTGCTATTATGCACCCCCTTTAATTGGCAAGGTGTGTTTCTGCGCAGTTAGAGTATTTAGGTATTGGGGTGCTTATATGACGTATGTGCTTCCGAACAGACTACACAAACTGTGGTTCTACAGTAAAAGTTTTGCGTGCGTTGATAATTTGACAGCTCTTGTATTGGAATATCAGTTTGCTGCTCCTCATCGCTTCAACTGTTACTTTCATGTAGTAGACTGTTTATTTCGAAAATTTTCTTGACGTCTTCGTCTTTATCAGAGGTCAAGGTTTGTTTCTCGCATTCGCTGACTTACTTCAGTTCTTTTGTGACCTTGTCCTTTCAAGTCTCCTTCAGTGTCTTCGGTGCTACATGAGCAGTATAAACTTCTTAATATGACTCTTATAGATCTATTCTGTTTGAACTCATAGATATGCTGCCATTCTAACTTATTGTTCTTGGTGATTTTGAGTAATTCTCTATAACCATCGGGGATTGCTCACTATTATTGGTGGTGGTTTTCGCGCATTTTTCTTTTTCTTTGCCAAAGGCTGTCTCCTTATTTACAATTTCTTCTTCTTCATTCTAAACAGGAATGTAGGTAAGAGCTGGATTCTTAGTTACTCCAGTAACTATACCTGTCTCTATTTGTTCCTTCAGTTTTCCGTAATCTTTTCTTAATACCTCAAACTTTTTGGCAGTTTACTGGGGTTTTCCAATTCTAAATAAAATTGAATATTTGGTGGAATTAACTGGACTGGAAATACGTCAGCCACAGTTTGGTTATAAAACATATTATACACTTCAATTTCGCGATAGTAAACGCTCGTAGACGCCGACCTTATCTCATGGCACCAACAAGATCACTTGTATCTCATAATAATCGCACGACATGTATGAATGTTTTGGGGTCGCTGTTGAGCGCGGCTTTCACTTTTCTGTTCACTCCTTGTCGTTTCGCGCTTATCGGAGCTTGTCCATACGCTTCAAAAATAAAACGAATACCTAAATAGCATACATAACAATAAGTTATACATTCTCAGAAACTAGTTTATGCTGAATTTTGAATCTCCTTATCACTCCTGAGCTGTGGATAGCTTAAATTGCACTCATTTCAATGCATTTTTGGTAGATCCGTATCCGATGAAAGGTATTTAATAAAAAGATTCTGTGTTGTAAAATAGAGGCACTATTGCATTGTGCTTTTACTAGGTTCTATTTATTTTAATATTTTCAGGCCCCTTCTTATAAATCGCTTTATTCAAATTGATCTTGTTGCACCTATGTGATGGTTCATTGTTAAGCTTTTATATGTAGTAGATGGCTAGTCATTCCGGTGCTACTGATGTTTAGATCCTCTTCTTTAAGGAGTTTGATAGTTTCCTGTGAAATCAAATTTCAGTTAAAAAGAAAAATTAAATTTTATACGTAACTGTTATGCCGCATGGTGTTAACACAGCAGACGGTCTCCAAGACTGCGCTACTCGCACGTCACTTTTCACATCAGTCTGTAATCTGCAAACATAACAGTTTAGATTAAAGTTTCTTCATCTCCTTTCTGATTTGCACACTGTATGCAAATAATTTGCTGGTGTTCTTTCATATCCAATTAGAACATTTGGCGCATATAACGAGAGTCTTATGTTTAGTATACGGGGACAGAGGTGACATTGTCCTCTTCCTGTTTTTGCGACTTTTGCCTGATGTTCTTCTATGGCAGTAAGCGGATTGTCCAAGTTTATTAGAAAACAGATTTTAGCTCTTACATTTTTTTGAATGCTTCTATTCTGTATTCGTTTTAGATTTAACAGTTTAGTTCAATCTTTTGCTAAGGAAAAGAGAAACTTCCCCCTTTGAATATATTTGTAGCTTCTATTTGCTACATATAAATCCAAAACATTAAGTGCTCTAATATTTATTAAAACAAAAAAAAAACTGTTAAAGGCAAACGTCTGCTGTTTCTAGACAGATCGTATAGGATTCACATCTTATCGACCATATCCACTGCAAACTTTTATCGGTTGTACTCCATAATGATTTCAGGCTTGTTTGTAGTCAGGTCGATTGTATTATGGTAATGAATTGTGCAGACAACAAAAACGTTTTTATATCTTTTTGGTACAAAGTGTAATTTTTGGAAACTAAAATAAGTAGCTACCTTCAGGTCGACTTCTAGTTTGTTGTTTTTTCAACGTTCCAATTAGGGTCAGCTTCTTTTCATGTACGTAGTAATTCCATTGCTAATGAAATACATCTTGCATTGGTTCAACCAGCCTTTTGATAACATAAGCTGGAGAATTACTTTATTGATGTGGCCCATCAGGTTGTTGTCCAGGAAAAATTTTTAAATTAATTGTGCTTATGGTTTCGGTATTTACATTTTTTGCCATCTTGCTCTGAATCAGTGTAATGGTCACTCTTTGTAATAAAATTTTCATCGTCATCCGAATCAGCATCTTCATAAACTTCATTTGTCTGCTCTTTCTTCAGTTGACTCATCAATCTAAGCCACTGCTCCAAATCTAAACTAGCCCATCACTATTTACAAGCTAAAAGGTAAAATCTCTGTAAAGTTTTTGTGTCCACAAAAATTAATAAAAGGTATCTATTATTAAACAAAATCATAAATATAACGGCAATACTATCACGGGGTATTTGAATACCCCAACCAGATGTTTAAGGTACGTATCTAAATAATCTTCCACAAAAAACACAACTCCACTGTACGGTCTTTTTACATAGCGGTCCACTTTTATGATTGTAGGGTGGTCGTATTTAGAGAAACTTGATCTTTATTATTATGTTTTTTATATTCTGCCTAGCACTTCTGATTCTCTACGCGACCTCTCGCGAAGGATGGTGAAAGTTATAGACTTGTGATTTATTTATTCTAAGAACAGAACTACTCCTTCCACAGCTATGAAAATAATCAGACTCGACCCATGAAAGTAATAGCAAAAGAACTTCATCATACTTGCAAACCTGAAAGTATTAGTAATTAACGACGTAGAAGAGGATACAAACTCTTGGAAGTCACTCCCAAGTTGAAATTCCCAACTAAAAAACCACTAGATATGTTTATATTGACCTTCAGACAAATAAAATATACGAATTTACCGATATTATGGGTAGTACAGTCGAAGTAGTCTCCTTGAAAAAGTATCGACTTGTACTTTAATGTAAAAGATGTCAGGCATATGGATATACTCAAAAATATTGCGCTAAAGAACCGAAATGTGTTAGATACACCGGGAAACATCTCACGATACATTGTGAGAGACCTAAAACTGACAAACCAAAATGCGTACATTATGAGGGAGGACACCCAGCCAATTATAGAGGCTGCATGGTAGCCAAGATGCAGAAATTCCGACAAAGCAGACCAAACAACTCCCACTATTTAAGCAACCACAACGTGGTAATCTTCTACCTAAACAAAATGGAAGCAAGATAGATGCTGAAAAAAGAACATACAGCCAAATTGTTAACTGTGGAACTGTTAAGGCTAAGGCTGAGTTACAAAAGCAAAATACCGAAATATTACTCAAACAAATCTTGGATAGATTGAATAATATGGATAGTAGAACCATAAACCTTGAAAAGAGGGCCCAAGAACGATACCAAAAAGCAAAAATGGCTAGGCAACTTCGAATTATGCTCCAAAATCCCCAACAAGAATTGCAAGCAGCGCTTGACCTAGAAAAATAGATATGTGTCTCATATCAGGCAACTCTTCATTACAGTAGCGTTCATAAGATTTCGAGGCTATAAAGCTTACCACGCTACACATTCAGATATTCCAGCAAAAGGGAGTAGTGCGGTTATCATAAAAGACTATATTAGCCACCATCAAGAAATTGGGTACCAAACACCAGAATTTCAAGCTACAGTTGTTAGTGTAACGACTAAAAATTACCGTTGCAGCAGTATATTACTTATGATATTCAGCAAGCAGCTTGGGATAATACACCAGAAATGAAATCAAGAATCAAAAGCAACAACTACCCAAAAAATTTAGGGAGTTAATAGCCGAAAAGAGACGACTGCGGAGGATCTGGCGTCAAACCAGAAACCCTGCAGATAAAACCACATTGAATAACGCTACACAAGACTTAAACGCAAAATTAACCGTTTTAAACAGAACAGCATAGAAGATTATCTTGAAGGACTCTCCGCCGAGAGGAGCACGACCACTCGAGATCGAAAGTCACGAAAAGACTTAAAAGACCAATTACACAAAGTGTTGCTATTAAAAACAGTGATGGAAGCTGGGCTCGAAGCAAGGAGCAAAAAGCTAAAAGATTTGCGGATCATCTCGAAAAACATTTCAACCGAATGTAGGAGAAGAAATGCAGGAAGAAGTAAAAACAAATACAGACAATGTCAATTAAATCAGTTACTGCTTAGGAAGTAGAAGCAGAGATAAAGCATAATATCAATGCAAAAAAGGCACCTGGCTTTAACCTCATCACAGATGAAATCTTAAAACAGCTACCAGACAAAACAATCAAAAAATTAATCCACCTGATAAATGCTTCGTTTAGACTGCAAGACTATGGAAAGTGGCAGAAGTATTGATGATACCGAAACCAGGAAGACCACAACGCGAAGTAGCATTGTAGTCAATAACAGAAGGAAGAAATACAATCCCAACACATCAATTCGGACTTAGAGAAAGTCATTTGACTGCTGTCCAAGTACATACATAGGATCATCAATATTATTGAAATGGAATTAGAAGAAAAAAGGGTGTGCCTCCATCATCAAGGGAGCGTTTTGGGACCAGTTTTATATCTATTATATATAAGAGACACTCCTGACGTGAGTCAAGAAACCATTGCTATCTTTTCGGATGGTGCGGCAACCCTAGCAGTCGGAAACAATCACGAAGAAGCAGTACAAAAACTACAAAACTTCCCGAGATCAAATCTACAGCTGGAACAAAAAAATGGAGAATCAAATTGAAGGAATCCAAATCCGTTCAAATTGACTTCACAAACAAAAGGACTCAATACAATCCAATCAAAATAAATGATACTTAGATACCGTATGAAAGCACAGCAAAATACCTAGGTATTACACTTGATGCAAAACTTAGATAGAAAGTACATGTAAAAAGAAACGTCAAGAGCTTGGACTCAAATACATAAAAAATGCGATGTTTACCAGGACGAAAATCTAAACTATCCATCCACAACAAAATACTTCTGTACAACCAGATACTCAGTCCTGTATGGAGTTACGGCAGTGAACTTTGGGAATGTGCCAGCGAAAGTACTGTACATATGATTCAAAGATTTCAAAACAAAACCCTAAGAAACATCTTAGATGCACCGTGAAACAGTGACATCCACAAAGACCTAGGAATTGACACTGTTAGACAGGCTATCCCCAAACAAGCTAGAAACCATAAAGAGAGGCTTGATTATCACGTGAATGTTAAGGCTCTCCAGCTCCTTGACTGCACGACTTAAGTTAGACTAAAGAGGATTAAATCCCATGAGTTAGTGTAGTGAAGTGAGTCCAAAAAGGCAGAAAACAGTATAATACTGCGATAGTGTACACGATAAAATAGTGTAAAAACAAGCGATAAAGCTAATAGGAAACTAAGGACTACTACTGAGTAAAGATTTAAGCTAAGAGATTCCATATTAAGTTGGCTTAGAATTAATTTTTACTCGTTATTCAAACTTATGAACTGATTGTAATGCTACTCCAAAAGGAGGGATAAAAAAACCATTCTACCTAGCGCCTCTAAGTCCACTTGCGGGGTAATTACACCTTTTGGCCTACTGCGTTAGAAACCTTCTGTTTAAACCTACACTACGGTTTAGTAATTGTAAAACCTCTGTGCAGTTTGCACATTCATTCAAATCTAGCTTATTACTGGCTCCAATTAAGCTATAATAATAGGTTTAGTAAAATTGATAATTATTGTTTTTGATTAAAGTTTTTGCTTATATGTTTACTATCTATTCATTACTATATATCTATACATTTTGCTCCTTTTTTACATTGTTTAATTTTTGTCTTTTTGAACCTACGAGTTAGTTTGAAATTACTTTACAGCTTGCTGTGGAGGACATTTCTAGATGCAAGGCACAAGCGCTTGTGGAAATTTTGTTTTAGTTTTACTTTTCAAGATCTTTAACATTTAATAGAACCCACGATGCAAACTGTTTCCTAGCAGCGAACCTTTATTAACGTCACTGGGGTGTGGTACAAGATTTAAAACTAGGCTGATGCCTACATGTAACTTTACTCATGTTCTCAAAATTAATATTTTTCTCTTTATTTTCAGGTATGTATATTTGGCAGTTTACGTATTCCAAGAATTCTCCTCAGTTGGATTGGGTAAGAAGTCGCTTATTATCATTTCATTACACGATACTAGGAATATTTCCGTTTATTTTTAAAGGTAAACGCTAAAATATCATGGCAGCAAACTATTAGGCTGTCCATGCTTTTTAGATTAAATCTAATCACCATATTAAATCATACTATTTCTTTATCAGAATAAGAACAGCCTTGTAAAAAGAGCATTTATCATATTCATCAACACACTTCTTTACTGATTATTTTTTGTATTTAAACTGTAACCTATGTACAATTACTATAACGTTTTTTGATACTGTAAAAATTACAGATAAGGTAAAATTAAACAGTCAAAAAGGCAGTTGATTCCATTATAAGTTACAACTCTCTCCTGCATTAATTTGAAACGCAACAGCATAAATTCATTTGTAAAATTCTAAAACCCTGTTTGCTTTAGTTTGATATCATTACAATGTGAAACTATAAATTAACGAGTAAAGGTATGCGAAGTGTGTAGAGTATTTTGTAAATCAAAGTTAATTATTGGGGTAACCGCTGGTGATGAAATACACCTCGCATTGAAACTAGCCCTTTTGTTAAATTACTTTTTAATGATTCTGAAAGCAGTGTTACAATCCAATTTTAACTTAGCATTCTTTTTAGGTCAGTTTTTCAGTCGCACATAATAGAAATAAAATATTCACATTCCCTTAAAAAGCCAAAAAAAGAAAATATTAATTGAAACAAAACGTAACCTAATGGATATTTTTATTGTACGCTGCGCTTTTGTTTCTTTTGTAATTAAAATTCTGAATTGAAACAAAATATGCACTCTAATTCTGCAAAACAGGTGCTGGTGAAAAATTTGCGCAGCAAACCTCGTTTCCCTTGCATTATGAGCTTAAAAAATGTACAAAGGGTTATTAGGCATTCACAAACGCATATAGTGGCTTTAATGTTCTTTAAAAGGGTTGCACGAATTCGAAACGCGGACAAAGTAAATAAAAACTATCATCGTCGCAAATAGGATTTAAATTTCAAAACTTCACCGAACTCGTCTACTTTTGCCTTCGCAACAAATAACAGAAAGACCATTGAAGTTTTATCGGGCAAAAACACCGAACACTTTGTAACTCAACGATTTCTTCTGAGTAAGTGGAGCACTTGAATGCCGAAATAAAGTTCGTATGGGGCCGAGCTTTTTTTATTTCCGAATTGGACCAATTATTGTCGCAGTCTCGTTGGGGCAATAACGAACCGCAATAAAAATAGAAATCTGGATTTAATTGTCCTAGTTCTTTGTTCGGAATTTTAAATTTAATGCCCCCGTTGCGACGTAATCAACCGTAGATTTTCAAGTTTTCTCTCCAGTAAAAAAGTATTAAACGGTTTCTTTATGCAGATAAGTGCCGGTTACAATAAATTAAGTACCCTCCAAAACAAAATCACTGTATTTTATTATCGGCCTCGACGTGTGCTTTACGTTTGGATGCCTTCCTAATCAGCATTTTATTTCGCACTGTAATTTTTAAATTTCCTAATCTCGTAAAAATCCGACATTTAGCTTAAAAGGATGTTACAAAGCGTAACGAGTTACACCGAGCTACTATAATAACTTTTAAAATATCGACGTTTCTTGACAGTTGATCAGGATAGTTGCTATAAATGGCGCTATTTTCTTGAGTTCCGGACAGTGTTGAAATGCTGCTGTGGCAGCGTGAAGTCTCCCGGAGCCATTCCGGTTATGGATCGCAGACCACGATTGGTTTTGGCGTCTGCTGAGAATTTTTATTTCTAAAAATCTATCTATTTGTCCCTCTTAATTGTTGTGCGGTGTGCGAGTTCTGACCTCTTTTCTCTGTCTCCTTTTTTTAATGTTCCAAGAAGCAATTATGATTATGAGAAAAGATATTACACTGCTGGAGGAATTTATTTGTTTACTTACGTAATATTGCCAATATTCCTTTCAACAATTTTATCTTTTTATTTGCTTTAGGTATGTTAAAGATAGAGATTTCCGATAGCCGTTAAAAGGTCAAGCAAATTTTTTAAAAATGTTTACGTGTTTCGCAACGGACACTTTTTGTTTAATAGCAATTTTAAAATTAAAAATCTTTGCACGCTATTATTAGTAGTAGCTTATTAGTTAATTACACAGCCAACTGCTAGAATAGTATTTTTATTCTTTTTATTGGAAAAAGTGGACTACAGTATTATTCTGTGGTATTGGGTACAGTGGGCGCAGGTGTGACTATACTCCTGGGAACGCAGGTTGTTTTTGGCATGCCCTTTGAACCAAACGAGTTTAACAGAATTATTTTTCGATATCCCCTGAAAAATGTGGTATTCAAGTGCTACTTTGAAGTTATTTTTAGAGATTGCACATACATACGTTTATTCAAAATAATTATTCGGAAAGGTGGAGTTTAAAAGAAGTTGGGATTAAGCTAATTAACATTTTTATCTTGAAAGAATGAACGGGCCGCGTTGGTATACAAGTTTGTAGCGGCTTCTTTAATTTTGAAAAACTAATTTTTCTCCAAATAACGGAATTTAGATAAACGTCAAGCTAAATTTCTTAGATCTGGGTAAAGAAACACTAACATCATTCAGGATTATTACTTACATTTATCGCACAAATTATGCAAAGTGCTTTAAGCTTAAGCTTTAAGTTTTTTTTTAAATTAAAACGGACGAAATAGAATCTTGAAGGACACAAACACATTTGTTTTGACGTTCTAACTGTAAAATATAATGTCTTTTTCTTGTTATACGAGACAATTTGGCTCCGGAAGAATTTTACAACTTTTTGCAACTGAAAACGCAACCGAAAATTATCGATCAAAACTTTAGTTTTTAGTTTTTCACTTGCGTAATTTTAAACAACAGGTTTTCACATAAGGAAACGGTTATCACAAAGAAACACACTTTACCGTGTGAATTCGCATATTATTTGCTACGCCGACACGTTTAATATCATATAACAGTAAACGCAACTTTGATTTAGATTTTACACCGCTGTTTGTACAGGGAGGTCCAAATTCTAGCTAAATACAAGCTATCTTAGAAACTAGAAGAGTTTCTGCGGTTCGAGTTCCATATACCCGCATCTCGCGGATGGGATCAAGTGGGACATCAGGGCTTAACGAGAGGGTCAAAACAAGATCACTTCCAGGTAGCGCAACCGTCGGGGTCAAAAGTTATGAGCATTTCCATAAGGAGCCGCTACCATCACAGATTCTCGATGATTTTGCCTTATGCCATCGGCGCTTTAGAGTTTTCACAGATTTTTAGTTTAGTGATCATGATATCTTCGATATATCTGGATACTTAACTACAGGTTTCCTTCTTGGATATTATTGCTTTAACAACTGTGTCCTTGTTCAACTCCGTCTCAATGTCTTTTTCACACACCGTTCTTTTTCTCTCCCATTTTGGGCATACAAAAAACGTATGCTCTACGTCATCTTCAGCGTGGCAGTACCAACAAGACCTGGACTCTTCCTCATTAATGCCTTGTAGGAAGTTTTGACAGCAACCTGTTAGGAATTAGAAATGATAGAAATTAACGTCCCCATGCTTGTGATGTTTGGTATTAAAAGTTTTGTCCACCGCGCTTTACCTGCTCGAGTGCTCTACCTCTTCTGCCACTCTGATAGTGTGCTGTCTATATTTGTTTTTGTTTGGTTTTTCTTCCTCCTTCCTTAGAGTTATAATTCTCTTCCTTACTAGGAGGTCAATGGGGATCGACTTTGCAATTACATGTTGGGCCTCGGTTGAAACTGTCCTATAAGATTGTTCCGATCCTTATCATCAACTTTCGTAGAATCCCTTCCATCACTTTTCTGTATTTTCTAATTTTTAAAATATCCCTTCATATAGGGGTACATAGAGAAGAATGGAGTGTGCCACAGAGGACAGTACGTGTCTCTTTTTTTCGGATGGCCCTCCATTATTAGGCATCAATCTGCTCAGTTTGTTAGTAGTCCCCTCTGCTTTTTTAATAATATTTCTTAAATGTCACGCCCATCTCGAGTTCCTGCTGACCCTGAGTTTCAATAGTCTTTGATTGTGTTGCGCCCTACTAGTAGGACCGCCTCGGTTTTCTGTGGCGCGATCTCCAATTTGTTACGCAGCATCCAGTTTCTGAGGTGTTGGAGCGTTATATTAGCTCTCGTTTTTAGCTGCTCCTCATATCTACCTCTGATCAAGAGGGCCACATCGTCAACGTATCCTATAGTTATCACTTGGTTTGATTGCCCCAGTCGCAGGGCCCTGTGGAACTCCCTTGGATATCTTGACCTTATTATCTTGTATTTCTGTTTAAAAGCTCATTTATTATGCCATTCCACGGGGTCGAACTAAAAGAATTTTTTAGATCATTACGCCGAGGTCTCTTGCCTGCAGATCCTCAGAATTTACCTCTTTGGAGCACTTTTTTACTTCTTCCCTAGCATCAACGGTGCTTCTCCCTTTGCGGAAACCGTACTGTTTCTTACTGAGTTGAGATCGCCCTTCTTCCAGTGCTTTTCTCATTCGCTCGCACATGATATGCTCGAATAATTTAGCCGCGCTGCTTACAGGCCTATAAGACTTACAATCACCTGGTTTGGTTGGCTTCTCGAATAGGTAAAGTCTTGCCTCTTTCCATTTTTTTAAGGAAGATATTATTTACTATTCGTTTATGCAGTATTGATTTTCTGTATCAGCCTTGATCTGTATTAGCTCAGCCAGTATCGCGTCCGTTCCCACCGCCTTATTTCTTCTAAGTTTTTTTTGCTGCTGTGGCTATCTTTTCCGCTGATAGTATTCCCTCCAACTCGTATTTATTTTCAGGTTCTTGAAGGACAATTTCTTCCCATTTGTATTCTTCGTCTTTGGGGAATAGGTTATTAATCTGATGGTTAAGTTCTCTTTCATCTAGGGTTATTTTTGGTTGTAAGTTGAGCTTGCCTGCCACAATCTTGTACCCATTATCCCAGATGTTGTTTTCAATTTCGTTGCAGACCGTTCTCCTTCCAAGATGGTATTCTTCAGATTAGTGTTTGCTATTTTGTAGTTGTTCCGCAACTTGGTTCTCTTTTCTGCTCTAGTTAGCAGTCTCTTGTTTCTTAGACATGTTTTCCTTACTTCAGCGATCCTGTCATTCCACCAGTATATTTTTTGCCTCTTGTCGGGTCAGTTGTTCTTCTTTGTGAACATTTTGTCACAAGTCTCTTTTAATATCTCTGTGTATTCTTTAACTGAATAATCCTTACTTTGTTTGATAGTGATACCCGTGTTTAGATTGTGGCTGCATATTTCTAATTTGTTCCCCCTACCCTATTCTTGGATGAATTTTAAACCTAACCTCACCTAACCTTTTTTTTCCGATGCTTGGAAAAAATCCTCATGGATACCACGGTGCCCGTGCGACGTGGTATGTCTGACTATACCGGGACGATGTTTCAGTACCCTTCGGACTAAAACCTCCCCCCTTGCCAGGAGCATGAATGACCAGGAAGACCCGCAGGTATTGCTTTTAGGCATTTTAGGCATATTGGTGTTAATGGGTTTTCATCATTTTCGTAGTAGATTTTTATTTTTTATCGCTTCTGTTTCTGCATTCTGGTTTTCATAGTCTTTTTCAGGCATTCAGCTATTAATTTTTACTGTTGTTGGTTTTATAGAATTTTGTATGTCTTATTTCTGGGTACTAGTGATTTTTCTACTGTCATTTCAAATTGAATTCTTTCTCTATTCCATTTGTTGCATCTGAATATGGTGTGGTCCATGTCATCCAAGTTGTACTTGCAGAATCTTGATTCTTCAGTTTCTGTCTTGTTGATGGCGTTTAGGTATGTATTAAAGCTACCGTGGCCTATTAGCACTTGGGTGACATAAAAGTTTGCTTCGCTATGTTTGCAGTCTACCCATTTTCTGATACTTGGTATTAGTTTCTTTGTCCATTTCCCTTTGTTTCTGTTTTCATCTCAGAATAGTTGCCATCTTATTATTGTTTGTGTTCGAGCTTCTTTTCTACTACTATTAAAGGGGTTTTAACAAATGTGGTTCTATATGCTCCAGTTATTTTTATAGCGAGCTTCCCCTCTATCTTCTTCTCTAGCTTGCTGCAGTACTTTGCCATTTTTAGCCATGCCGGTGCAGCGTATAACATAATGGAATGAGCCACTGATGCTAGTACCCGCTTTCCGCTAGTTCTCGGCCGTCCTGTGATAGGCATTAATCTACATAGGGCACATGTTAATTGCTTTGCCTTCCTAGCAGTTTGGTTTATGTGCTCCCTGAAGCTTACAAGTGTTTGTCCACTGTTATGTTTTTATTGCATATTTTTATGTTGATTGGTGTAGCCCCTCCTCTGCCACTAAAGAGAACCACCTGTGTCTTTTCTGCGGCTACTTCGAGTTTATTCAGCTCCATCTATTTGTTTATCGCTTTCAGGGTTTCATTTGTTTTCCTTTTAAATAATGCGTACAGTGTCAGGCCTTCCGGAAATGAAATTCTTACTACACCATCGTACAGGATATTCCATAAAAGGAGTCTTAGCACAAATCCTTGTGGAACTACACTATTTTTAGTTTTATAGTTTTTTGTCTACCTACGCAGTCAGATCTATGTGTCGATCTTACAAATAACTTTTTATGATATTCGTTAGGTATTACAAGAGTCCTTGCCTTTCCAGTTTCTCAACAGTCTTCTTCCAGCTAGCGGAGTTAAATCCGTTCTTAACATTTATAATAACCAGTACACACAGCTTCCTTGTGTGTCTGGTTTCTGTCTTGGCTACTGTGGTTATGTTTACAACCTCTTGAACAGCGTCCACTGTTGATCTGCCTTTCCGGAACCCGTACTACTTACTTGAAAAATCTTCTCGCTCCAATTCTTTTTTTAATATGGATTTTACAATGTGTTCATACGAGTACATGTAATTTCCTCAGCACATCCAGAAAGCACAAAGATCTATAGGTTAGTTGGTCATCGTTTCTCTTCATTTTGAGTATTATGTTAGTATGGTTCTGTTCCACTCTAGGGAGAAAGAACCCCTTTCCATGAGTTTATTTAGCACATCCATTGTAAGATCCGGTTTTTTCTTAGCAATGGGTTTAATTGCTTCTCCAGGTATTTGGTCAAGCCCTGGAGCCTTCTTATTTCTTATTTTATTTATAGCTTTTTCACTGCTTCTGATGTTATTCCTTCGACTCCCGCGTTTTCTTGTGTGCTCCATTCAACGCCTTCATGTTTGTGGAATAACTTGTTACGCTCTTCTTTTATCTTAGCCAGTGGAATTTTACTCTTCTGTCTAATGTTTAAATGTTTAGTTGCTATCCTATATCCCGTGCCCCACACATGTAGATCGATTCTACAGCACAGTCAGTGGTATTTTTGAACGCTTTATTTCTGTTTTGCGTCTTTTCTTAGCAACTCTTTATTGGACTTCCAGCTCACTAGTATCTATTTTGGTCTGCTAAAGGCAGTTCTCCTCATATCGGTCTTGTTTTCTTCTAGCTCTGGTCAATTCGCGCCTCTTGGTGATGGATGCTCTTCTGGCTTCTGCAATTTGTTCATTCTACCAGTAGGCGGAACTTCGTTTGTTTGGATTAGTCTTTCGTGGTGTATCTTCACTTATATTCTTTATGTAGGTAATTAATTCTCTATGATTGGACGGCTTGTTTATGGCTACTCTGCTATATATAGTTGCCTTTTCTTCGTCTTCATCATAGTATCGCCACTCTTTTGTCTTTATTGCATAAGCCCTGTCTTTTACTGGGTGTATCTTTATGTTGATGTATTTGTTTCCACTCATACTTTCATTTCGTCCACATGCCACTTGTTGATTTTGGTTATCGTTGTTACGTTAGCAAACGTAACGTCTACTACTGTTTTTGCTTCTTCCTACTTCAAAGGTGGGAACGTTCCCCAACCTAACCTAACCTAACCTAACCTAACCTAACCTAATCTAAATTGCAAAATCGTTGAAGGTCTATGGGTAGTAGCGTCGCTTTAGAAAAATGCTCATAACTTTTAACCCCGAAGGTTGCGCCACCTGGAAGTGAGTTCGTTGTCTGATCGATCAATTGATAGCCCACTTGACCCCGTCCTCAAGGAATTCCAGATGCTTCTACTTAGATACCGAATTTATCTACATCCTTCATAATCACACATTGGTTGCACCACGGTTTCGGTTTTATAGTAAACGTCTTTACTGTTTTTTTCTGTAATAATACAGGGCAGTTGCCAACTTAAAACCTCAGAAAATGCTGATGAATATTGGAGGTGTAGGGCAATATCAGACTAAACTGGACAATACCTTCTTTTGTTTTAACCTTAAAGCTTTATTGTTTATAATCGGTGAGGTAAGAACTTTCATCCCTATTCTGTCCTACACTACAGTTTTTTTCTCAGGAAACTCTTCTAAATTATGTTTCTCCAAAGAGTCTTCTTCCCCTGGTCTGATACTTCCCTTATATAATTTTACTTTTGGTGCGCAGGATACGTTTGCATTACATAAAACTCTTCTAAGCCAACTCGCACATCTTATACTAGTTCACGTCTTCATAATACGAAGCATGCATTACATTATCTACAATGCATAGTAAGTAGGTGCTTTTGGATCGTTCCATTTTAAATAAAATAAAATAGGCTAATTCACACAAAAATAACCAACTCGCTAAAAACAGGTAACCGACTTCCAAATTTTTGGTTGGTTTAAAGAGTTGCTTCTTTTGATTTTATACTGCAAGAGTCTCCTTATGTGTCAGATACTTTTATGGGAACAGAGAGTATCAAATCCTATCAGTGCAAAAAAAAAAGCTAAATAGGAGGACTGAGATTCAAGAATCAATTATTTAAAAATAGAACGAAACTTATAGTTTAGGTATACAAATACAGCTTTTATTTATTAAAAGGAAAGAGAAATTAAAAACAAAGAAATTCTTTTAAAAAGGGAATAATATCACTCTGAAATAAACATCGGAATGACCATCAACGGACAATAGTCCTGTGTGGCCCGTGAAAATTTGTAAGTTCCAATTATTACGCGCGGGAGAGTAGCCTCAAATGGACCCCGCACCAATACGCTAGCTGCACTGAACGAATGATACCTGCGATGCCCATCACATAATGTTTGGTAAAGTCCCGAAAAATAGCGGAATCCACTACGCAGTATTATCCAATAGGATAAGATGAGATTTTTGTTTCCTGGTAAAAGAAAATTCTAAGAATCAAACCTTTTTTACAAGATTTTGATGGAATTCAATTTTATTTAGGAATTCTATGTAAGAAGGTCCACTAGGATTAATAACAGTCTCCCACCTAATACTAGCATTTTATTCACAGTCACTTTGTTGCTGGCCAGTTGTCGATGTTGTACTTGTGGCTCCGCCGCTGGATTTTGGCGCACGCTCCGTAGCAGTTTCGAAATTTTTAATATAAACACAACGAAGTATGAACCAGTGTATTCAAGTACCGACTTGGCAGCATTTTCTTCCATTTCATAAACATAGCTTGCTAGATAGCGACGCCATTCTTAACGTAATATGAGGGTGGTCTGAAAAGTTTCCGACCTCAACGTGAAGATAGCAGCTCTCGTAAATAAAAGCTAGTGAATTTCGTTGTTCATCTGTTGACAGTTACTCACCAAAGTTTTAGCCATTTTGGACGCGCAGTTTTTATGTAACAGTCGTTTGAGTGAGTTGATGTGAATTTTTTGGCGAAAATGGACAAAATCGAGTATCGAGCTGTCATTATATATTTGGTTTTGAAAGGCAATACGCCTTCGCAAATAAAAGATGAGTTGGATTCTGTGTATGGGGACTCTGCACCATCATCTACTACAGTGAAAGTTTGGACTGCTGAATTTAAACGTGGCCGTAAGAGCTTGGGAGACGATGAACGTTCGGGACGTCCAAAAACTGCAACTACCGACGAAAACATCACCAAAGTTCACCAAATGGTGCTAGACGACCGCCGAGTTAAAGTGAGAGAGATAGCAGAGGTTATGAACATGTCAAAAGAACGTGTTTGTCACATATTAAATCAACATTTAGGCATGAGAAAGCTGTCCGCGCATTGGGTGCCGCGATTGCTCACTTTAGACCAAAAACGTGTTCGAATGAATATTTTCAACGCTTTTTGGCCCAGTTTAAGCGAAATAAATCCGAGTTTTGGCGCCGATTAATTACTGTAGATGAAACTTGGATACACCATTATACGCCCGAAACAAAAATACAGTCCAAACAGTGGACTGCAAAGGAGGAACCGGCTCCAAAAAAAGCAAAATCTGTTTTTTCGGCTGGGAAAGTGATGGCGACTGTTTTTTGGGATAGTCATGGAGTTATTTTAATCGATTATCTTCAAAAAGGAAAAACCATTACAGGAGCATACTATGCATCATTACTTGACAAGCTGAAGGCAGGACTTGCGAAAACACGGCCACATTTGCAGAAAAAGAAAATCCTGTTTCACCAAGACAACGCACCGTCTCACACCTCAGCGGTTGCCATGGCGAAAATCCACGAATTACAGTTTGAACTGCTTGACCATCCGCCTTACTCACCAGATCTAGCCCCAAGCGACTTCTTTTTGTTCCCTCATCTAAAAATTGCACTCGGAGGACAAAGATTTTCGTGAAATGAAGAGGCAATCACCTTCGTGAACAATTATTTTGCAGAGAAAAGTGCCGAGTACTATTTGAACGGGTTACAGAGATGGGAGCATCGCTGGGAGAAGTGTGTAGAGTTACAAGGAGACTATGTTGAAAAATAAAAAAAAATTTTCAGAAAAAATGTCTTGTATCTTTGTCAGGTCGGAAACTTTTCAGACCACTCTCGTAAGTTGTACTTGTAAACCTTGGGCGGTAAAAGCTTGGTTTACTCGGATTTCTTACAGCAGTGCCTTCAGTCATTTAAGTCTTTAGATCTCAGTTTGTTTCCAGGTCGATAAAAGGTCTTCGGAATCTTTAATTCTTAACCTAAACTCAAGAATGCGGAAGTATAACACATAGGTTCATGCTAGGCGGTGTTCACTGCAATGAGTCTGGGATAAAACGATCCCACTCTTGGTGATTTCATTCTCAGTATTGGGCTATCATTTTGATAGTACGGTTAGCTCTCTCTACAGGATTGGTCTGAGAAATGTATGACCGAGTAAATTGGTGTTGAATATTTAAATCTTTTTGTAAATTTTACTTATTATTTCTTGATTTTGTACAACCAAACTAGTAGATAAAGTAGGTAGAAACGCCACTAAAGATTTCATGCATTTTCTTATAGAGCTAAAAATCTATATCCCTTCCGGTCTAAACAGGATATGGGCAAGGTTATTCAGCTGATAAGAGTTGGAAGTGTGATAAGAGTTGCTGATAAAAGCGAGAATAGATGTTTATGGTGTAACGACTACTGATAGGACTTTGTAACTGTCACTTCACTTACATCCGGCGGGACTACTTTTTTATCTTGATAGTTGATGTTGCAATCTTGATGGGGTGCTCCTTGAAACTTGCCCGTCAGATGGCATTGGTCGCGGACTTTAATGTTAGGCACATTGAACGGCTTGGCGCAAATGTGACATGTAGTTGCAGTTTGAGAATCTTGATCTTCCTGCTGCGTCAGTTGCGTGGCGTGGGTTGGCCAGCCCAGTACTCGAGTTCCACATTTTGAGCCGCACGTTTGAGTTCATTAACGAACCACTTGCGGCAGTCGGGGCCTCGATAAATCTGATAGAACGACAAGCTGTCGTCATAATTGCAGTGGGAGTAGTAACCCACACTAAATGCCTCGCTTTTCAGGTATAGGACGCAACTTTTCCTCTTGTTTGTTAATGGACTCTTATTTTAATCAGCTCGACATCCCGTTTCAAGCTCCTATCAGCCGAATGACCTTGTTTCGACCGGAAGCACACGACTGTTAGATCAGTCAAATGGCTTTTTTGATCTACTAAGAATTTACTTTTTTTATCGCTTAAGTGTGTTTTGAAGATTTCTTTTTTTTACTGTTACTTAGAAATGGTCATCTGCTTTTAATATTATTTTCTTGAAAATTATTTCAACTTACTTCGTCAGTTAAGAGCAGACTAGACTGATTATCGTCAGTAATATTATTAATATTAATATAAAATCTGATCAAATTCTTTCAGGGTATAAAACTCCGATCCCCTTCAAACGTTTCAAGACGTTCTTTGATATCTTTTTCATTGTATTATTATTTTGGCCAAGGGTATTTTCAACAATCATTTGTGTTCTTCTTGAAGACATTTCGCACAAAAAATAAAATAAAAGTCTAATAGTGTGTGTAGATAACTCAGAAAACGCGACAAATAACTTACATATGTATACTGCTTCGGTCTTATTAAAAGTGCCTTTTTACAAACCGTTGACCATTTATGGGGTAACACTTGAATTTTACAAACTCAAGTAGTAGAGTATACTGAGAACAAATGGAAAGTTATTGAAAGACAATAACTTTTCACTTGTTTGAGAATCATTGTACTACCCCAGATTACAAAGCTTAAGTGTTATCTCATAATTGGTCAGTGGTGCGTAAAAAGTTAGTTTCGAATAGGACCTATTTGGACCAGCACGGACTATACGCATTCAACAATTGAACGTGACTTGGGGCTAAGTACTTTACCTAACAATTGTTTTTATAAGCTTTATGATAAGTAAGAATTAACATTATAGAGTTTGAGGAGGCCTATTATGTTACAAAAACGCTTATAAATTATACACTATACTTACTTTTATAATCTATTTTTCAGAAATAAGGAAACCAGTCAAATCTAGCCCGATATGGATTAGGACAAATAATAACATTCGCCAGCATTTTACTGACTTGGTTTTATCTAGCATCCTATAGCTTACAAAATATTATTTTATCAAAACGTAGGCTAAGGTTTAACAGCTTTAAATAATAACAATATTTTATTAAAGGTAAATTTAGTAATATGTAGAATTACATAGAAATCATTTTAGTTGACCCTGAAAATCAAAATCCACAGCTGTATTTGACAGTAAGATTTTCTATGCGATCCAAATCAAGCAAAATTAAAATTATTTATCCGATTTTCATGTTTTAAATATGGTACACAAAATTAAATTAATGCTATACTACCGAAAGCGTTACATAATTAATATTCGACTTTAAATTATACCGAACAACCGCCAAAAACGAAGTTAACCCCAACCAGCTTTTTCAAAGTTGACGTTACGTTATAACTAAAGACCGGATTTTAGGTAAAATGCCTTTTAATAAATTTACTTCAGTTATGATTGTAAATGTGCAATTTTAGTAAAAATGCTATTATATGGGCTTTAGTTTGCCTATATGCCTAAAGCAAAAAAAACAACCTACAATAGAATTTATTCAGTTTTAAATTCTACATAAAGAACAATATCGCATAACAATCAATTCCAACTTCTAGTCGGAATATTTTTCCTTACAATTAAGAATGTGGTAGTACCTTCATTGGTAAGCTTATTATCACAATACGACTCTAACTTGTAACAATAACTATACAATTCTAGAATATTAAAAGAAAGTGTTGGCTTTGCTTGTATGTATAACTAAAGGAACAAAATAAAGCAATAATAAATCTGTTAAAAGAGAGTTCAATTATCATTTAAAAAATATTCGGTTAATTTATTATTTAGATTATTTGATTATTCAATCAATCGATTAAATGGATTATTAGAAATGAAACCATATCTACGACTGTTAATCGGCCATTCTGTGCTCTAATTAAATAATTGAACAATTGAGCAATATTACTAATAAACGGATTAATCATTTTCCTAACTTCAGTGTCTCTAATTGTTTAGTTGATTAAAATGTTTACATTAGTATTTAAGGTTTGTATTTTAGTCTCATCCAGGACGTCATAATTTACAATTTTTGCTTATAATTCTAGTTGCAGAACTAATTGATAATTTTTCTTTCCGTTAGTTGTCATATAATGTGAAAACTCGCTATCACTGGCACTGGCAATAAAAAAAATTGTTTTGGTTGTACACAGGCTTACTTCTTCTTCTTCTTCTTAATCCTATGCATTTCTACGGTTAGGTGGTTTCTTTTACGCTTTTCTTTCCATAGTTTTTTGTCCTGGGCTACCTGTTTGATTTCTTTCCACTTTCTTCTCTTTTCTCTGCTTTTTCGCGCACACCTTTATTCCATGTTTTTCTGGGTCTTCCTTTTTTGTTTTTACTCCGCACTCGCGACTCGTACACTCTTCTTACTAGTCTGTCTTTTGTCATACGACGCTCGTGTCCAAACCATCTTAATTGCCTCCCTACTATTTTTTCATATATGGGTTCTATTTGTAGTTTTCTCCAATATTCATCATTTTTTATCCCGTCCCTCTTAGTTTTATTTTGTATACGTCTTAAGAATCTCATTTCCATTGCATTGAGGCGTGTTTTAGATTTCTCTGTTAATGTACATGTTTTGCTGCTATACATGATTGTCGGTCTTACCACTTTTTTGACTACTTCTGTTTTTATTTTACTGGGTATCTCCTTCTTCCCTAAAAATATCGTCTTTATCATATTAAACATTCTCGCTGTTTTTCCCACTCTATCGTTGATTTTCTTTTCTATTTTTTCATTACTTTCGATTATTGATCTCAAATATTTAAAACTTATATATATTATGTAATTTATTTTTTTTGACATTATCATGCTTTTTGTTTTCTCTACATTTATCTTAATGTTTATTTTCTTCAATTCTTGTTCTAACACTTCTAGATTGTGCTGTAGATTATTTTCCGTATCTGTCTTCATCTTTTTCTTTGCTTCTTTTATTGTTTTGTCTGATACTACTGAGAACTAAAGAGGGCTCAACACACATCCTTGTTTAACTCCTATCTTTGTTTCAAATTTGCTTGATTCTTCATTGTTGGTTCAAACTATGTTGCTGTTATTTTTGTACATTGTAACGTAACCTCGCGTTACAGCTACTTATATTTAAATACCTTCTTATGGTCTGCTTAACTAACTACAGTCGGGGCCTTGGATCGTGGGCGAATGAGAGGAGCAGGTCAAATAACAATAACTAGACAACACAATAAAGTTTATGCAGTTCTATTAATGTCAATCCAAAAAAATATGTACATAGATATATCATATATTATGTCACCAAGAAACTAATCAAAATATATCATAAAATTATTTAGTATATAATCTATAATTAAGATCTTGAAATGATAGCAAATCCAAGTCCAAATAAAAAACTAGCGTTAAGATAATTTAATACTATTAAGAAAAATTAAAAAAATGATACTGTAACTTCATGAAAAAATCGTAGCCTAATAAAATTTGAAATATTATTTAATATAATTAAATTGTATAAGCAATTAATGAAATTTTAAATTCTTAAAACATTAAACAAGTTAGTTGAAATTACAATAAAATACGTGCGACAGGAACACAATATCAGAACAAAAAAATATAATAAACTTACTTGAGATGAAGATTCCGCTGAGATAGCGCTATATCAGACCGGAAAACAATTGTTTCTTCTTAACCTGAAATGAAATTCAAAGCACAGAAAACTGCTCTTATATTTGTGACCTATCATTGATGAAAGCATTAAAACAACAAAAAATTTTTATTTACAAATGCGGTTAAAGAAATATGAAAATTAATTCTTATTCGCATAATCTTTTCATAAAATGAAGTTTTCAAAACTTTAAAATTAATTTTAGAGCGCCTAATAAAAATTTAGCAAAAAGATTAAATACCATAATTAAAGTGAAACAGTTTAACAAGACAAATAAAAAAAATTGTTTACAAGTAATTCAATAAACTACAGGTGACTCAATTCTAATGAATAAATGGTCCTGAAGGGAAAAATACACGTGGACAAGGTTTGTTCAAGCGATCCACGGTCCGAGAAAACTCCCAAGAGCGCTGACACCTCCAGCAAGCTACCAGTTCACTTCAAGGGATGGTGACTTTCCAAAAAACGGAGGGCACTGCGGGCTCCCTCCAAAGAAGCTATGGAGGACACGCAAACAGTGAGAATAGAGAAAAAAATGAGACAGATCAACATAACTTCAGTGTATTTGAAGCTTCTTAATAAAATCCACGAAAGTGAAAAGGTCCAATGTTAATGAAAAGGTCCACAAGGAACGCACGCACACACCCGCAAAAAAACTAAACACTTCCTCACACAATAGGGAAGATAAAATAAACGGTCAGAACCGTACAATGGACACTAAAGAGCACGTCAGTCTCCCACAAGGCGAGTTCTTAAAACTGACCCTCCGTCTCAATTCGAAGTGAGATTCTGCTAGCAGATGCACAATTTCCAACCAATGACCATTCAAAATTTCCGTCAGAAGACCCCAAAGAAATATTTGACGACTGCGGATTGATCCAAAAATTATAAAGAGAACTCTAACCTTCGGAAAATAATCTCCAGCTTACACGCATTCCTATAAGATAACGACAATATATCAATGAAAACAATAGAAACACTAATAAGGCATACCGGAAATTGGTTTAAAATCTAATAAGTAAATAGGGAATCTAGAGAGAAGGCTACTGTATCAAAATCTCAAAAAAATTCGCCTGCAAATAGCCCTAAATTAACCAAAACTGATACAATCAATCCTGAATCTAATAATTACTCAACAGCTGATGGAGCGATAAAAGATAATCTCGGTTAAGTAGCTGAAAACAAATAAATGTCAAACAGAACTATTAAACGAAAGAAATTATATAAACAAGCAGAAATTAATTCTACAAAAGCAAAAGAAGTTGCTTAAAATACATCTGGCAAGCAGAGATAACTATAGATAACAAAATAAGATCAATCCTGATCATCCCAGAGTAATTACAGCGAAATAATTCATAAGATTTTTAATACAAAGAAAATTCCCATGTGCAACATAAATTTAATACCAGCAAATTTATTAGAAATTTCATTTCAATGATATATAAGGTGGTCTAAAAGTATATATTTTCGTAAGAATTTTTATAAGAACGGTGAAATAGATTAAAGTTAGTAAATGACAGCCGGTGAAGATAACCGGAGTTAGTGAGGATAAGGACCCATGTTAGGTTCATAAAAAAATGAACGTAACAACATTGATTTTATTACTTCAATATTCTTTTATCTATACCTCTTCTTTCTAGTGCTTTCTATATATCTTCTCTTCTTATCCTATCGAATGCTTTTTCTCTGTTTTTATTTATAACTTTTTTGCTTATTTGTCTTATCGTAAATATTAGGTCTTGTGCGCTTTTCCCACTTCTAAATTCACACTGAGTCTCTTCTATTGTATTTTCGATCCTATTCCTAATTCTTTTTTCGATTAATCTTGTAAATACTTTTGCAGGTACACTTGTTAGCATTATTTCTCTATAATTCTCACAGACTCTTTTATCTCCTTTCTTGTGTATAATTAGTATGATTCCTACATTCCTATTTCCTTTCTCTGCTTTGCTATTATCTTTTCTTGTTTTTCCTTATTTGTTTTATCCATTCTCTTTCCCATATTCATCGCCATGTTGTTCATTGTTGTATCAATTCTTGCATCGCTTCTTAGTTTTTTTCCGTTTTATGCTTTGTGTTTCTTATTTCCTTTCAGTTGTTTTCTTCTGGGTCCCATTTCCATTCTTTTCTATTTATTATCAATTTCTTGTATCCTATTTTAGTTCTATTTTCTTTGTTTTTCTCACTATTTGCCTTCTCTTTTATTTTGTTCTGTATTTCTCTTTCTTTCTTAGTTAAAGTCATGAATAATATATATTATCTTATCTTTAGCACGTGTTAGCTTATTTTTATTTCTTAATATGTTTATTTTTTCATCCAAAGATTTTGTTTCTATTATATATCGTTTATTTCCTGCATTTTTATGCTTTTTATTTTTGCATCTACGTTTAAGTTCTAAGTTTGTATTTTTTTTTTGTTCCGTTTCATCTTTCTTGATTGTCGTTAAACGTGAAATAACCAAGTTATTCTTCCTTTTATTCTGTTCTAATTGTTCTATTTTTTACGCAACTCTTTTATTTCTTTTTTCATAATCTCGTTTTCTTCTTTAATTTCTTTTATATGTTCCATATATTCCCGTTGTCCACTTTTAACATCACTAACTTCTATCATGAGTTCTTTCATCGTTACTATCATATCATGCATTTTCTTAGTATATACCGTCAATTTTGTTTCGTATTTAATTTAATCGCGAAGTGCGTCTCCGTTCCGCTTGCTCAGCGCACCTTTCGATAACGAATTTCGTAGCTTCAATTATATTCTGTTTCCCACGCAGTAACTAATAAGTTTATTCTGGTTATCTGCACTATGCACTAAATCACCACTTTGCGATCTTTTTGTTCTTTTTACTGTTTTAACTGGTTTTACTAGGGTTTCGGTTTCGCAATTGTAGTCGTGATTAGGCTTGTTTTTACGAGTTACTTATCGCCACATACACCGCGAACGTCCGCTCTCGCACAGGAACAAATACCCCAAACTGGGTTTTGATAACTTTTCCACTCGCCTTCCTCTGACGGATGTCTATGAAACCCAACTCGATTTTGATTGGCTCAAAACAATGGCGAGGAGACTTTAAAAACAGTATCTCTGTCCATACCCCGCGATTCCTGGTTCCGACCCATGGTCCTTACTGGATCCGAATGGATTAATGCAATTAACAAATTTGATAAGTAAAATCGCGTTTCTTTTTGTATCACTCAGTTTAACTACAACTACAGATATCCATAACTTAGTGAATATTAAGAATAGCTAAAATGGCCACTATTTGTTTTCAACAAACTTTCAACAAATTACATTGGTGAAATATCAAAGATATATAATGGGACACCCTATATAACTATGTCTAAATTGTCAAAGTAATTCTTTGATCGGCCGAAAATGTTCGAGAACAGCACGAGACCCCTAAACGACTCGAGAAACCCAAACGACTCGACAGGGCTGGGAAGCCTGACAAGTTGTAACCTAACCCTGCGTTACAATATTTGAACTGTAGTTTAAGTAAGACGCTTTGGTTTTATGCCAGATCTCAGTGGGTGACCGTAAGCGAGAATAAGGAAATTATACAAACAATAAAATATAAAAAATAGTTAACGCATATACTGAAAACAAAACAAAACAAATTTTAATCAAATAATAGGGTACCAGTGTTTTTATCAAGAAAACACAAACGTTCAAAATACATAAATAAAGATACAACGTCATACTAAAGCAAATTAAAGATTAAGCAATTATTAATATTATAACAAAAAAATGTAATATACAATTTAACAATTAAAGTATTTAAATAATATCACTGTAATAAAATTCAAGGGCATTTACAAATACGTTATCGAATAATCCAATCATAATAAAAACTTTTGAAGAAAAATTTAAAAGTCTTATCAACCACAAACACTCCTTTGATCTAAGGTGAAACCAAAGTGAGAAAAATTTAGAAAGATTATAATAATAAACTTTATAGAAGTAATAATATGGATAAAGAATTTCTAAAATATACCCATGAAATATAAAATTGAAACAATTTCTTTTATCATAATTAATAACTGGATCCCTAATAAAATATTTAATAATATTATGAAAGAATTCAAACTAAAAGATGATTTTTAAATTTGATCATGAACAACAATAACAACCGGAATCGGAAATTGCGCAGTGAAAAACCTTACCACGACTTCCCCGCTGTTTTACAAATCTGCATGCAGCGGCGGAATCAGCTGTAACAAACCTAGTTTACGAAAGCACGCTTTGAAATTCACATTTCAAGTTTAGTTAAATGATTATTACAGCAAAAGTGATAAGAAGAAACAAAAAAGATAATTAACAACCAGGAATACGAATAATTCTAAAGATAACAATAAGCAATTTATGTGATTGTGATCGATAAGAAAAATTACATATATCTTAATTAGGTTAAAATATATCTTATTTAACGTAAAGCGAAATTGTACCCATATGTGGACTTGGAAGGTGGAAATTTCCATATCCGTCATTTAAGAAAATTATACGGCAATTCTACAGACAAATGTAAGTATCTAGAATCTTCAGGCTTTCATGGACCTTTTCTGTACGATCTGTCCACATCAATTAGACCCCATAGATATTACAATTTTGTTGCGAGGTGTTGAATTAATAATAATTTACAGACAGACCTCTATAGTTCCAGGAGTTTCAAAAAACAAATCTAACAACGATGGTTCCTTGAATCCCGTCTCCAAGAAGCTAAAGACAAAACCCCATCAACACCAACTTTAAATAATCCTGAACAAAGGGAAAATTTAACCTAATCTGTAGAGCTTCGCACACTAGGAAAAACTTCACCTCTCACAACAAATATAAAGGCCCGACAGGCTCACCGGGAACAAACGGTCTGCCCCCTTGTAGGATAGAATCATCACTCAACCTACTCGACAAGTCGCTCAACCAATTGGAGCATCACAACTCGGCAAGGAAAATTTGAAACGCCTATTAAAGAATAAAAAACGAAATCTATTAGAATTCAAATCATGAACGAGTCAGCAAAAAAAAAAATAGGAAGATGGTGGTAACTAGCATCAACCCGGTCACTTATTTATTCCATACGCAAGGGTGCAAGAAACTTAACTTCCTAAAGAAATCTTAAACAGAAATGATAAATTCTATTAAGATGCTATAACACTATCCAAACTGCTAACCAGATTATAAGATTAAACCCAAAGCAAACAAAAAAAACGAACAGTTGTACGGTTTTAAAAATATTTCAATAAGAAAATAAACTTGACGTTGAAAACAATTAATACCCTGCGTTCCGCCTGCTTAAATAAATAAAATTCGAAAAATTCTCCAACCCCAATTAATTTAAAAATTTAGAAAGCTACGAAAAATAATCAATCCATCAGTATGAACTCTCAAGTACCAAAAACCTTTTCAACGGAAACAAAAAAGTGAGCGTTACAAGGTCCGAGACAACTAAATGATTTGACTGTACCGAATGATCCGACTATGGCCTGGCCCAAACTAAATCCGAGCTTTGGGCTACGGTACAGTCTAAAATGTAATAAAATGTATTAGAAATTCAGCCTATATAGATATTTGGGGTCGCTGATTTCGAATTTGATGTTCTCTTTAAAAAAAAACATGATGGCGGATATGAAAATGAAAAAATCAGTATAAAAATGCGTTTCAAAACCTTACCACGACTTCCCCGCTGTTATACAGATCTGCACGCAGCGGCGGAATCAGCTGTAACAAACCTAGTTTACGAAAGCACACTTTGAAATTCACATTTCAAGTTTAGTTAAATAATTATTACAGCAAAAGTGATAAGAAAAAACAAAAAAGATAATTAACAACCAGGAATACTAATAATTTATTTTACTCTTCAGAGGAATCTTCAGAACTATCTGATTCATCAATTTTTGGCACATAATTATCATCACATATTATCACTATGATCTGGTGGCAGTAAAAGTTATATTACTTCCGAAGATAAAATATTACTTGCTTTTGGCGGAGTTTTTTTAAACTCGTAATTAATAGGCCTGAAGATATCAGGAGTCGCTGAAAAACATCTTCCATTGTTCTTTCACGTGAACATTTTTGCGAAAAGCCTTCCCGATACTTTTTCATATTTTTATTTCGTGACTCCTGAGTATCTTCAGATAATTGCCAGATCGGTAACATGCAAGATTTTACAATTGCAGCTTCATGGATTAACACTTTGTGTACCGTAGTCGATATACAATACCATGGGTATTTTTCAACGAACATATTCACAGTAACCAAACAATATTCTTCGAGTAGTTCTACATTTACAGCAAAGCCGCTTGACAATACTTGTAAAATAATGTGGAAACGATTTGTCAAATGTTCGTCAACGCCTAATATGTTTGCCGATATAGAAGAATGCTCAAAGAAACGACGAGCAGTATTGCCATGGTTCGTGTTACCATAGCCTGGTTTCGGACGAGCAATAACTAAACCCAACGCCTCCTTAAATCCTTTCTGAATCGCGATTTTTCGATTAGCTGTAATTTTCTTGTCTTCCTCAGTACGTGCTTGCCATTGCTTAATTCCAAGTTTGTACCCTAAATGTAATAAGCATTCAAAAAGACGAATACACGTATGCAATGTTGAGAGCCCCAGGTTGAATGCTGAAGTGTCTATTGCTTTGTCCTTAATTAAGTCAATTTTGCTGAAATCTTTTGAAGTCGTTTTGCACAAATCGTCCCTTTAAAGCAGAACTAGCCTAAGTGCAAAAACACGATTTTTCAGGAGAGCATTTTCTTAGAAAGATGGAATGAATCTATTTCAGTTTTGGCTTCATATTTTGAAAATTACATTATTGTAGGTCTCTCGTTTAGTATGTATGTTGTTTTTGGACTTACTATAAAAAACAAGAAACTACTGGACTTAGGCTAATTATAGGTAAAATGTGTCTATTCTAAGTTATCTTGAGTAGACATAAGCTATATTTAAGAAAAGTAATACATTCGTTTTGTGAACATAGCATTAAAAGAAAATAATTCAAAATTGTTTCATTGGAACTTTATTTAAAGTAAACAAACAAGAAATTTAGTTTTTAAAACTACAACTTTAATCTAATATTATTGCTATAAAACAAACACAAAAACTTAAATTTTATTATAACTAAACCAAGCACTGCAGCAGTAACATTTTAACAAACTAAAGTTGTAATAATTCTAATAAGAAATCAACGTAGAATATATTTTAAACGATCCATTGACATCAATATCGCAACTTATTATTACTTATTACAACAAACTAATGTACTGAAAATGTTTTTGCTTAAAACATTAACTATTTTATTCGACTTCGTCATCACTACTAATTATGTCTGAGTGGCTTCCCTTGTTTGTCTATTAGTGTGTGGTAGAGTTTGGTAATATTTCTGATACTCAACCGGAATAGCCAAAGTGTCACAAAAATACATTAGATGCTCATATTTACCTTTGAGTAGAGGAATCAAATTGTCTCGAAGTTGTTTTAGTTTATCAACAATGTCTAATTTAATTCTCTTACGACCTTCCTCCAATAGATTGATAGAGGAGAAGTTTTTCTCTAAAAATGTGTATTTAAACTGCAATACGAATGGTATAGTTGGATCAGCGTATATTACTTTAACTTGATTCCATCGCACCTTTTCTTTGCTGGTATCTTTTTCCCAATTAACTATAGTTGATTCCAGCAAATTCTTTAGATTGTAAATATGCTTCTCCAACTTCAATTTTTGGAGTAATCAGAACTTCTTGTAAGTCAAACACCGCAGCACAAAACGTCTTCTCTTTATTACCCCTCTCTCGATCAAAATGTTTCTCTTCTCGACAAATTTTCCATGTACAAATCGAAATCATTTTGCATTTTCTGTTTTTCTTCCAAATTACCGTTATTATCTTTTGTACTAAAACTGATCTTTTTTTGGCACAAAAAAGGCAATTTTAAACTAAGTGCAAAATACTTGTCTGTGAATGCTTTCCGTTGCAGGGGCAATACTTTTGTTTAAGCAAAACTCTTTGTACAGTTCATCCATTTTGGTTAAGTTTAAAGAAGTTGGTAAATATACCCGGTTAGTTTTCTTCCTGCAGTAGTGACTTTCTATCGGTTTAAACATATTTATATGATCACGAACGGATTTTTTAACAGGATCGGGAAGTTTTGAATTACAAAAAACTTTTCCGCTTAAATTAGATGGAAGGCTAATATTACGCTTCAGTTTGTTTGCAACTGTTTAACTACTTGAGGAAATATACTCGTAGATAAGGTATTAACGAAAAATGTTTGACATACCTGGATTTTTCCGATTTCTCCTCAGTAGGTAAGCAGTATACGAATTTCTGCTTTCTGAATTCTGGTTTGTCTCAGTATTTCTTAGGCGGATTCGTTTTCTTCCCTTGAATTCAACAAACCTGCATATGAATTCTCTTTGCCTAGTTACGTCTAGTAAGTGTCAATATTCTTTAAAAATAATGTTTCTTCTGTCTTCATTGATTTTTGTTGCACATCTTAACTTACACTTTTCAGTGCAGTGTGGCTTAATATTTCTCTCTGGCACAAAATTATTCTTCCAATTTTTATACTGCTTACCACTATTTCTACGGCTTTTAATAACAGTCTTTTTCCATTTCCTGACATTTATCGTTTTCTTCCTAGTTATCTTGTTAACTGATTTCTTTTCTTGCCCAACATTATCTAATGAAACTTCTGCCCTTTCTTCATCTTCTACTAAATCATCTGCGTTCTCAACATTTTCTTGCTTATTTGGGTAGTAATCAGAATCGTCATCAGTAGCATATGGATCTGGTTTTTCTGATACGGTACTGACAGCATCATCGAGAGTTTCCTTTGTTGCATTGTTAATACCACTGTATTGTGTTGGAATATCACAAATTTCATGTTCATGGTTAAGCGGTAATAGAGGTTGCACTTCAGTTAGAACTTGACTACTGCTGACAAAACTTTGAAAAGGCACGTTAGTTGCAACGTAGGTATCACCAGAATTATTAAATGGGAGAGCTACAGGTTGCAGTTCAGTTATACTTCGATAGTAACTGCAAACACTTTCAAAAAGTACTTGAGTCGTAATGCAGTTATTATCTTTAACTATTACCTGCAGTTGTCCCTGAAAATTAGATAAGAGATAACATTGATTGCTTTTTTATAAATAACAGATTCATGATATTTTGAAATGGAAAACGTGCGCATGACGCACCCTTGGGATACACCAAAGTATCTGCTTCTTTCTTATTAATTACAAGCCATGTTTTTTATTCTTTATTAATTTTTATTTTAGGTTGCATGTGAATTATCAATGCAATACTCCAATAGAGGTTGAAAAAATATGATTTGTAATTAACAAAAAAGAAACAGCCCGTTCGTCGTGCTTCCAAGGTGCACTTTACTAATAATGTCTACATAACCTCCAAAACAATACAATTACTGTAATATTACTTAATAATTTAATAAACTTGGTATGTTCACTAAACTTACTTAAAATATTTGATGACTGCTCACATACCGCATGATTGTCTTTATTGGAGTCTCCATTTTAAACACAATTTACAAACACGCTAAATCAACAGGTGTAAAAGCTACCGTTTAAAAGTAATGTTTGTATTCAAAAGGTATGATATGTCCGGCGTAAGTTATTCAAAATGAGTTAGCTGTAAATCGAACTAACCTATGTCCACTGCAACTAGCCTATGTCCACATTGCCCGTCAAGACTTCCAGCAACTCATAGCCTAATGGCAAATAGCATAGTTCTGTATCAAATTATATATCCACGTTTAAGTTAGGTAACTTTTAAATTTTAAATTTCCCTCCAAACTATAAAGAAATGGACTTGGTTGTTCCTACATTAAATCCGCGACATTTTAAACATAGATAGGCGAGAAAACTTGAATAAATGCAAAAAAATTGACTTCGGCTAGTTTTGCATTAGAAGAACAAAATAACATCACATGGATAACTTTGTCTACGTCAACGCATTACACACTTTTCTATCTATCATTGTAAATACCATATCATAGTGTATTACTATGTTTGCCGTCCATCACGATATTAAAAGGAACAAGACATAAAATTTGTTCATCTACGAAATTTTTTCCCTCACAGTCGATTCTATGTTTTCGTGCAGAAATTGCAATCTTATCGGTCTGCAGCATCTCTGAGAAGAAGGTTTAGAATTTTTCCAAACTATTATTTTCTTTTTCCATTTAAAATTCTTGGCTGAAAGTATCAATGGTACTAATTAAGTAAGAAAAACGTGCGTCCGAGAAAGTATCATCGCTGAAAGACTGTTTACATTCGATTTGCCCAAAACTGCCGTCACAACCCCATTTTATAATGAGAGTACTTTTTTGAACTATTTGTGTATCAAACATTTGAACAATTTCTTGTTGTAATTGCAAAATTCTTTCAGCAGTAAGGTCCAGTAGAGATTGTAATTTAACTTCTGTGCTTGTCTCTGTTACTGTTATATTTGATGGATAGCATTGCTGCTTAGCTTGTAAAACTTTGTGGTAAGATGGTAAAAAAGGGGAATTATGTTCCTTGGCTGCTTTTCCCATAACCTTGTATTGGTGTTTCGATAATTTTGCTTCGACAATAAGGGAAAGAGCTGCATCTTTAGACATCTCTTTTAGGCTGGTCATTTGAGATGACTTTAAAGCTGACTTGTACTCGGAAGCTGGCGTTGAGAACGTACATACATGCGATATCTTTTACTATTTTAGCAGCATCCAAGGCTCTTGATGAACGAAGACTCAGCTGAGTTGCAAACGCCAGTTTTTCAGTCTTAATTGTTTTACAAAGTAATTCGATTATACGTCTTTTGATTCGTTCGAAAGATTTTGAAAACTCCAATCCAGATCGTACATATTCTTTCGATATGAGAAAAATTTCTTTTTTTGTAGTGGTGACATCATTTGCATTATTTTGAGATCTTACAAAAACCATAATAATTTTGATTGTAAATTACAAACAACTGATAATTAAAATATAATTGTTTGAGCCCTCATGCTTAAGCCCTTAGATAAAATCGATATTCTAACGGTACTCTTTCTGGAATGGTTGTAAAAGGTTTTGGTGGTCGAGGTGACCCCACCAAGTAAAGACAGTAAAGTTACTATACTCATAAGTAAGTTAAGTTTTACATCAAAGAAGAAATCCAGCACATTATCCAACATTAATTTTATTGATTTTTATTTATAATTCATTATTTTTTAGCTTTCAGTAAAACTGTTATAACAACGGGTCAGGAACAAAAGACAGGTTAATCATTACATATCTTATTTGAGAATACTTCAGTCTACTCACTTCTAGTACTGAAATCGCATGATCACGTGGGATCACAACTTTTTTTTCTATTTAAGTAAACATGTATTTGTAAACCAACATTTATTTAAACCCTATTTTCGACGCCATTTTGTTTATATGCCAAATATAAATATGTAACAATATTAGAGACGTAATTAATCTACTCACCACCAAACATATCCACGGTCAAACCAAATTACAATCGACCAATTATGTAAAAAGTGATTTACAATTGAATATCTGTCTTCAATCGATGCACCTCGTGTGTTGTATTTTGACACATAAGCGGTAGACTTTGCCGTAAGGAATAGCCAACACATTAGAAGGTAGACTGTTTCCGTTTTCTGTATCATGTACACTAATTCCCTCTCTACCAGATTCCATTGCACTAAATCTGAAATTCTGACTTTTGTCACACTTTTTTACGGTTTCGGACCACTGTGTGGCGTTATAATTCCGTCTAAAAAGTAACGTCGTAGGGATCCGCCATATTTTCATTTTTTTAACGTAACCACTTCAAAATCGACGTGAAAATGACGAATACACTGACCTAAAAAAGACGTCTTTATGACATGAACTACTAAACTAAGTATTATTTGGAACATTTTGATGCAAATTTCATAAAAGTAATACTATTCATTATTGAAATATATGAAAAAGTTAAATACTTACACTTTAAACGAAAACACATTTAATATCGTAAGTATTAAACGTGAGCGTAACTCACGATGTTTTGGAAGTCGCATTTACTTCGTATACGGGGAACTTACGAGTTTGTGATGGGTTCAGTCATAATGTCGGTTGCTTACGATACACTAAATCGATGATTTTCCAGCTTAAAATGGTCTCAGTCACTTAAAACACTTTTGCAGGCCCTTTCGCAGCCATTCAATACTTATAAGGACATTAAAAGCTGAATTTACGAAAAAACGTCGCTGACGATGTTTTGACAAATAGCCAACAATATCATTAGACGTTTCTTATCCATAGGTTGAAGTGAACTCTTCAGTAGATAAACTAGGCCGGTTTTGGTGAAATTTCTTATGGAGATTTACATGGGGAGATAAGAGCTGGCAAACTGCCGGTCTAACAGGATGTCGAGCTGATAAGGGTTACTGATAAGAGCTCGAAATAGGATGTTGCGTTGATAAGACTTTCATAACTGTCATTTACATCCGGTCTAACGATCTTTTATGATTTAACGGATTTTGATAAGGCTTTGTAGCGGTGAAAATAAAGATGACTCATGGATATCGCGTTGATAAGACTTTCATAACTGTCATTTACATCCGGTCTAACGGTCTTTTATGCTTTAACGGATTTTGATAAGGCTTTGTAACGGTCAAAATAAAGATGACTCATAAGGATCTTTTGCGGTTTAACGGCTACTGTTCTTTTAGGATCTTGTATTCGTTCAGGTAGGAGGCCAACTTGTCTAGCGAAGACGCCATGAAGCGGAAGGAGTCGATGAAACGGAATTTGATCTCGCAGCCTTTGATTGACTTGGTGCAGCTGATATATTTAGTCTTGTTGATGGGGAGAAGGGAGATGTCTCCTTCGATTTCTTGTCCAAGTCTTTTATAATGAAAGATGCGTCGTAGCTGCTGAGGTTATGGAACACCACGGGAATTACTTTTTTATCTTGAAAGTTTATGTTGCAATCTTGGTGGGCTGCGCCTCTGAACTTCCCCGTTAGATGGCAGTGGTCTCGGCCTTTATATTGTCTGCATTGAAAGGCTTGGTGCAAATATGGCAGGCTGTTGCTGCTCGGAAGTCATGTTCTTCCTGTGGGGTTAGATGCATGGGTTGGGCCGCCCAGTGCACCGGCTCGACATCCTCGGTGACTTGTTTGAGTTCTTGTATAAACCATTTTCGGCAGTCCGGTCCTCGGCGACTTTTATAGAACAACAGGGAGGAATCGTAAGAACATTGAAAGTACTATCCCATGCTGAAAATCTCCTGTTCCTGATATAACTCACTACTCTTCCCTTTCTGTTTTTTGATCGGTTTAAGCAAGGCCTCGAAGTCGGCGTAGATGATGAATGGCACTCGCAGCGAATTTGCCAGTTTTTAAACCTAACCGTCTTATCTTCCTCCTTATAGGACATTTGAACACGACAGTCCGTTACCTGCTGGCAGTACACCTCGTGCCTGGTCAGCTTGTCCTCGGTCCGAAAGTAGTGTAGGCACCGCTTGCAAATCCAGACTTTATGGTCTCGGCCTGAGACCTGTTTGGACACAAGGCGGCTGAGGTTTTTTATCCAGCACCAATGGTACTGGATATCATCAGCCTCCTCGTCATACGTGCCTCGCCAGCTTGTTCTTAGTTAGGTGGGCAGGCACCACCTTCAACCCGCTGCTGGCCGGTTCAAGCACGAATGTATTGACCGAGATATGGTTGAGCTTTTCAAACCGCCTGACCTCATCCACCGTCATGGGGAAGCGGAGGCCTTCTGTGTTCAATACTGCGGAATAGTGGGGGTAAGATGTGATGCGTTGAGGATCTTTTTCAACTGGATGTAGTGCGGACACCACTACCCACGCAAAGCAGGCCTCATCAACGTTCTTTATGTTGATGCAGGCATGTTTTTTGGCAATCTCCAGGGGCAGCGTAACATGTGAGGCGCCTCGGATCGGCTCGTATCTGTCAGACAATAAGTTATAAGAATAAAAGCGACTTTTAAACCGATTGGTTTACCTATTTACCGCTAGATTGAGGATGCTCTTGAGTGCCCATCCGCCCTCGCGATTCTGAAACAAGAATTCGTTCGTTAATGTAAATTAAAGAAATATTTCTATGTAATTACTTGAAAGTCTGCCAGCTGAACAATCTCACGGTGTCCTGCACGCGCTCCGACCACCACTGTTGCAGATCGGTGTCCCCATCAATCACGGCGTTCGGGGTGGGGAAGTGCTTCACTTCCTCCACCACGACGTCGGGAGACTCCTTCTCGAACAGGCCGCAGAACACCACATTGACCTTAATGTGGTGGTGGACCTTGAGCGCGTTTTTGATACGGATGGTGAACATATAAGCCGTGTCCTCCAGGAATGTCAGGGGATCGAAGTGTTTGAGATTCACAATGACCCCCGTGCGGATTCTGCTCTGGAACGCAGAATTAACTTCCTCCCACCTAATTTTATGTTTTCTGACTTCCTTCGCTGGTACATGGCCTGCCCCCTGCTGATGTTTGGCTTTCATCATAACGCGAACCCCCAAAAGAATAAATTATAAGCAACACTTGTTAGTGTTAGATGTTAGTCTTTCATGCGGCCGATGGCCGACTCCAGATGCCTCTTGGCATCTACATTTAAGTCCCTTTTTTTTAAGGCCGCATTAAGAAGGCGGATATTACCATCAGCCCTCTTTACCCAGGCTTCTAACTGCCGGATTTTCGGTTATAATCCGGAAAGCTTGATCTAATGCATTAAGCATTTGAGTTGCAGTTTCAATTATTGCTGCCATTTTTTATTGCAATAGCTAAAAAGAATAATGGGCAGTTTGCTTAGCTCCTCCGCCGATAAGAAGCGCAAGTCGGTCATCTCTAGAATGATAGCGGTGCCGTTGTTACATTCAATTATATTGTTATTAAAATGTTTAAACATACCGAGGCGCGTCGAGAAAGCCTCATATACATAATACTATAGACTCGCCGTCTTTTCGAAAACTATGAACTGATGCTGTTTACGGGGGCTGCTGTCTTTTTATTCTGTCTCTTAACAGTATCCGTTAAACCGCAAAAGATCGTTATGAGCCATCTTTATCTTGACCGTTACAAAGCCTTATCAAAATCCGTTAAACCATAAAAGACCGTTAGACCGGATGTAAATGACAGTTGTGAAAGTCTTATCAACGCAACATCCTGTTTCAAGCTCTTATCAGTAACATTTTCAGCTCGACATCCTGTTAGACCGGAAGTTAGCCAGCTCTTATCTCCCCATGTAAATCTCCATAAGAAATTTCACCAAAACCGGCCTAGTTTATCTACTCTCTTCTTCTGTGGTTAAATTGCACAGGTTTCTAACCGTAACAAGAAAAAGTGATCATAATAATAATAGTAATAATAATAATAAAATTAATACTGGGACTTCCTAAGAATATATTTTTTGAAACAGCTTCTTGATGAAATTGTTGAGGTTTTTTTAGAGATGCCGGAACATCTATGTTTCCTCTTTTTACTTTACTTGTATACTTGCTGGAAGTGCAGTTATCAATTTTGTACAATGGATTCATTGAATATTAATGTCTGTGTTTTTACTGAGTTGGCGAAATTTGTAATAATCGCTTGAATTTACTACAGAATTTCCTGTTCCTCTTTTACAGAGACACGCTGTATAAGGTATAACTAGTTACGATTTTAACTACCTACTAAAGAAAAATAAAAATTGAAATAACTGTAGAAACTTTCAAGTTTATGCCATTTGATGGTATTAAATTTGCAAACGTCCAGTTTATAAAAACTTCAACAGAGTCGGTCATTATTGACATTGTAAACCTTCATACAAGATTGTATAAATAGGACAGTCTTGACACATTCAAAAGCAGTTCAAGACATTGTCTAAATTGACGTGTCGTAAGCTAACATACTTTAAAGCAAGCCGAGATATGCTAGGCCGTCACCCACTCAAGTCCACAATGAGGGTCGACTACCAAGTTTGAAGAAAGTGTGTAACTCACAGCTAGATCGAAGAAGCAATTACATACTTCGTATCTAGTGCTAGAAAACTAAATTTCTATAGATACTGAACTGCTTTTAATTTTAATAGCAGAGCTATACGAGTAGATTTTAAAATCAATACGCCACGTTCTAGTTATTGATATTTATTTGTACCCTCTCAATCCCAATACCCTTTTATCGTTATAAATTGATATTTCACATAAAAATAATTTTTTGTCATGATAAATATATCATCGTAAAGTAAAATTAGATGTATTTGTATTTGTTAGCTTGTTTCATCACATAAACGTAGAGTGCATTTTCATGTACTTAAAATAATTCCAAGTTCGTTGCGCATTCTCTGTGCTAGTAGTATCTCTTCGTGTTTCAAATGCCTCTCTGTTCTGCAACTTTATTAATTATTAATTTACAAGGTCTAGATATAAATAGTTCAGAGAAACGATATATATATGCGAGCCGCTCTTTACAATAACTAACCATAGAAAATACAAGTTCAAAGCGAATGCGAACTTTATCGATTGTTATTATTATTTTGCGACTAAATAACTTCTAAATACAAGTGCAAAACTTCGAGAGAGCGTATCTGGTTGTTGTTTACATTTATATCTCATCTTGAATATATCAAAGACTATTGTTTGGGAAACTAATTGACCAAAAGCAAACTAAGTTTATACAGCAGAACCGCAGGATTCCCTAGATGGGAACTAAACTAATTTGAATACTGCATACTACACAACGCCCTCCTCTCCTGAACGTCCTTGCACGATTATTGGGCATTGTAAAGGGGGGAACGGAATTTCAAATTCAAGATTGATAAACTTACTTGAAGCACGTAGGTGTTCATTACACACGAAGATTTTCAATCCTTTAATTAAGATCGGTGTATATACTGTATATAACTAGGTTATACGGGTTTTCCAAGGTTCGCTCGTGTGCAATATGGTAAATTTATATACGTTGATTTTAATTTTAATCTCTCTCATAGTCTGTTATAGAGAAGGTAAAATATTGGAGCGATGTTTTCCTTCAAACAGTAGACTAAATCATGGAATGGAATTTTTCGAGGTTGAGGTTAGCCTGGAATTTGCTATTATTGAGTTTAGAATATAGATCATGACAGAAGTATTTTGTTTGACAATAAACATTAATATTAAAATTAATAATTCTGATGACATTAAAGCAAGTTTTCTAGAAAGTTTGTTTGTTTGATGTAAGAAATGAAGGCGCGGCGTTTCCTTCAAGTTTAATAATATTTGGGGGAGCGAGTTAAACTTTCTTCTAGTACATTAAAACTGATCATAATAGTTCAACCATTAATTTATTTCTATCTTAATCTAGTACTAAAATGTCTTATACCCATCATAATAAGTTATCGACCGTTGTCCGTTATTACGTTCTCTTCAATTTGCTTACGCACTACACAGCGTTAGCATTACACGAAGATTTGGTTCTTTCGAATCTCCTTGTAGATTGTCAACATCCAGGAGGCTAGATGTTGACGTGATCCTAGAGTTTTGCTTACTGTTAATCAGCAAATCGTTGTATTATTTCTGTGTAGACATAAGACGATATTCTGCCTTACTTTTTTCTGGATGGTCTGTTCTATTAATGTCGCTAAAACTTTCAAAAATTTATTTGTAGATTACCAGGTTTATTATGTACGGATAACTTAAAATGTCTTCTTAAAAATCAATACTTCTTTCTATAATACTTAATGGTCACTTCTTCTCTTATAATGTGTTATTTTTACTGAAGCTTGGCATCCAACGTCATTGCAAGATGCTGGGTACTGTTTTCATAAGGAATGTTTACTGCAGTAGTTGTAACTGGTATGTAGTTTCTCCTAGCCTTATTTATAAAGTTGAGCTTTGCTTTCCATGTGTTGTTCCACCTGATCACCGACTCACAAGCCTTTTGCAGTTTCTTTGTTACTTCCTGAGTATCTCCCCCAATTTCCAAGATTGTGCTGTCATCATCAACAGTCAAATTTCTATTTAGGATCAGATCTTTGCGTTCAACTATTGGTTTCAACTTTTTCAGATAAAGTTTTTTAAATGATGTAGATGTTAAGGCAAGAACATTTGCATTTTTGCATTTTCCATGCACCAGAAATAGGTATATTTCAGTTGAAATGCCGAGTTGATGAGGTATGTCAGCATGACAATGCCCTTTCTCGACAGTTTCTTAAAAAATTTACCGAATCAGGTGCTTTTCTTAAATTAATGTTCTTGATTTTACTCTTTTGGACAGCCATGGTGCATTCAGCTTTCTCTTGACGTGACGCCAAGTGCATACCGTTATCAATCTCGTTGAGTTTGAAGATATTCTCTAAGTGTTCAGCAACAGGTGGCACAGTTATCACTTTGATCGTTAATTGGGGAAGCTTGGGTGAAAGACTTTTTTAGTGTTCCTTTCAATTTTGAATTTTCTTTTTAAGTAGCGGCGTTTTGTTACTGTTTTAGGGAGGTCCTCTTCTTATTTTTTCCCAACTCCAAGTATTTCTTTAGACGACTATTACGTGAGTTATCTCTTTGGTATTATCACATGCAACTTTCTGGACAGCGTTAACATAGTTTTAGGACATTTTTGGGTATGTACATGATTAATGTGCATTACATTCTAGCCTTTTGAACGCAGCATGATCTTTTACCCTTAGCAGTAATGAGCTTAGAGCCACACCCGGTGTGTTTATCACTGAAATTATTCCAAATAAATCTCTTTTAGGTCTTGAAAAAATTCTAAATATTTCTTTTTCTTTAGATTATATCTAGAAGAATTATATAGAGTTTGGCAATCTTGATATTCTCTACTGCAAATTGAACTTCTTTACTTTGCAGGTGTTGTTCGTCATAGCGATTTATCACTTTATCGTTGATTACTGCGCTACCTCCTTTTGCTTGATTATGTGGATGGAAGGTATGATAAGTTTTGTAGTCACCTAGTCATATAAACGCGTGATTGATAAAAGTATGTCTCTGATAAGAGACATACGTGTATTCTCTCTCTGCGTGTCAAAACGTATTAGCAGTTCTTGGCTTCTGTTATAAAAGCCGTTGCTATTCTAAAGTCGTTCTCGTCCATTGATTAATGGAGCAAGCAATCGTTTCACGACTAATGTATTTTAACTTGTCTGTCCTGGCTGACAGACCATTTATGGAATATTAAATTTCTTTAAAACTTTGCATCACACGAAATTGCTTATCTTGCTAATTATGATTTCTTGCTAATTATGATTTCTTGCAGGCATACGACTTCCTAGATTGTGGTTTTATTTATTGCGAAATAAAACAACATAACTGCGTTATGAAAGGTCGGCCGAACGTCACGACGGTGGTTTGCAGTGCTGGTTGCTGATTGTTTTTCTTGGTTGCTTGCTGCAAATGGATGTTTATCATGGATTCGCTTAGGCACCTGCAGGAGTACACGATCTCCTGGACGAGATTGAGGCTGCTCTGTGTAGTGGGTTTGGTGTCGATGAGCTGCTGCAAGGCGCTGTTGAGCTGGGGTTGGCGGCGCTGGAGGCTCAGGCAATGGGATGTCACTTCCACATGGCTGCGTTACGTCGTCTATGAAAGGTGAAAAGGACCTTGGGGAGTTGCAGGTCCTATTAGTTCTCGCCCTGATCGACTAGTAGGAGGGGGAGAAGTTTCTTCAATCCTTGTTTTCTTATCCCAGTTGGATGTTTACTTAGTTGATAGACAGCGTTGAACTATGGTTTCGACTTTCATCGTCTGCAGGCAGTTTTCCAATTAATTGTAAACCATTATCGGCGACGACGGCCTTGAGGTCACCAAAATCGGAAAGACTTCGATCTACCTGGTGAAGAGTTCGGTGACGGAAAAGATGTAGCAGTTACCAACCGGCGTTGTCGGATACATAACAAGGACGTCACAGGCGATGACCTGGAATTGACGTCGGGACTGCCTGGGCTGCTGGGAGCGTCGTTTGTATTGAGCACACAGCAGGTATTCTTGAACGCATTTTATAATTTCTTGTTCTAGAGTAGCCCAATCAAGTTGATGGCGGATGCTACGGACGGCTAGATTGATTGTGAGGCGTCGTGATGCTTGTAGAAGACCCAGAGTAGGGTTTCTATTAGAACACAACTTCTACGGGCTGAAGAACAGGAGATCATCTTTTGTGATGTAGTTTTGCATGAAACCCTTCTGCCTTCCTTCTGTTGGGGGTTCTCGCTGCAGGTTGAGCAATGGACGGTACCCTCGGTGAAGACGCGTTACGACGTTGGCTAAGTTAGCAGTTGGACAAACGGTCTTGGGGCGTCGTTTGTTCTTAGGCGGCACTGTTTCGGGTTCTCGAAAAAAAAGGCCAGGCGGCTGGTTCTGCTCTCCTGGGAAATGCTCTATGTTAAAGGAATATCTTTGGAGTTTTAAATATCAGCTTGTGGGTTTGGCATCTAGGTACTAGCAAAGGCATTTTGATTCGTTGATGTGATACATCGATTCGTGGAGATAGAACCTCGCGCTGGCGTAAGAGGTAATTATCTACTGCTGCTCATCTGGCTGATCTGTAAGATGAGCGGCAGTCTGGTGTCTGATAAGTGAAGCGGGAGGGGATTCATTAGTACTTTTTTAAGTTGTTGGAAGACCTCTTCTTGTTGGGGACACCATTTCATTTTAGGGAGCTACAATGGCAGAAAAGTCTTCAACGTTCCGTAACCAATTGCAAGTGTTTAGGAAGGACCGGAGAGTCTTTCTGCTTTATGGCGTCTTGGCACTTTGTATTTGCTCAAGATAACACTCTTGTGCGCGGTTGTCGCTTTTGCTGACGATGTGACCCAGATATTCGATTTTTTTGTTGCCAAGCTTTCATTTTACCGAATTGCAGTGCAATTCGTGGATTTGGAGACGTTTCATAGGTCTTGTGTTCTGGTGAGTACATCACTATCTCGTCCGAGACAAATTTGTGTAGATAGTCTGGCAGGACTTCTTGCATTATCAAGCGTTAGAGGCTGGCTGGTGCGCCATTGAGACCAAAAGAGAGCAGAGAGGGAGGTATACTTCTTGCTGTTATTCTCCATAGGTATTTGCCAGTACCCAGATCGAAGGCCTATTTGTTGAGAATACTTTGGCTTGTTTCAGGTCTTGTAATGTTTCGTGAATGATGGGCTAGTACTGGAAGATGGAATGCTCGATAATGCGTTTTGTGATCATTTCTTCGATCTGCCCGCTTATCAGCGTCTTCTTGTCGTCAGCATAGCGATAAGACCTAATTTGAAAAAGATGATCTTCTTTTAAACGAAATTGATGCCTCGTGGTTGGTGTCGTTGTCGGCCTTGGACCGTTGCTGAAAACGTCAGCGAAGACTTGAAGAACGTTGACTAATTGATCGTTGAATTGCTGCGGTTTCTGCTGCCTCATCAAAATTTTCAGTGGCTCGCTAAGGTTTGAGTGGTCTTCCACCGTGTAATATTTTATTACTATGTGGATGCACCTTCTTCTTGTGTTGACGATGGCGTTCTCAGACTCCAGGAAGTCGTATCCTAGAATAGCGGTTTATCAAGAGAATTTGTTTTTATTTCTAAAAATCCAGAATGCGGAATTGAAGAGATTGGGTTCAAGTTACTTATGAACGAATTTTGTGCGTCGGTGGCTTCTCGATCGGCGCTTTAGCAGCGGCATTTTGAAGCTGGTTATGGATCGCTTTGGTATCAACCAAAAGTTTGATTGAACGGCTGGCCTTAGATGTTGGCGATAAGTCGAGTTAGTTTGGTCGGTCTCTCTAGTACGTGGCTATGGTTAGCACGGACCTGCGATGGTGGGTTGTTTTGGTGGAGTTGCTGCTGTTCCCCTTTCAGTAGGACTGGATACTCTCGATGGTAACTCCAACCAGGGCAATGTCGGCACGGAAAGGATGTTTTTCGATTACTTGTCGTTGTCGTAGCCCTATGCCGCGGAGCGTCGAGATCTTTTAATCTTGATTTGAGGTTGGTTGGCCATAAAGGTCTTGCATAAGGTGATGAGTTCGGCTTCTCCAAGGGTCGGAGCGACGTGCTGGGGTCTTTTGTTGGCAACACAGCATATTTAGAACAAACAAAATTATCTGCCAATTCCGATCATCATGTCCTTAGGTGGTCTACAAAGTGCATCTGGCAGTGTCGTATTCCTAGAGATTTTCAAGGTTTTATTGGCTTTGCAGATGGAAGAGGGTAGGAGGGTAGTTAATATTAGAAGGTTTCATGATATTTTCCAAAAAGTCAAGTTAGATAGCGCTTACAAGAAATTCGCGAATAATTACAATTTAAAACACAAACAGCAATATATAGAAGGCAGAAGAGTTAAGAAACTAATAATGTGTATGAACTGAAAACAATACAGTCGGAAGATTCGTTAAGCTCCAACTGTGTATACTGAGCAAGGGGCGATACGGTAAAAGCCATCAATAAGAAATTTTCAATGTGAATGAGCGGTCAGTTATTTAGAAATTGGGTTACTTACAATTGAAGTTTGTTATAGCTCTTGTATGCTTATTTTAATTTCAGCTTAATTCCCTAGAGTTAAGTTACTTTATGATGAGCGGTAGAACCTACAGCGGAATATTCAACGTTTGAATTTTTTTGCCCTCTAGAATGTTTCTACTAAGTTTGAGCACATCTTCAAAATTCAGCCTCAACATAAGCTGAAAGGTACGACTGTATCTTTTATAATAAAGCTGTAAGAACTAACTGCTGTGGTTGAGTTCAACCTCCTTGATGACCTGATTAGAAATCATACAGCATGTGATGATTTTATACTAAATTACATTTAGAAACACAACAATTAGAAAATTTTGCATTAGAGAAATAACGGAAATTATGTATCACTGCCGGTAAACAATAATTTAATTAATTTTATAGCCTTCAAGATTGAAATTAGCTAATTAAAAACAAAGGAAGGAAACGATTCGTGTTTCTTCAGTAAATATCTACAGCAGGTGTGGTTAAATCGATATATTGTTTATAACCTCTAAATGTGGTCACAATACTGCCTCTTCTAAATAAACTTGATGTTATCCTAAAAATTCTGCTCGAGTTACAGTAATAAAAATGTGATAGTAAGATCTGATTATCTCGAAGTGCTTACTACCCAATTTATTTTTCTTCCAGAGAAAATATTTTCCTTTATTGGGAATTTCCACACTGTATACATACACACCTTTCATTTTATTTCTATTTTACTTCTCGTACGTTATTATGTTTACTTTCAGAATTTGAAAATGAAATCGGGGAACATGAAAAAATTCAATTATGTCGTCTTGTCAGCTTCACTTTTTTAAAGTGTCCTATGATGAAACATAAACACTCTCTCTTCGAGATGTGAAATTCATAAAAGTAGAATAATTCGCCTTTTTATTATAACTTTGATACATTAAATCGTTAGCTGAATTTTATAGAATAGTAAAAATTTACAAGCACACAGTATGTACCATGTTTATGTTCGTGTGTATGGGTTTTCGTGAAAATGTACAATGAAATGAAAGAAAATATTGTTCTGGATCGTAAAAAGTGGGATGCTGGATATAAAAGCTCTCTGAAATAGTTAACAATAACGCATTGTTGGTCTGTTCTAGAACGATGTGTTATCCTCAGTGTTGATTTTATTTTACTACTACTGTTATTATTATTTTTTTCAAACACTAATATAAATAATTTCAACTGCCTCGGGAAAGAATTAACATTGATGGTACTTATTAGGTTAATTACGTTTTATCCTAATTTAACATTTGAAAACTATCACCAAAAAAAAAACACAAATAGACTGTAACTTTCCTTTCTTCTGATTTCCTTTATGTTTGAATTTAGACATTTTTCTTTTTAGTTTGTTTTCTTTTCCTGTTTTGCTTGAGGTCATTTTCACAAAGATATATCCCATACCCCTTGTCTTCCGGAACGGCTATTGATGAGTTTGTATAGGGTCTCTATGTTACGATGCTCAAAACTTATCTGAAACACATGAACGTTGTCTGGTGTTGGTCAGTACTACTATTCACATGGACAATTTGATGAGGGAGGGAGAGATTCTTATAACCAAAATTATACGAGAAATATGTTTAGGACTATGTTACCGCGTGCTTTTATTGTATACGTATACCTGCTATACACCGTAGGGACTCCCTATTCGAGTAACACATTATGTATTAATGTTTTGTTAGTGCACACACAATGTTATGGAACAAATATTTAACCAAGTAGAATAATTTTAGGTTGATGATAAACGCTTGTTTACTAAATGAGAATATATATTGAAACAGAATGGAAACGTTGACAGCTTGCACTCTGTTGTTAAAATTTGATTTAATATATGTGTAGTAAGGTAATGAATGGTATAATGTTGGGTATTGATAGTTGCTGTAATTATTCAAATTGAATTAATTTGTATAGTACAAATTATAAACTTGTGTTTAGTGAATACATAGTTACATACAGAGTGCGTTTAGTCTATTCAATTTAAAAACTCTGTAATACGTATAGGCAACATACGTGGCTTCAATTTATGTCTAAATATTATAGACCTGTTAGTTGCATATCCGTAATCTCATAATAATGTAGACGAAACACATCAATTAGTAATTATAGAGTTACCAGATGTTTACTCTTTCATGGATATGTACACTTTTTAAAAATTATGTCTGATATCCGGTAACTTTTTTGTTATGTTCACTTTTATTTAGGTGAAGTAACTAGATTTTTAACATTTCTGAGTCTTCAGTGCCATAAAAACTTAGGAGAGAAACAATTAAATTATCTTAAAGGTCCATTTACAAAATCCGTAATCGGCCAATATAACCTCCTTCCACACTGGCTGCACCTTGATAACTCTTGGTATAGCCCTCACAATAAGAATCAAATATTCAAGAGCACGAGATATCTCTCCGCAACGCTTCTATCGATTACCCGAGCGCACGCCTATGGGCACCAACTCTGCTGCTTCTTGTCTTCGTTATCCTATCAATTGCGATTTCTTACGTACTAAAAGTGGTTTTTTTTGAAAAAAAAAGGCCTACCACACTGTTTCCGAATTTGGCCTCCCCTTTCGACGGTGATGATTTCAAGTCGATACCGTTCTCACGCGAATAACCAAAAACCAAAAATAATGAATTCACAAGAAAACTGGAAATTTCGCATCTCTGAAGATCGATCATCCGGGCCTTTTAAACCAAATTTAGAACAGTAAAATAGTCCATAGTATTTATTAGAATGCGAAGATATCTCCCTGTAACACGTTTATCGACCACCCCAACGCATGCCTATGGACACCAACTTTGCCACGTTATATCATCAAATCCAATTTAGAGGTACTAGCGGTACTTCCTCGGAGAAATGGTGTGTTGCACTTTTTAGGTATTCTTACGTTTTATTTGCGATGGTTAAGGTTTCGAGTCGATAGGACGTACTGTTCCAGCACAGATGACAGAAAGCAAAAAACTACGAATGCACAAGATATCTCGAAATTCTCTGTATCCGAAGTTCCTCCTGCTGTTTTAACGAAATTTGAAAGCGAAATCTACACACATTTGGGAAAGCTCCATGCCGAATCTCAGCATTAATGATCTAGAAAGAACGGCGATAGAAGGGAAGGGAAACGGTACCCCGCGTCGGTTTTAAGGGTATTTTTGGAAAGATGCGAGATTAGCTTAGAGAATTACATATAACCCACTAAAGTATATTTATCGCAAGGCATTCGTCTCTGTAGGTCAATAGGTGTCCATTTCAGGGCCGTATCTCCATTGTTTTCAGTCTTTCGCGTTTTCGACCTAGAAGTGCATAGAACCATTTTTGTTCTCTATCCCATCAAACCGTTATAACAACGTATCCGCAGGAACTCGGATAACTGCCCGAGAAAGGTACAAAGAAAGGCAAATTCCATTTGTTTGTTGAAACGAAGCAACGTCACTGTTATGCACATAGACTCGTTGCCGTTATGATGTTCTTTAGTTTAGAAAGACTTCCAACTTAATCGGACCATAATTAACTAGTTACGCATTTTTAAAGCGGACATTCCAACACGCCGCGGAAAAAAGCACGATATTAACCGAATCGAGTCGGGTTTGTTTCGAATAGGTAGAAAAACACTCCTAGAACACAGATTTTAAATATTATGTCGATCAGACCATCAGGACTGTTTTGGTGGGGGTTACAAAATTCGCAAAAAGCCCAAACGGTTTTTCGGACCAATTCGGGGCTTCTTTATTTCTACTGGCCTATAATACTCGCAAATCCACGTCGCACAGCGAAAACCAGACGCCCATAGCCATTATGGTTTCCGAGATAGAAACTAGTTTGGGTTTCACCTGTTGCGTCCTCTAGCGACCAAACTGCAGCAAGTAAAGAATTGGCTTTAACGGCATCAGAAAGACATAATAAAGTACTACGTTACTTTCCAACACCGTTTTGATGTCTCGGGAAAACCCCCTCACTACCAACCTCCACGGACACCTTTGGGCCCAAATTCGAATACAATAGAATTTACTTGGTCCCAGATCGCTTGGCTTATGGCCCATAAAACCTCAGTCGATTTTGTTTATTTTCATTCGTTCGCTCAGTACGTAGTTGTAGAATCTTAAGCTTCACCAACTCTCCAAGTTTGGTCAAAATCGGCCCACTCTTTCTCGAGTTATTTTGATTCTTCGTTTTCAGAAATTGTAAAATTACCAACTCCGATGTGGCATTTAATGAAAAGCCGCCAGATGATGACTTGCTTAGGGCCGACCTATTGATCGACCGTAGTCCCGTTCGAAGGGCAGAGCAAAGCGGTTGATGTAAATTATTTGATTCGTCCAGTCACTGACCGTCACCGTCACGTCAAAACTGCTAGACATTCACATTACACCGTCAGGGATCGGCACGTCAACGTCAGGAATTTATTTTTTCTGCCAGTTCCTGTTGTATGTTGTTGAGTCAGTAGTATAGTTCTGTTGTTGTACCTAGTGGCTTTTCAACCATGTTAAAATTCAATAGGAAAAAATTATTAATAATTTCATTAATTTTGGATGAGCAAGAAGAGAGCAGGAATAGAAAAAGAATATGGGTTAAAAATGTTTTTAGAAACAAATATGAAGTAGGAGAATTTCACACTTTATTCAAACAAAATTATTTTAGGAATAAAATTTAGTGTATGTTATTTCTCAAATAAACCAAACACGATAATATTGTGAGGGAATAAACAAAGTTTAAAGTAACTTGAACATTATCAAAAACCAAACTAAACTACGACGAGATGAGGAAATATTGACGGTGACGTTCCATTCTCCCATTCACATTATCAGAATTGGATCGGAACGGATCATCCCGTCACGTCAAAAATGCGTTGGCGAGAAACCCCACCGTCATGTGACGGTGACGGTCCGTGACGTTGCCTACCAGTATGAACAGTACTATTTAAAGTACATTCTAGAATATTTTGACGTGACGGGACGTTGACGTGACGTATAATGTAAATAGACCTTAATATTGAACGACTTTCTTTGTGCTTGTGTATGACAAAGTTTGGTGTATGTGTCTATTGCAAGCATCTTTAAAAGGCGGATATGTGTTTCGTATCTAACTGTTAAAACATCTTTACCTTGTAACATCTTTTTATTTAAGTTTTATAAAAGGCGGGACAACGTCGACTTGTTTAATAACTCAACGAGAACAGAGAAAAGTACTTTTAAACTGACAATTTTTACATAACCTTAATAAGAGACTTAGTGCGCCCTGAAGCAATTTCAGATTTCCTTGTTCTTGTATTCTTCCCCTAGCAGTATTAAAAAGCTTCTGGACAATCTACCAGAGATTGTGATGTAAGATCAACTTTTTTAAAGTCGATCTCTGTTGTATCAAGAGTATGCCAAGAACACTCTGTCTCATGTCCTTTTCAAGCTAAATGTAAGACTTATAGCAGCGACACCTAGATAGATTGAGTAAAACCAATTAAATGATGATACTGATTTAATAATTTTCGAATTTTGTTTATATACAAAAGACAACTGCTGATATGATACAATTAAAAAACTAGGTAACAATTAAAATATACAATTTTACAATTCCAGATTTTACAAATCTAGTTTATTTTTTTTAATGCCCTAAACTTTTTGTATTTACTATAACAGTATATTTTGGCTATAATAGCAAGTAAGTTGACACATTTTATTTATGTTGCGCTAATAAACTTACAAACGCTGCTTCTTAGCACATTGTTTCATTTGTGAAATGTGACACAATGATAATGACTGCATTTATAATGTGTTGCAATGACCTCGACTTGTTTATTGAAATTAGAATATTGAAGAAAAAATTCTGTTTAATTCCAAGATCAAACACCTTCCCACCTAGACTTCAGGTAAAGGTAACTGTTAGTAGAAAAAAACCCTTTCGGTTCAAATAATTTAACTTACTCACTAAGCCCAAGCGGTTACAAAAGGATTATGGATATTGAAAAGACCAAAATGAATGTCCAATTCGGAATTAAACTGACCAATTCAAGAATTATTAAAACGTGTGTTGAGGGTTCCCCCCTTTCCGTTTACCTTTCAAAGAGTTGGTTTGAGGTTCGAAGAACCATGAACAATCAATCTTCCAGATTTAGTCCGGAAGTTGTGGTTGCGAGATTAACTAGATTTCGTACATTTCTTTATTTATGAAATGTGTTGCAATGATCTAGAATAACTTAGGACTTTCTTTAGAAAGCCAACTCTGTTTGATTTTGAAATGCAAATGGTTAATTTCAAAATTAAACATCGGGAACAGAAAAAAGTCGTTTGGTGCTAGATCAGCCGAATATGTACAGCTGTGTTGTTACTTTCACCGATGACTTCCGGCAAAAAACATTGTGGTGTACCAATCAGCGCAACGTTCAAAATTCTTCCATTCTCCTAAGCTATGGTTGTCACATGTCCAGAAATTCGGAAAAAACAAGCGATCATTGCTTTGCAACATTTCGTGAACGAACAACTTTTGTGGGTTTCGACTCATCTCGAAACATCCAAACAGTGGTTGTTGTTTAGTTTCTAGCTCGTACGAGTAGTAACAGTAACAACGTCGCACACTAAATTTGAATGATCTCGGTTGAATTTCTTCAGCATTTCTTTGTACCAATTCACACGATTCTTCTTTTAATTTTTACTCAAATTAGGTGAAATCCAGCGGCTACAAAGCTTCGGTACGCCTAAATGATTGTGTAAAGGGGTGGTATTGCTTTCATGTCAATGCATAAGGTGACCCCTATTTCACGGTATGTCACATGCCGATCTCGCTCAATTGTTTCACGCACAGCATCAACGTTAGGGGCAACAACAGACATGGATGGGCGACCTTCACGAAATTCATCACTGAGAAAAGAAAGTCCACGCTGGAACTCAGCAAATCAATTATAAACTGTTCTATTTGATGGAACTTTCTCACCAAAAGCCGTATTAAGCCGTGCAATGCATTGTTTGGGTGTCAAGTTGCTTCTAAAATCGTATAAATAATTACTCAAAAATGTTCACGCGGGAGTTCTATTATACAACAAATTTACTTTTTTTCAAAGCGCTACGTAAACAGAACTGGTTAACTTGGGTTAGAAGTGACAAATTTCTCGAATTTAACAATGGCATAATGCTGACACCACCGGAAGTACCGCCTTGCAGAAATTTTTCCAGCAAGCCTCGTAGTCTACCCAGTGTTTGAAAAACGTGATGAAAGTTATCTTTTTTGATGTTATGCCGCTACTGTTGAATCATATTGTGTCATTTGTACTGTGACAACTGTGGCCTGTAAATGATTTTGTTTGTACTTGAAAAGTTCATGGTGTTTGATTCTATTTTTCTTATTAACATAGCTTGAAATACGATCTATCTGTGAAATAGGTAAAATACAGGAGTGATAGGTAACGAAAGGGCATACGAGTTAGCTAAGCAAGCAGCTGCAGAAGTAGGAATTAGGGAAATATTTAATGTTGCCCCTAGATCATTAGTTAAAAGTAGGATTAGACAAAATTTAAAAGAAATTTGGAATGATAGATGGAAAAAGGCAACTACAGGTAGATTAACACAAAAATTTATTCCAAACATAGAATTAATGAGAAAAATTGGGAGATTAGATAAAGATGTAGTACAGCTGCTAACAGGACATGGGAATTTTAGATCTTATTTAGTTAAAATAGGTAAATTAAACGAGGACGAAATAGGATGCACATGTGGAGAGGGAGAAGATACCGCGGAACACGTACTATGTACATGTAGGTTAAGAAGAAGAGCTAGAGAAATAGGGAATAAAAACTTAATTAAAATAGGTTATAGATGGCCATCAAATATAAATCAGGTAGATTGTTTAAGTAGTAAACTCGAATGGTGGGAAGAATTAAAACGCTTCGCGAAAAAAGTAGATAAATTAAAAACGCCGACGCAAATTTAAAATTTCTATAGGCATATGAGTTGGCAATCGAGAAGCTTAAAGTTCCTTTTTTGCTTTGTCCCAATTTTTATTTGTCTTACAATTAATTTATAGAACTCAAACCTATCATAGACTGTTTATCTAGTCGGCGCGCCAGAGTAATAAGGGAGCCATGGGGCTTCTAAAGATACGGAGCTTTTGGCAAAAGGAGCTAAACGCCTCGTCCGGCGCAATTATACGGGCCTTTCGTCATGTAGATACGTCTCGTTGCCGGCTTCTGAGACGTTAGGCTTGGCATCTGGACGAAGCAGCAACCCAGGCCACTCGGGCCAGTTGACAAAAGATAGACAAGAAGTGCTAGGGGAGAAAAAACTATGATTAACTAAAGACAATAAACGTTGGGATATATCAAAGGAGCTAAGTTTGGTCTTCCTAAAGCCATTTCACTTGAATATCAAATAGGCAAAGAAGCAGTACGGTAGAGTGACCCTCTACGGCTCGATGTGTCTTCTTTTATTAATTACGTAATGATAGGGTTAGAGGGGAAAGGGGTTAGCGGGTTTATTTTTGACAAGCGGTGCAGGAACCGCTTTGAGATGAACAAATTTTATTGAGCACGTTTTCTTTATAGCATGATTATTATATAGCATAGTAGAGAACGTAATATCGACAAATTACCGTATGATGGAACGTTCTCTACGATGTCTGCGTTATCCTGATCGGATATCGTACAACTTCTAAATTTACATGTAAAATAGGTTTTTCTTACTAGCAGAATATCGATGTTGTTATGTTGTAAGAATATTCCAACTTCGATGTCGTAGAAGGCCTTTGACGTTCCACAAGGCGATTCTTAGGAAATTAGTGAATTTTGGTAATCAGCGTGGTAAGTATATTTAGAACCATGCTGTTTTGTTAGATACGTCATGACCTTAAATTCTTGAACGAAGCTACTTAGAAGATTTTCGGTGTGATGTTTATTCGGTCTAATCTCGCAGGATAATTTTAGTACTTGGTTCTTGCATCCTGTTATCCGTAACAGCATCTGAGTAGGTGAGTCCTTGCTGGATCTGTCGTGTATGAACAGGAGGTACTGTAGGTGTGTTGTGTTGAATATTCAATTTGTTGTTGGTGTTGCTGGGTTTATTTAGTAATCTATGGTAAAGGTCACACCCTCTATAGTTAGCTAGATGAGCTCCGCTAGGTAATGCATATTTTGCTAGGGTGGTTGGAGGTTTTGTGCAGCTATTCGTTTTTTTGCAGAAGGTCCGTGCCTTTCTGCAGAAAAAATTAAATATAAATCCTGTCCGAATTCAATGATTCAAAGGTTTAGTTGACTACTTTGTTTATTTAGTTATTGTTGTATTTCATACCTTCCTAGTAATCAGCCAATTTTCCCTGGAGACTGTGCCTTTTTATCTCCACTTTAATTTGCTCTCTGTTAAGTTCAGATAATTCAATTATTTAAGATTCAAGGAAATAGACCCTAAGTAATTTGTTTACCGCCTCTTTCCCCGTTTTGGTGTATTCTTATGTATCTATTTTAAGAGAAGTGATAGAGCGTTTAGGGGTTTTGAAAGCTATTCTATATTCTCGTGTCACCAAGGGGAAAGGGGCTGGAAGGCGCCGGTCGTGGCTCTTCGGTGATGGTCGCCTCCCACAATGGCACCACCGTACTAGCTCAGCGGTGCGGGCGTGTTGAAGCCTTATTGCTGCGTCGGTGGAGGTGTCGCGCTCTAATAAGAGCGTGGTCGACTTCGAAGTGCAGGAGTTCGTAGCGTAGCATTCGAGGAGTTCTTTAAATAAAACACGAAGTCCATTTTAAATAAACCCCAACGTCGGTGGCTAGGTTGAGCGAGGGCTCGCTGACCCGTTGACCCATTGACCGTGGAGAACCTTTTGAGGTTTGGCTTCTTGCCGTTGCCATTTTTTCTTTTTCTTCTGAACTGGCTACTGAACTCGGCTGGCTGAACTCGACTATACTAAAATCAACGAACCAATGCAGTAATAAAAGTGCGTGATCAATGCAAGCTCTTTCTCAATTGGCTGAAAAACACGTGCTTGAAGCCAGTTTCACAAACGGAAGTGTGAACATCCACCGAACAGTGCATTATTATATACCGACATATACAAAAACCAACATAACCTAAAACCTTCGTTTTTCCGTTTTACTTCTTGTGTTTATTTTGTTTGTAAATTTTGTTTTCGGATTGTAGACTTTAACGTGAATACTAAACACTACTTATTTTAAATCTGGCGGGTATTGTATTCAAATTTGCTAGTGCAATTTGGACGTCGACTCAGTTGGGTACTAGCGCATACTGTCCATGCGACTTTCACGTGATCACTGCATTGGTTCGCCGATTTTAGTATAGGAGTCGGAAATGGACTGAACTCGACTCCTGGTCTGAACTCCACTGTTTTTGCGTCGTCGTCAACGTGATTGCTGCCGGAGGCGGCGGCGACTCCTTAGAGGACTTAACCTCTCTTAAGCCTGGTGGCGGTTGTTTGTTGAATGAGAAGTGAGTCAACGGAATGGTGAATTTGGAAAAAAAAACGGTTAGTCGTCAATGTCATGTCATGTCAGGTACCAAGCAGTCCGCACGCCCGTCCACGGCGATGATGGTCTGATGGCGACGGTGGAGCAGGCCGGAAGCAGGGTCCTCCAGAATCCCCGCCGATGTAGATGACCCGTGTTCAGGTGGAGTGCCCAAGGACAGCCAGCGAGCCGTCACACAGTGACGACGATTGTGGAACACGATGCGGCGGTTCTTTTCAGAACGGTGTTGGATTTGTGTAGTGAGGGGTGTGAGAGTGTGTATATGATGGAGTGGTGATGTGTGGGTGTCTAGGTGTGCATAGTCTGCCGTGGACTAGTGCAGAAACTGTTCCGGCATTTGCCTTCACCACTAGGGAAACCACGGAAAACCCTAGTGAGAACAGTGTGGCGGTTGTGGAATGGGTGTGGTGTGGCGGGAATTATTTGGCGGGAAATTATTGGGCGGGAAATGATTTGGCGGGAAATGATTTGGCGGGAAATGATTTGGCGGGAAGTTATGACGGGAAAGGATTTGGCGGGAAGTGTAGCGGAAAGGCGACGAATTTCCAGGCGCAGTGGAATTGGTACCTTGAAGAGCCTCGGGCTCAAGGGTTTGGGTGGGAAAAGGAATTGGGTTGGTCGCGGTCCGGTACCTACCCGGGCCGGTCGGATGAGGCTGAGATGAGTGGATGATGGTGGCCGGGCCTACGCACCCCTACGCAGGCACCGGTTGGTGGTGGATCGGCCGTTGATCCATCTACTGCATCTTGGGTTGTGTTGGATATGTGGCGGTCGCGGCCCTCAAGCTCCCCAATTCTTGAAGACCGACGGTCGGGTGGGATGATGCAGCAGTGCGACCTCAAGTCGCTCCGTTGGCGGTGGAAATTGGGCCAGGCCTGTGCCCCCCAATACACAGACTCTGGAGGGTGGAATGGCTGTAGCCCCCGACTACCGCGCTCTTGGTTGAACCCGTACTATTCGTCGCCGATGCACTACACTCGCGCTGGAGACCGGGTCGACTGCCTCGCTTCGCACTCGAGGCCGGACTCTGTCGGGTTTTTGCGGGTTCGCGGTCCGATATTTATATCGAATCGCAGTTGACGTCCCCTTCCCTTGGAGTGGGGAGAGGCGTGGTTTTTGTCATTGGCGCAATAATGGATTTTATCTCCTGGCGGTACGTGCGTCTTGAATTGGTAACACTCGCTGTTCCTACCCCACAACTCTCTTCATCCCCTTCAACATCCAGTAAGAAGTTCTTATATATATCCTTCTTCCCATTCTTCCGCTTTTCTTGCTCTGTTAAGCATTTTTCGTACTTTTCTCCTTAGTTTTTCAAGATTTTTGTTCAACCACCGCCTTACTTTTATGCTGATTCCATGGTCGCTTGACGTTTCTAGACATCGAGAGTACGTTAGACAAACCATGGCACAAGTGGCTTCTTTACAAGCTTTTACTCAATGAATTCTTTGCGTTCTTTATCTGGATAATAAACAAAAAACTTCTTGCCTTTTTATTAAGTTTTATTCCCACAACGTTTCTTTCCAATCTCTGCCAATTTGTTCGAACAAGGGTCTGGGATTTTAGAGATCTACCACACTAGATTAAGGGCGGTTCTGGTGCCAGACGTTAGAATCAAGCTTAACCTCCAGAAGGCACAAATCATTTTGTTGTTTTAGGTTTGACCTAGCAGACGCTGACTTGAGGTTTTGGGGCTTTCGTCTCGAACTTTCCTTCTTAGTTGTCTAATACATAGTATTATCTTTATCCTTATGTCAGCAGGACGCTGCTACATACCTAAAAAACTTTCATCGGGCGCTTTAGTGAACTATACTTTTAATTCACCGTTTTTGCTCACGTACCTATATAAGCGGCCACTTTTACTTTTAAACTGAGGTTCCTCTTATGATCAAACGACTGGAATTCCTAAGGGATCGATACCTGAACAGATTTGAGTGACACTGAGTAAATCAAAGATCAGATACTTGAAGTACTCTAAATTCAACCCTCAGTTTCCGAAGGAAAATCAAAGAAACTATACATAAATCTCTTTGCGATGTCTACTCATTCTGGCCTTGGAGTTGAAGGAAATTCTCAAAGCCACATCCGTCTGGATAGTAACCCTTCAGGTTCTTCAGTTCTTAGAAATTCCGCAACCTCCCTAATTTACAGGAATCAACTTCACACTTTACCAGTCATATTATTGTTCATTTTCTCCAAATTATCCAGCGACGGTGTATTGGAGGTTTAGGAATTAAATCTTCAGCTTAATTGTTTTTGATAAGGTTTTTAAGGTTTTCCTTAGTGGTTAAGGCAAATGCCAGAATATTATTTTGCTCTACTCTACTCAGTTACCATCATCCTGAGGAGAACAACATTGAGAACTCCACTACTATATGTGGCTATTGCTTTGTTGTTCAAAGGCTCTGTATAACTGCTCATTACCGATCGAAGTAATTATTGTTTTCTTTCTCAGTTTTAGCTAAAGAGGTTTTTTCTAAAACTGCAAACAACATTGACAAGTATAGAAAAAAACCTTCCTTTATCAGTCTTCCTTCCAACTCCTAGTTACTGGTGAGAGGTTGGTTTTTTGGGGGAGCCTAGCTCAGCAAAACTGAAAAAGCTTTATTACTCTTAAAGATTATTTCAAGTTATTTGCTTCAACAACATTAATTTATTAATGAAGTTATTTAAATTTGAATTACAAGATAGAGATAGGAAAGCATACATTCGCATCCTATCTGCAGAAGAGATGAAAACAACTTAATTTTAGAAAACAAATTTCTTTAACAAAATGATACAGTTTTTGGTTGAACGTTTTCTAGGATTTGGATGGCATGACCAACTGGATCATCTAATCTACCTCCCTTGAGTTTTTCTTTGTGAGGAAACTTAAAATCAAAAGCTCACACCATGCAGGCTGGAAGTCACGGAATGGCAATATACGGAATGTGTTCGTGACAGAACAGAATTTGCAAAAACACCATTATTGTATGGAAGCTGGTGGCGATCATTCTGAGCAATGCAATGCGTTCGTCGAGTTGAAGCTTTTTAAAGTTTCCTAATTTCCTAATTAATTGGTAGATTCTGAAAAAATTTATGTGGTCGTGTAGGGGAAGAAAAAACATTTTAAACGATGTATTACTTGACTCCCCTGTGCTATTTAAGATTTTTAAAGTGGTTGTTGTAGAACGCAAGGGGTAGAGTAGGGGGTATGAAGTATTTATCAAGATTGACTCCCTTTAAAATGAGAATTGACCTCTTTTGCCAATCTGTTGTAAATACTTTTTGTGGCGAGATTTTATGGGGGCAAAGTTAAAATATCGTGTATATAAGCATTGATACTTAGAAAAGTCAACCTAGAGCTATTTATTTCTTTATTCTTTGGTGGACTCTGGTGGAAAACAAAAATGTCAAGGTCGGTAAATGCTGAGAAATAAAAGGCTTGGGGCAAATTTCCTCATTATTTTTATGAAATGGTTAGCATACTCTTAAGCAGCCTTCTTCCTTTTTATTTTTTATAGAAAAGTGGCTTGAAATTAAATTTCATACATCACTGAATAAATGACTTTTATTTAGAAATTCAAAAAACAAGTTTGTAGAATTGTTTTTGATATTTATGTCTCCTAATGCGTTCTAAACTGAGGTGAATTTAATTAATTAAATACAAAATATCAGATGCGGTAGAATAAATTACATATCCAGCTGCCCATGAGCAAGGTTCGTTTAGCAACAAGAATTGTATCAGTCCTTTTTCTTCCCGTTTTGTTTAGATTAATATTGCAATCGCTACATTAAGAAGTTACGATCAAACTGAGCAATTCTTTCAACGAGCTTCTTTAATAACGAAGAGGAAAAAGTCCACTCCACGATTAATTTTTCTATTATAAGAATCTTTATATTAAAAAAAGGGGAAAGTATTTAAAAAGTTAGGAAGAAAATGCCTAACAAAAAACCTACAAAAGAATATTATTAATTTCTTAAAAAGTAAACTTTTAAAAAGAGTTTTACTTCTAAAGACTGTCAATATTTCTGTTCTAAATTAAACAGAATAAGCAGCTTTGCGCAAAACTTTTCTTATGCTTTATTTGAATAATCAATCAAAAATTATTTGTTCTTTTATACAACTGCGCTCCAAACTTACTTATTGATTAAAGCTTTCAAGACTTCTAGAAAAACCTTCTTAACAAATCAAATTTCGACAAAATTTTAAAATTAAAAATTTTCTTCCTAATTCCCCACTAAACTTTGACTAATTATCCCAAACGTGTCTTTGCAGATAATTGCGGTTGTCCGACCCATCAGATTGTTCTATCCTCTGGAACTTCTAAAACAACTAGTTTAAGTTTTCAGACAGCTGAACTTGGTTATTATCAGGAATCTACTCTTAGACAAAACTGTAACTCACTTGAATGCCCAGTTCCTTAATTGACCCTAATTGGCGAAACTTTCCATGATTAAAATCCTCGTTCTCTGGTAAATTTATTGCTTAAAAGTCGAGAAGAAATTTTTCACTACACCTCTTTAGTCGGAACAACACACCTTGCCTTGAGGAACGACGCCCCGTTATAAGGATAATAAATCCTGTGTCGTCATGCACGGGCGTCCGTGATAACAAATCAGCGTGCCACGTTTTGGAAGTTCGTTCTGCTAAGACAGTCGCTGTATTATATTGTCACCGTGTTTTCTCTGATAAAGGATGTTCCTGAGGAAGCGTGAGAATTAATGTGAGAGGGTGCAACCCGCGTTTATTGACTCAGGTAGGCTATTAGGGAGTTTGTTTTGAGATTTCTAGGACTTGTGTGTGGGAGTGTGTGAGTGTGTGAGTGAGTGGTGTGTGCTGAAAGTTATTTCCTCTGTTTGGTTCTAAAGGCTCTTTCTCTTCTCTACAGACTTGAACTAAGTTTGATGAATGTGGCGCGGCATAATTGCTCGCCCTCTGTAGGTTATATGCCTTGTGAGGTTTTGGCGATAATGACTATACGTTTACATCGTTAGACTCTAATAAGTCTACTTGACCTACTTCTAAATTAATGCCTAATTGATAATTACCCTAGAACTTGTTTTTCTTTAATTTTCCTTGAACACTAATAAATATT